>CM046333.1:35182075-35658368 GCA_025403435.1 Artocarpus heterophyllus | reverse complement strand
CAAAGAGAGAACCTACAGCCTCAATCGTTGGTCTCTAGGTAACATCGTGATTCCAACCCCTAGTAAAGGACTTCATCCATGTACCAAGTTGGATCTCTGAAAGGATAATTTATTTAGCATGATTTTCATTATACACCCCCAGGTGACGATTATAAATCATACTAAATAGTGAAACAATGGTTATACATTCAAGTTAATTTTATTATTAACCTCCCCTAGGAGCTCCGTTAATAAAATTAATGACCGAGAAAAGATATATATGCCAGATCGGACGGGCCCAGATGGCATATATTAATTGGAGGGGATTTGTGTCCTAATTAAATTTGACAAGTCTCCCTTAGACGGCTTGTTGAATTCTGAGTTAGGAATTAACATTGTAACGATGTGACTTTTTCAAGGTTTTGACACATAAACACAATTGTATGTTTACTTGATTATGTTACTTACTGGACTATTATGGAATCTTTGCTTATATTTGGTATATGAATCTTTATTATAGATTAAAATGTCTAAAAACGCTTTATCTTTGATACTCGAAAAAAACCAATCAACTGGTGAGAATTATAATGATTGGAATATTGTCCTGTCCTTTGAGAAACTGAAATTTGTACTCACAACACCGTGTCCTCCCGAACGTATCTGGAAATCCACCAATGCGCAAATCCAAGCGTATGATCACTGAAAAGATGTTAATGATCAAGCCCGCCTTTATATTATGGCTGGCATGAATAACATGCTGCAGACTCAACATGAAGATTATGAGACTGTGAAGTAGATCATGGATAATCTTAAAGACACATTTGGAGGCCGTGCCATAACAAAACGTCAAGGAGCACTTCCAAAATTTTTGAACTGCAAACAACAACCAAAGACTCCTATGAAGGAGCATATGATGTTAGTCATGAGTTACCTCACTATGGCTCAAGCCCATAGAGTTGATATCGATGCTGAGTCATAGATGATTATGGTTTTTGAAACTTTGTCAAAGGAGTTCATCCCGTTTAGAGCTTCATACAATTTAAGCAATAGACAAGATGTGACCTTAGCAGAGTTGATGAAGCAGTTACAAGAGTTCAAAAATCTGATAGAGAAACTCCTCAGTGGTGTGGCCAACTTGGCGGCTACATCGGTTCCAGTCCTAATCCTAGGAATGGAAGAAAGCAAAAGGCTAAGAACCAAAAATCTTCTATTTCTACAAATGGCAAGAATAGAAGAAGAAGAAAAAAAACCCAAAGAAGCTAAAGTGCTTTTACTTTGGGAAGGTCGGGCATATAAAGAAGAATTGTAAGGACTTCCTTTCTCGAGGAAATAGGTGTGATCAACTTCTTTAGTTAAGGAATCAAGTGTCACTTGGATCATAGATTCCGAAGCAACTAATCATGTTCGTGTTTCTCTATAGGGGTTCAAAGAAATGAGGAGTCAACTGCATGAGGACTTCATACTTCAGATGGGCGATAGATCCTTAGTGTTGGCTGAAGCAGTGGGAGACGTATCTTTACTTTGATAAATACAAGATTTTGGTTTTACGATATTGTTTTTATGCTCCTAAACTTAAAAAGAATTTAATATTTGTAGCTTGTTTATTTAAAAATTCTTTTTCAATTTCTTTAATAATAAAGTGGTGATTCGTAAAAAAAATCTTTTATTTGTGATGGATGGATGCAAAATAATCTATATTTTATCAAACCTAAGATGGACATACTGCTTAACACTGAAGTTAATGATATACCTCTAAAAGGCTTAATACTCTCACTCTAATAAGACCTATCTTTGGTATTTATTGATTTGGTCATATTAGCCTGAATAAGATTCAAGGTTAGTAAAGGAGGACCTTTAAGTCACTTAAAGGTGAAATCTACACCACCAATATGAATCTTGTTTAAAGGGCAAAAATGACCAAAAGACCATTTGGGTCTAAAGGCAATAGGGCCGAAGGCTCTAGAACTTGTACATGGTCATATTTGTGGTCCCATGAACGTTCTGAGTATGAGGAGGGTATGAGTATTTGTCACTTTTATTGATGATTACTCAAGGTATGGGTATGTCTACCACATGCATCATAAAAGCGAAACTTTTGACAAGTTCAAGGAGTTTCAGGCTGAAGCGAAAAAGCACTGGATAAACCCATAAAGGCACTTCGATCTGATCAAGGTGGTGAATACCTCTTTGATGAGTTCTTGAAACACTTATTAGACAATGGGATTTTATCCCATTTAACTGCATTGGACCACCTCTGAAACAGAATGGGTTAGCTGAGAAGAAAGGATAAGACTTTTTTGGACATGGTTAGGTCCATAATGAGTTACTTGACATTACCATTGTCCTTTTAAGATATGCACTACAAATCACATGTCATCTTTTGAACAATATGCCTTCAAAAGTCAATTCCTAAAACTCCTTACGAGCTGTAGACATGGATAAAGACATCTGTAAACCGTGTTCACATATGGAGATGTCTAGCTCATATCATGTATAAGGAAGCGAACAAGTTGGAAGCATGTCGGAAGTTTGTGTGTTTGTAGGATATCCAAAAGGAACTAAAGGGGGTTATTTTCTATAACTTAAAGGAAAATAAAGTCATGGTTTCAACAAATGCAACATTCCTTAAGGAAATTAACATAAACGACTTTAAGCCTCAAAGTAAAATGGTACTAGAGGAGTTGGTGAGTGATTCGATCACTCCAGCGATTCCGGTAAAAACCAATCCAATCAATGTAGAAAAACTAACTGAATAGCAACGTAAGGGGCTTCGTCATAGTGGGAGGATTGAGCATCAACTCGAGAGGTATATGTTCAATGGTAAAGCCTTCTTGGATGAATCAGTTGAACATGATAGGGATCCTTACACTTATGAGGAGGCTATGGAGGATGTTGATTCAAAACTCTAGATAGAAGCCATGATCATTGAGATGAAGTCTATAGAGACTAATCAAGTCTAGGAACTTATGAATCTTCCCGAAGGGGTAAAATCCATAGGGTATAAGGGATCTATAAAAGGAAAAGATGAGCAAATGGAAAAGTCAAAACCTATAAAGCCATACTGGTAGCTAAGGGATACATGCAAAAGAAGGAATCGATTACGAGGAAACTTTTTTGCCTATAGCCATGCTTAAGTCCATCCATATTCTATATCCATAGCTGCCACTCTTGATTATGATATTTGACAGATGGATGTCAAGACGGCTTTTTTGAATGGCTATCTTGATGACCCATATATATGGTACAACCAGGCAGGTTCAAGGCTAAGGGTAAAGAAGGGTAAGGTTTGCAAATTGCTAAAGTTAATTTATGGACTTAAGTAGGCTTCCCCTTCTTGAAACATAAGATTTGGTCAAGTGAGCAAGACTTATGGTTTCAAACAAAATTGGACAAACCATGTTTCACAAACACATTAAGGATAGGGAGGTGGTTTTTCTACTGCTCTATGTAGATGACATTTTGCTTATTGGCAATGACATTGGGGCATTGTCATTAGGCAAATTATGATTGACTAAGCAATTTGACCTAAAAGACTTAGGTGAAGCTAATTATGTTCTTGGTATCCAGATCTTTCCAAATAGGAATAACACAATGATAGCTTTATCCCAAGTGGTCTATATAGAGAAAATTCTCATGAAGTATGCAATGCCGAATTTCAAGAGAGGTAGGCAACCATCTAGGTTTGGAATTACTCTTTCTAAGAAAGACTCACCAAAGTTTAATGAAGCAAGAGAATACATGAAGAATGTGCCTTATGCTTCAGCAGTGGGTAGTCTTATGTATGCTATACATTGCACACGACTAGACATTTGTCATGTAGTCGAGATAGTAAGTCGATTTTAGTCGGATCTAGGACAAAACCACTAGGTTGCAGTCAAGCATATTTTCAAGTGCTTGAGAAAGACTCGAGGGTATATACTTGTGTATTCATGTGAGGAACTAATGCCTCTAGGATACATTGATTTGGATTTTTAATCCTGTCCAGATTTGCAAAGATCAACTTCTGGTTTTGTGTTTACTCTAGGCAGTGGTGCCATTGTTTAAAGAAGTGTCAAGCAAGATTGCACTTTGGATTCAACAATGGAAGCCGAGTATGTGGTAGCTAGTGATGCTTTGAAAGTAGCAGTATGGCTCCGCAAGTTCCTTGGGGATCTTAAGGTAGTTCCTGGTATAGATAAGGTTGTATCACTGTATTGTGATAACACTACAGTAATAGCTAATGCTAAGGAACAAATATTTCATAAGAAGAGTAAGCATATTCATCAGAAGTATCATGTGATAAAGGACTTCATTCAGGGTGGGCATGTTGCTGTATACAAAATCACATCTGAGGATAACTTAGCTAATCTATTCACAAAGACATTAACTGCAAGGGTTTTTGAGAGGCATGTGGAAGCTATAGGGATGCAAGATATGTAACATGTTTTTGGAGACATTTTATCAATAAAGAGTTTATTTATTTATTCATATACCAAATGTTGTCGTCTTTATGTTCATATCTATTAAATGTATGATAAGCAAATAGAAGTTTAAGACTATCGGTCTAAACCTTTAAGAATCAAGCATATGATGAACAAATTATGCAGAAGACATGAATCTTAAAGGTAACGGTCTAAATCATAAGATCCGCAATCAAGAGAATAAAGTCTGGCACTACACTAAGTTTGTTTTGTTGTCTACATCCCTAACGAGATATAGCTTGTCTTGGCCATTGAAGTTGGACTCTGTGAGTAGAAACATTGGTGTATTATCATATGTGATGATGTATTAGATCTAGACATAAAGTTGAATTAATTTGGATTAATAATTCCGTTCGTGTAAATCAATTCACTTTAGACAATCATATGTGTTGTGTCTTAATCCTAAAATGACTAATAGGCCCGTTATCTTAACTTATGTTTTTTGATGTAGCAAAGGGTGACATCCTGACTTTATGATAATACACACACCGATACATTGGAGACATGACTCTTGATAGCATAGGCCTGTCATTCATAGATATGGAATCCATAGCTCTTTTGGTAGAGTTAATGATATTCTCTTATATGCGTTATCCTGTAATTGGAAGACTAGAGCGCTTAACCATTTAGATGCATAGGTGTAAGCAAATGGTATACCATTTTTGGATAGTAAGTTTTCCAATGGTAAGATAAAGGAACGTAAGATAAAAATAATCAAGAAGGTAAGACAGAATTTATTCTCAAGCCGATTATGAATATCCTATGGGGATACGATACGTCATGATATGCCATGGACACTTAGCTTATTTGTAGCTTCGTAATTTTATATACTTTAAGAGTGCAGCACTAAGCTTTTAGTGGAGTAGCGTTAGAGTTGATAATTATAAAATATATATTTGGGATATTGTATTTATAATTATTGGAGCTTGAACTATATAAGTCCATCAGGTCCATCTTTGTTAGCTCATAATAAATCTTGTAATGATACGGTGTGCTTTTCCAACATATTAGTGACTTATGTTAAATTATTATATTGGCTGAAATTCGATAGGATCAGATAATTCATCTCTAGTTATCAGTTGAATTAATTTTATGAATTAATTCAAGATAAACATGTTGAATTATTGAGACAATATTTATTTTCTATGAAATTATCTAGATATGACTGTTTTAATCAGATAACTTCTTTATTGAGTTATCTGAATTAAAACTGAGGCTCTATTTGAGAATCTCAGATGGAAAATAAAAGATTCTCAAGGATCAGATTGTTGCAAGTTCGGCAGGCTGATCTCCAAGTTTGAACTACTGATCTAACGATTACCTGATTACACATTTTAGATGCGATTTTCATTAGAAGCTAATCCAAATTCGAATTCTTGAGGCCTTATCTGATAATGATTAACCCCAAGTCTGACCTCTATAAATAGGGGGTGAGTTTTCTCAATTATTTAGATTAGTTGAGAAGTTTAGAATGAGTACTCTATTGTGAGAAACTCTAGAACTCCTTGAGATCTATTGTTCATAATCAAAAATCTTAGCTCAAGGTCTTCTCAATTGGTTAGAAGGAGAGTCATCGGAGGAAGAGCTGTATGACTTGTGCCCACACACACTCCAATCGTGGATAGAGAATAGCAAAGAAGACCAGTTGGTCAAGGCTCTTTTGGAACGTTCTTCTCTTTACTGATTACAAGTGCTCTTCGGTATATAAAGGTTAGTAAGATCTAATTAATTTATGTATATAGCATGTCAAACTTGTATTTTAGAAAATACTCTAATTCAAAAATTTTTAAAATTTCACTGCGTACTCGTTTTCTAACACCTAGTACTTTCATGGGACTTATGAACAATGTTTTGCGTGCTTTCATTGGCAAATTTGTAGTTGTCTACTTTGATGATATCTTGATTTATAGGAAATACTTGGATGATTATGTAGAACTCTTAAGACTTGTTTTAGAGGTTTTAAGGAAAGAAAGGTTATTTGCTAATCTTAAGAAATGTACCTTTTGCACGGATAAGCTTGTGTTTCTTGGTTTTGTTGTAAGTGCTAAAGGGATTGAAGTGGAAGAGGAAAAGGTGAAGGCAATTCAAGATTGGCCAATGCCTACTTTAGTGAATCCGATAAGAATTTTTTCAGTGCCTTGTTTAGGATTTTAGTAGCATAGCCGCGCCCCTAAATGAAGTCATCAAAAAGAATGTTCCATTTAAGTGGGGAGAGGAGCAAGAGAAGGCATTCAAACTCATCAAGGAAAAATTGACTAATGCACCTTTATTTGTTTTACCTAACTTCACTAAAATGTTTGAAATTGAGTGTGATGCTTCAAGTATAGGTATTGGAGGTGTGTTGATGCAAGAGGGACAACCGGTTGCATACTTTAGTGAGAAATTGAGTAGGGCAGCCCTAAACTATCCCACTTACGACAAAGAATTATATGCACAATAAGATTGTCTTTGAACCTAGAGATTGGGTTTGGCTACACATGAGGAAAGGCTGTTTTCCCGAACAAAGACGTTCTAAACTCCTTCCAAGGAGGGATGGACCATTTCAATTGGTGGAACACATCAATGACAATGCCTACAAGCTTGAATTACCAAGTGATTATGTTGTTAATACGAGCTTTAATGTTTCTGATTTATCTCCTTTTGATGCAGTGATGACTAGAGGACAAATCCTTTCAAGATGGGGAGAATGATGTGAATGAAGCTGCACAACCATGCATACAAGAGAGGCAACATTCATTGGGCTTGGAAGAACTCAAGGGCAGCATTCACGTGATCCATTAAGCTTGCCAAGTGGGCCGATCACAAGACTTAGAGCGAAACGTTTCAAAGAAGCATTAAATGGACTAATCCAACAAGCTTGGGTTGAGACATACACGTGGAGGCCCAACATGAATGATCCACAAATTCAAGAGAGATTAGTCACCAAGATTGAAGTTCATGAAGGTTCCAGATGATGTGGCCTTGCGTATATTAGTTTCTTGGAAAAGCATATCAGCTTTTTGGAAATCAAGAGTCACCATGTCAGCAAATCTATTAATTAGTTTCTTTTATTATTCAGATTTGTAAAGTTCAAATTTCATATCTAAAAAAAAAAAGTTTTCTTTTTTCTTTAGGAATAGGTATGTTTTAGGGTTTATTTTTAAAATAAAATTATCTAGCTGAATCCTATTCAAATTAGGGATAATTTTAGGATAGGATTACCGAGCTGAATCCTAGTCAAATTTTAAACACTAATTTTGAATTTTAGAGAATTATTATTAGGGTTTGGGCTGGAAAATTTATGGCTTATATAATTGTAATGCTTAGAATATTTTCAAGGACAATTCAAATTATTTAATCAAAGAAGTGTGTTTCTTCTCGGTTCTTGAGAGGACTCTTGAACTCACCATGTTAATTCTTGTGGCGTTCAAACAACCAAACTTATCATCTTGAATTCTTGAGTTGTTCTTAAAATTCTTGGTGTGGCATTTTCAAACAACCGTAGTTCTTGGTTCTTACTTTGCTAGATAACAGGGTCAAAATTCAACAAACTTGTGTCTTGAAGATCTTGGGGTTCAATTCAACTTTTGGTGTTGGGTTTTGTCACATCGTTAGTGAGGTTCTTATCATCTTCTCTTCTCAGTTTTTCTACAAACTTTTGTATAGAAAAGAGAAATGTAAGATTTATTATGTACTTAGCCTGTCAAACTTGTTGTTTAGAAAAGACTTTGATTTAAAATTTTTAAAATTTTGCTGCATATCATTTTCCAACAATAAGTGCTTGAAAAATCAATTTTTATGTCGTTTATGTTTGGAAATTATTATCAAGTAATATGTATGGGGTTGGTGAATGAAAACGATAACTTGCGTTGCCATGATATGTAACTTTATTGTCCCCATATATTTTTATGGATTTTTTTTTCTTTTTTTTCATAACTTTATCATTCCCTAACTCATTTTTCTTTTTCTTTAATTGTTTCTTGACTTGAGTTCATTACAACTCCGTCTGGTAAATGAATTCAAATTAATGATTTGATTTGAGTTAGTATGATTTGAATTAGGATTTGAGTTAGTAATTTGAATTGTTATCCAAATTGACGTTTAGATGTGCTTTTAAGTTTTAATTTGAGTATGAAATAAAATTGAAATTTATGTTTGGAGATGTAGTAAAAATAGTTTTTAATTTATCAACAAATCTAAAAAAATCTTAATGTTAATGATCCTAAAAATATATACTATGGATCTTTATTTATTCCTCTCTTCACTATGAATGCAATGAAAAAAAAAATCATCCCAATTGAATAACAAATGAAGAAGTTATGATTTTTTTCTCAAATATAGGAGAGAGAATTTTAGTTTTTACTGTAGCAGGGATATCCGAGTATTAAAAGTTTAGGGAGGAGTTAAAACTCAAAAAACTTGGATTCTCGATACTCAAATCATTCAGATTTTGGAGGAAACAAACACGTATCCAAAGGATTCTTAATACTCGAATCTAAATTTGAATCCAATGAGTTCTCAAAACAAACGGGTCCTAACATCTTCCTTGCTACTTGTGAGAAATTTCTCTAAAACTCCATTAATTAGAAATTGAATTAAACATTCTATTTTTCTCTTTTTCTTGAGTTTGTCATACCTTGATGAATATTTTCTATTAGGCATATTTAATTT
Organism: Artocarpus heterophyllus; assembly: GCA_025403435.1. Classification (NCBI taxonomy): domain Eukaryota; kingdom Viridiplantae; phylum Streptophyta; class Magnoliopsida; order Rosales; family Moraceae; genus Artocarpus; species Artocarpus heterophyllus. Next base: position 35,649,279 of record CM046333.1, on the reverse strand, counting down.
CTTTTCGAGAAAGGAAGTAGACATATTTATTTATAAGACTTAATTTATGTATGTATGAAAACCAAATTAACCCTATGCATAACAATAACAAATAAAATAAAATAAAATTGCTAATGCAAAATTCTAGAAAAAATAATCAATAAGTAGACATAAATGATTAAGAAATGGATAAAAAATGAAAAAAGTCAAAGAGTTTAAAGAGATCAAAAACTTTTGTTTAAAGAAAGAGAAGACATATTGTGCAAAACACAAATACAAGAAGGAAAGACAATTTTCTAAATAAAAACAGTTGCAGTCACTTTTTATTTCTTTTTTTAAGAAAAGAAAACTTAGTATTTCTAGTTTCATTTTATTAATAATGGTTTGACTCTTTTTCTGATTTTTTAATTAATCTTTTTTCAGTAATGAACAACGCTTAATATCCCTACATTACGAGGTAATTGAACCATGGGTAAATACTTAGAACATTCATTAGCATTTGATTTTTAAAAAATTGAAAAACCCCAAATGATGGAAAGAAGATAGCTAAAATTTGGGCAAAAAAAAAAAAAAATTGGAGGCTCTTAAAATTGGGGTCTTACGTATTGGCTTAATATGCTTTATGATTAAGCCAAAACTGGTTCGTATCCTTTTCAATGACTACACTTGCTTTTGACAATTTCAAGGTTATAATCCCTATTATTAAGGTCTCTTTTTAGTGGATGGTTTACAGCACCTTAATAAGACTAAATATTATCACTTTGCATTATTATGTGTTGTTAGAACCCTTAAATACAACATTTGTGTCTTAAAAATAATTTTTGTGGTTTTGTGTGAAAATGTGTTTAATTATGTGCTTTAGTGTGTTTTTATGCTTTAGTATTTTTTTAGTAATTTTTAAAAGCAATTTTGCTTATAAATTAAATAAAATATTTGAAATCGGTAAAAGCCGTTAATTTTGGTAATGCAAATTTATTTTCAATCTTTATGTGTTCTATAGTATGTTTTTATTATGCAAATATGTTCTAATATATTTTTAGTGATTTCTAAAAATATTTTCGGGCCTGAAATGTTGTGTTTATATAAAACCATATCACTCCATTAGCTGATATGCGCAGTTTTTTTTTTGTTTGGGTGATTTGTATTAGTTTTAGTTTTATTTAGTTTTTACAAGTGTTTGTAAATATGTACTAATTTTCCATAATTTTTAATTTGTAAAATAATTAATTTTTCTATTTTTTTGTCAGAATCTTTGAAAGCTGGAGCGAAAATGGAGGAAAATGGCATAAAGAAACTTGAAATCTAGGAGGCCAACTTTAAGCAAAGTGACTCTTGCATGATTAGTGGTGCCCGCCACTATTTTAAATTTTAGCCTAGCTTTTTAATAGTTTAGGTTTACTCTTTATAATAGGTTACAAGTAAAGTGCTATACCACTTACCCTTAGGACAATCCTCACCAAAGAAAAAGATCTAGATGGCTAAAAAAGTTTGGAGGGAACTTCCAACCGAATAGATAGAAATGGATCCCTATATTTATTTCCTTATATATGTACCCATCCATGTAAAGATTATAACATATATATATATATATATATATATATATATATAAAGGGAGGCACTTCCATCAATCTGAATGGAAGTTTCCTCTAAAAAATTTTAGCCATCCAGATTGCAATATATGGTGGGGATTGTCCCAGGATAAAGGGCATAGCATTTTAGTGCAACCGAGCATAACCAATTAAGAGAAAACTATGTAGAATGTCCCATTATAAACACTTCTTATTAAAAATGTCCTCTTTTTATTCACTTTTCAAAACTCTCCTTTTCAAAATTTATTTTCTTTCTAATTAATTTATTATGTGATATTTTTATCTTCATTTCATATTTCCCGTATCTCCTTCCCTCTCGATCACAAATTACGCTGCTGCTATAAAGATCAGAGATGGCGAGCATGTCGAGGAACAACGTCGGAGATCAGACATATTGCCATCTCTCTTCTCTCCAGCATTGCCTATGGTCCAAAACCTAGGTGCGGTTAAACTTTCATATCAACGATTGAAGCTGTGTTGACGATCTCTCTTCTCCACCAAGGTGAGCAAATCTCTTAGTGAAGCCTCGTCAACAATCTGTCTTTTCCATCGAGGTGACAACAAATTGAACACCAAATGGCCAAAGAGGCCAAGTATCAAACGATCAACCTTAGGTTGGACACTAAGCAAACGGCCAACCTTAAGCTGGGTACTAAGTGAATGACCTAAGAGGACAAGTACTAAATAGCCAACCTTAGGCAGGGTACCAAGCAAATGACCGACTACAAGCCAAGCACCGAATAGCCAAAGAGACAAGTACTAAACAGCCGACCTTAGGATGGGCACTAAGCAAACGGCCAAGTTTAGGCCAAGCACTAAATGACTGAATAGGTGAAGTATTGAATGACTGATCTTAGGCTGAGTACTAAGTGAATGGTTGACCTTTGGCCAAGCATCAAATGGTCGAAGAGGCCAAAAATAGAATGGCCGACCTTAGGTTGGGTCCTAAGCAAACAGCCAACCTTAGACCATGGACCAAACGGCCGACCATGCCAAAGTAACCATGGAGAACAACTTCGCGGTACCTGTAAGGTAGTTGAACCCCTACCAAATAACATAGTGGTAAATAATATCCAAAGACCATAATGTGGTACCATCTCAGCCCTTTATTAGGCAATCCTTTTTCTCTAGAGATCGTGGCATCTATCACTAGCCACCTAAGCTCTATACCATCATACATCTGGGTCACGTGCCAAACCTAGTCCACACCTAGATCCAATCTAAACTCTATAAATAGGAGTATTAGCTCCTCTACAAAGGTACGGGAATTCTTTCCTTACCTGCCCTAGCCTCTCTTTTGGCCGAACAAGTGCTTAACTTGAATGCTAGAGAGCCCTTGGCTGGCACCACACTACTGTCTCCCGTGACCTCTGAGGTGTTACCTTTTCTTAGAGGTGCATTCCAAGGATTCAAGACGAGTAGGGAAGGTAGTCTAATCACCATGTGCAGCCACACGTGGTGTTGTTTAGAAGCTAGACATCAACATTTAGGGCTAGAAGAGGGACACCACTCTTTTCAAGCAACCTTGCCTCTTCCCTCAACCATTCCCAAGAAGGTTAGAAGACTAATGGACCAAAAGGTCACCTAAGTGTCAAACCCAAGAAAAGGACTAGATCCGACAAAGAGTTTGACGAACCAAGTGCACCAAGTTTAACCTAGAGTTTGACCAATCAAGTCCATCAGATCTGACCAAGAGTTCGACCGACCAAGTCCGACCAAAAGTTTGATCGACAAGGACCAAAAGTTCAACTGACCCAGTACGTAAAGTCCAAGAGTTCGACCGACAAGGACCAAGAGTTCAACCAGCCAGGTCCACTAGGTCTGACTAAGAGTTCGACCGACCAAGTTCACCAAGTCTGACTAAAGTTCCAACCACCTCTAACAAAGAGAAGACCACAGGTCCCAGCTATAACCAATTAAGTTTAAGATGAAGGGTCCAAAAGGCTATAGCCAACCTAGAGACCTAAGGTCTAACGAAGAGTCCGACCAGGTCTAAGAGGGCTAAGGCTTATGAGAGAAGACCAGGTGCACCAAGTCTAACCATAGGTCCATCAAGTCTAACCAGGTCCCACAAGTTTGACTAGGAGTCTGACCACAGGCCTAACTAAGCATCTGACCAGGGACGACTAGCTATCTGGGCATGCACACAAAAAAAATTCCCAACCGTATCAAGACTTTGGTGTTAATGACCTCCATCACCAAAGTCTTAGGGGCTATTGTTATGAGGGGAATTCTTCATGATGAAAAGACCATTCAAAAATCTAGAATTCTTCAATCTGAATAGGCCAAGATGGCCAATCTAAAGGGTAGGCCAAGAAGGCTACCAAACAGTTGAAGAGGCCAAGTATCGAATGGCCGACCTTAGGCTGGGTACTAAGCAAAAGGCTAACCACAGGCCAAGCACCGAATGGCCAAAAAGGCTAAATATCGAACGGCTAACCTTAGATTGGGTACTAAGCAATAGGCTAACCTTGCGTCGAGCACCAAACGGTCAAAGAGGCCAAATATAGAACAACCAACCTTAGAGTGGGTACTAAACAAATGGCCGACCTTAGATCAGGTACTAAGTGAACGATCTACCACAACTGACTACCAAACGACCGACCTTAGGCAAAGCACTAAATGGCCAAAGAGGCCAAGTACAAAAGGGCTGACCTTAGGGCGAGCACCGAATGGCTGAAAAGGCCAAGTATAGAATGGCCAACCATCCTATTAAGCACATAGTTGAAGAGGCCAAATACTAAATAGTCGACCTTAGGTTGGGTACTAAGCGAACGGCTAACCACAGGCTAAGCACCAAACCGCCAAATAGGCCAAGTACCAAATGGCTGATCTTAGGCTAGGTACTAAGCGAATGACCGACCTTAGACCGAATACTGAACTGTTGAAGAGGCTAAGTACCGAACGGTCAATTAGGCTAGGTACTAAGTGAACGGTCGACCTTAGTCTGAGCAGGCAAAACAACTGTGGAGAACAATTCTACACTACCTCCAAGGTGGTCGAAGCCCAAAAAATTACATAGTAGTGAATCACACCTAAAGACCACTATGTGGCACTATCTCAGCCCTCCATTGGGTAATCCTTTTTCTCAACATTCCTTAACACCTGTCACTGGCCACCTAGGCTTTGTACTATAACGTATCCAGGTCACGGGCCAAACTCGATCCACACTCAGTTCCAAGCTAAACTCTATAAATAGAGGCATTAATTCCACCATAAAGATACCGTCATTCTTCCCTTGCCTATTCTAGCCTCTCTCTCTGCTGAATAAGTACCTGACTTGAGCATCCCAAAACCCTTGACTACCATCACACCAATGTCCCCCTTAACTTTTGATGCGTTCTTTCTTCTTACAGATGTGCTTCGGGAAGCCAAGAAGAGAAGGGAAGACAATCCGACCACTGTGCATAGCCACACGTAATGTTGATAAAAAGAAAGGTATCAACAATTGCTGCTAAGAGGCACATAGATTCAAGCACTACAATCTTAGATATTCAAGACGTGGTATGTTGCCTATATTGATCCTTCCTAGTATTTGTTAAGCATATTTGCTTTAATCTAAATACCAATGTCATCTTATTCATTCTTCCCAACATTTTCTTACCTAGACTTGAAAAATTTTACAAAGTCTACAAGGGAACTGATTATGCCTTTGCAGAAGATTAAAATCCTGATGTTGTGCAGTTTGTATTCTCAAAACCTGAAGAACTGTGCGATTTTATTATCACCTATATATGAATTTGTTCAAGATTTGTTATTTTCATATATATATATATATATATATATATATAGGAATGTATGTATATGTATATGTATGTACATATGCTTTACAATTTAGTAAAATGAGGATAAAGAAATATTTTCATAGGAAGATTTTGAAGCTGTTTATTTGTGTTGTGCAATATATTTGCAAGATTTTTTTGGTTTATTTTTTTTTTGTTTCATTATTGTCCTTGATTGTTTACAAAATAGTAAACATTTGTGAATAACCAAATTCTTTAGTTTTATATTTAGTCCATTCAACAGTGGGACTAATATGTTGGAACTCGATAGGTTCTAGCCTTGGAACCTATCAGATTATGCTCTGGCATCCTACGTCGATGATCAGAATTTGGTAAGCTTTGGAACGAAACTTGACAGGTTCCATGACAGAACCTAGAGGGTTCCAAGAAGGAACTTGTCGGCACCTGGCGGGTTCTTTGTCATTGATCGAAGACGGTTGGTGCTTCTTTGTTTCAAAGAAAGTATGTTGGAACTTGATAGGTTCCAATCCGGCACTTGGCGTTGGTTACAAGAGATTGTTAACGCTTCTTTGTTTTAAAGAAAATATGTTGGACTCTGATAGGTTCCAAGTTGGAACCTACTAGGTTATAATTCAACACCTCATGCTAGTGACCAAAGCCTATTGGCATCTCTTTGTTTCAAAGAAAATATGTTGAAATCTTGTAGGTTTCAACTTTGAAACCTACCAAGGATGATCAGAATTCGGCACCCCACGTCAACAACCAGATACGATTAGTGCTTCTTTGTTTCATTAAAAATATTTTAGAATCTAGTAGATTTTAACTTTAAAACTTATTAGATTACAATCCAGTATCTGGCACCGACGACCGAAGATGGTTGATGCTTCTTTGTTTTAAAGACAATATTCTAGAATTTGGTAGGTTCTAAGGTTCCAACTATGAAACCTATCAGGTTATAAAACGTAACTTAGACTTTTAATAAATCATTTTTATTAAAAGGGCAGTTAAAAAAAAACCTTTAGGAGAGTAATCTTAAAAGGCACTATTTTAGGGGCATTCCGCTAAGTTAGACCGCATTTTACCTTCTCAGGCTCATTTTAGCTTCCGAATTCATCTTTGAAATCCGCCGCTTCTCTTTCCCACTGCTACTGCTGCTCGCCGCCCCACCAACTCCATAGAAGAACTTCCTCTCTCGAACTCTCCAGATCTCTGCTTCTCAGCCTCCTCTTCTCTCCAGCTCCGAGAATCTAGGCCTTTAACACTTCATCGTTTAAGCTGCTGTCGCGTCTTTCGAAGCTCAGCAAGACTGAGTTTTCTCATATATTCTCTTTGAATAAATTATACACTTTATTTGTTATTTTATTAATCATTTCTCTTGGAATTTCATGTTTTATGTGTAATTTAGAATTTTTTTATTAATTCCACAAGTAAACATTCAAAGTATTGAATTTTATGCTTTATTAGTTAATTAAGTAGTCAAATTTCATGGAATTGGTGGACATTTCATGTTTTTTGGTGAACTTTAGATTGCTTTGTGATTGATATTCCAAGTAAACTTCAAAGCACTGATCTTTATGGGTTAATTGTAGTTAATTAGTCAATTTTTGTGGAGTTTGTGGAAATTTGGTGCTTTTTGTTGTGATTGATTTTCCAAAAAAAATTCAAAGAAAGCTGGCTAATTAATCACTCGATTTTTTGGAATTCGTAACAATGTCGTGTTTTGGTGTAATTTTGATTGCTTTATGATTGATTCTCAAAGTGAACTTGAAAGCATTGATCTTTATGGTTTATTGGCTAAGTAGTTAGTTAATTTTGGAGGAACTTAGCGAAAATTTTTGTTTTAGGCGTAATTTGGATTTCTTTGTGATTAGTTCTCTCTCATTGTCATTCAAGTGTTTGCTAAAAGAGGCAAACTTTGTGATATATATCATTTAAAATTCTAGATTTAAGATCATTTTTATCAAACAATTGTGCTATTAGGGACAATGCTGAACAGAAGATGTGGCAGTGGCTTAATTATTTTTGGTTTCTTAAAAGGCATTGCAAGAACAATGTTAAGATTGGGAGATCAAACTCTGTGCATTGTAGTCTTGGGATGCATGGCTGAGAGGTTAAAGGACAAGATACTTGATGCAGATAAAATGGTCGATGTGATTTATGGACCCGATGTTTACAGGGACTTGCCAAGGTTGCTAGAGGAGATAGATTATGGTTAAAAGGGGATCAATACTCTGCTTTCACTTGAGGGGACTTATTTTGATATTAGTCCTGTTCGAATCTCCAAAAACTCCTTACATATTACTCGATAATAATACCCAGACATAAACAACAACAAAAAAAAAAAGAAAATTGATTTTTCAAGCACTTAGGTACAGGAACAAAAGAAGTTACGTATCATTGCAATGCAAGTTACATGTCAATATCATTGGGTTACGTGGTAATTTTCAGCCACCAATCCATGCATGCTAATTGACAAGAATACCCACAACATGTTTAAGTATTTGCCATTTGCCAACAAGGATAAAAAATAAAGAAATAAAGAAAGCCAACAAGGATAATTAACCCTAATTAAAATATATTGTTGTGTCTAACCCTATCTAATCCTTTGAATGAAACTTCCATCCTTTGAATGAAAGTGGAATCCTATTAATATATACATAAATACATATATATTTGTTTATATATAATATATATATGTGTGTGTGTGTTTTGAAAATATACAAGTATATATAATTAGGTCAGGGCAGGGACGGGGGAGTTTCCCTAACTTTTGCCTCACCTTCGACTCTGGGGCCAATTTTAACCCCCATACCTACCCCAACCTCGATTGTCCATACCTGCTCTATATATTTGGGGTGCATACCCATAGATGGTATCTGTGGGTAGAATGCCATCCCTACTAGACTAAGAATTTTGCATCTATTTTGGCTATTTAATGATATTTTCATCTTTTTTTTTAAATGGGAGGACTCAACAGCTTTGACTTTGGATTTTTGGGTTGCCAAGGGTAATAGGAAAGGTTTTAGGGCTAATTTCTTTACAACCCACTCATCCCTAATATAATTAATTTAAAAAACCCAAGTGGGATGTAGAGTTGGATTGGACCAAATATAAAGGATCCGATTTGATTACTTATGGCCCACTAATCCATAATCCCTTGAGTTCTCCCAATGTGGCTTACATCAATATAACAAGACCATTCGCATCACAAGACTACATATTCGACTTGGGCCTTTTAAGGTACCTAGTACAAAAAAAATATCAATAATAGTACATTGTTCTTAAACACTTCAATAGTGATAAAGGAGATACTAGCTGATTGAAAAATAAATGAAAGAGTGCCATACACATGCTGATTTAGGGGAAAAAGAATAGTTTAGAAAACTAGTTGGTTGAATCTCTTTACCTATTTTCTAGGAAAGCTTTATCAGTAGTGTTGTTACGTTCTTCAAGAGGTATGATTTTATTTAGATTTAATTTATTGTTCATAGCAATACAAGTTAATATCTTATATTCATACTATAAATTTTAAGATTTCACAAGCCAATCAATCATTTTTTCCAATAGCATATCAGGCGCCCAATGACACTATTTTAGAAGTTTATACCACCTTTTAGGGAAAATTACACCAAATAGGTCAATATTTATAGAGACACTTAAAAGTAAATAGCATATTTACAAACATTGTTAATTAGTAGAACAATTTTAATTTTGAAGGGACTGATTTCACGTTTTTACCCCACTCCCTCTCTCTAACTACGATTGCCGTCACCCATGATTCTTGTCAAACTAGTGCTATCATGAGGCCATGAGATCCAGATGTCAACAATCATCATTAGATCCTCGGTTACATATGAGAATTATACCTACTAGAGAGTTTGATGGTTGCTGGACCCCAAACCTACATGTCGACAAGTATCGCCTAAGGTCAATCTCCTTCTTCATCACTGGCATCAAAGAAGTGGGTGACAACTCCATCTTCATCAATTTGGCTCTGACTTCATCAGTCACGGTAGACTAGAGGAGTGACGCCTCAACAACTCCATCTTCATTGCAATCTTGGTGCATAATGGCCTCAACGAGGAAGCCAGAAAGGAAAAATAGAGGAGAGAGAGGGAGGAGGAGGGCTTGGGGTGGGGTGGGAGGAAGAAGAAAGGAAAAAAAGAAAAGAAAATAAAATATCAAATATGTTCTTTATTTAGGGTATTTTAGTCATCGTTTTTTGTTTAATATATGTAGGTTTATAATCATATGGCCTATTTATTAACATCTTCTAAATTTTGGCCTATTGGTTTTTATTCTACTAATAGTTTGGTTCCCTCATTGTCCCCATATTTTATTGAATAAATTAAAAGAAGTTAATTGCATATTATCTATTATCATAGATGCCGATAAAGCATATGATGTTTTGAAAAGAACTTATAAATAAATAGAGTGAATTTATTCATTATATTTGCATGTATGTATTTTGAATTCTTATTAAATTACATAATTATCTATGTGACATTAGATATTGTATATAAGCATTATATAAAAAGAGGATAATATTTAAGGATGATAATTAAAAATATCAATAACATATAATCAATTATTATGATTAATTAATCAATTAAAGTATGTAATCTGTAATTAAGTGTTAGTAGTACAGATCATTTCCATTAAGAATGGAACGGTCTTATCTAAACCGTTAATATAGTGAGTTATTAAATGTTTATACTATACACAATGAGATTGTATAGGACTGGGACATGATAAGATATAAACGATTGATAATTTTCATTAAATATAGCAAGTTCTAATCACATCTATCTGATGGTCATATATAAGATAATCTTAATCCTAAGTTATTACCATAATCCTATTTATGATTTTATGTCTTTTGATTTCCTCAGTTAGATTTGAGAATAAAATCTTATTCCTTGTATCTTGAAGGCATAATGAAGTAAGTAGCCAGGAATATTAATATTACAAAATGGTATCCATTCCTTCTCTAATGAGAAACAGATAAATAATTCTCATGAGTATTGATTTGGGGCTTCAATAATAAGAGTGCCTATTCATTATTAAGTTTATGAATTTATTATTCATTAGAGAATTAATGGCACTCAAGGATAAAGAAGTAATTAGAGAGAACAGATATTACCTAACTCTATTTATGAATTATTTATAGAGAATCGACTTATATGCAATGACTATATCAAATGGACGCCTCTAAGAAATGAGTAAATTAAATATATATATATATATATAATTTCAAGAGTCCAATTTCAAGTATTTAGTGGAGTTATATTAGAGTTAATAAAAGAGTAATATATTAATTAAAGAGTTTAATTAATGTATTAGTTTTAATAGAGCTTGAAATTATGGGTCCATTAGTCCCTCGTCATCCTTGTAAACTGTTTGGACCAGTCAAATTATTGGTTTAAATAATTAATTTGGAATTATGAAATTCTAAATTAAATATCACTCAAAATAAATTAATTATAAATTGATTTATATTTATTAAATAATTAGATTGTTTAATAAATGAAATAAAATAATTAATTTTGGAAGTTACACAGTGGAACCCACTGTGTCATAGTGGCAGGTTCCCATTGTGTGCGGCGCCCAAGCACAAAGAGAAAAGTTCTCTTGTGTACGTTAAAGCTTGTTTACAAAGTTTTCATAATTAGTATTTCCAATTTTGAATAAATATGATTTGATTCAAATATGAAAAATTCAATGTGGGAACAAATAAGATTAGGTAACGAACAGATTCTCTCTCCTCTGTCTCCTTAAATTGGCGATGCACACAGATAGAATGTATGTATGTACGGTGCCTATGACAATGCAGGAATAAGAAACTTGTGTCTTTTATTGTAATTAAGTATTGGTATTAAAATTAAAATAAAGAAGCTTTCCAAAATTGATTAGCTTTTTTGTTATCTATAAATAGAGGCCTCCTTTATTCACTTAGAAAACAGTCTTGGAGAGACTGAGAGTACTCTGCAGAAAAACACTAACATAAGCATGTAGAAAGAGTATTGAAGAGAAAGTCCTTTGCTATTCCATTGTTTCGTCTCCGATCATATTTCGGTAAGAAAAATATTTATATATTTATTTATACGTAAAATTTTTATAACCTATAGCTTTATTTTACAAAAGTATTTTGAGAAAATTTTTGTTATACATGATCGATACCATTACCATGTTTCTGCTATATTTTGTGGAAATCGTTTTTCAAAACCTACATTATCACGGTTTCCTTTTTTTACATATTAATTCTTTTAGGATTTTTGTGGGAAAATTAAAACAACGGAACGTGTGTTACCTTCTTTAGAAAAGGATCGACTAGATTTTACTCATGGTTATAATATTCTTAACTTGTTCCTTTCATACTAAATTTGTTTTAGTAATATCTAGCGTAATCTGAAGTAAGAAAAATAATAATGCAATAAAATAAGGTATTAAGATTGTTAAGCTATCTGGCGAACAAGGTATAGCTCATTCAATTGTTGCAGTGTTTCATCTTAATCATCCACATCAAGTTAAGTGTCCTTTTCAAAAAGTGGAAAAGCCCCTTGTCACCAAATCGGTAAGTCTTTGTTTTCATCTAGCGGTACTTCTAGTCCTTTTTCTTCTTTTTTTAAATTACCTCTTTTTCTTTTTCTTGGCAATCCATTGATCTTTATAATAATTAATCTCTTCCCGTTAAGAGTTTTATAAGTAGGTACTATTGTCACGGGGGGAAGGAATTTACTACGATACAAACGGACAAAAACTGGGCTCAACAAACAACCAAAATTACTGAAAAACGAAAAAATTCTCCTTTTACTAAAAAAAAAAATGGGGGGACAATTTTACTAATTTTTTTCTTCTTTTCAATGCCAATTTGTTTCAGTTGAATTGTCTTCACAACTCGGAAAAATTATGATCTGCCAAAATTTCTTTGTTGTTTTTTTATCAGCATTGAAGATGTTCCTCATTCAATTCTCTTTTATGTTGTGAACTGGTTTTGAGTTTTGTAGTTTTTGTGTTCAATTAGTGTGTAGAGCGAAAGAAATATTTTTGCCCTATTAGTCTCTAATCAAATTTGTATTTAGAACATCAAATGTTTTTAATCGAGGAGTTTAGAAACTTGGTATTACCTTTCGGTCCAATTTGGTACGTAGAATTGGATACTATTACCAAGTTAGGATCAAGTAAGATTGGATTTAATAGGATTAAGTATAATCCTATAACTCCTTGATTAAATATCTAGAAACCAAATTGTAAGTTTAACATATCCAGATTTAGAATCACATCGATTTCTATTTCATCACAATCAAACAATTTAGGAGGCAAATTTATAATTTGTATAAGTTCTTACCTATGAGGAACAATTTCTTCCTTTTTATTTTGTTTTACTTGAGCAAAAAAAGAAAAATTAAAAGGAAAAAAAGAAGAAGCAAAAATCATTTTTTTATGCATTCCTGATCATTGGTATATAAATGAACAAGGGCACAAGCCCTTACGACGGAACATGGGGAGGGCGATAATTGTGACAACGGCGCATATTGACCGCGGAGCTGCAACGGGTGGCGAGTGGCCGCAACGACCTCGCTGGGGGAGGCGCACACGGAGGGGGCCGACAGATTTCCATTGGACGAAGCATAGGGTGAGCAAGGGGAGGCGATGGCGGAGATCTCGTGTGTCGGAGGCAGCGATCTCGCGCACTGGAGGGGGCGGCGTGATGGCGACGTCACTCAAGTGGTGAGAGCAACAGATCTTCGTGGTCGGCCTTGGGGCGGCAGCATCGCACGCGGGAGGTGGGACTGACAACGACTTTTCTTGCAGGAGTTGGGTGTGATGGCGAGCTTGCTTGCCGAAAGCGGAGGTTAGGAACGACAGATCTGTTGGTGTTGGACGCAGGTGATTTGTGCTGGAGATAATCCTAAGTCTCTGGATTTTATCTCCCACCATTTTTGGGGATTATTAATTGTACATGAGAATATTTTGGGTTCATTGACTATATTAGCCAATCCAAATGTGACACAAAAACATGAGAATAGGATTATTTATCATACTCCTAATCCTAATTCCGTGTAACAAAGGGGTCCTTAGGCAGTACATTTGCGTGTTTGGTTTCTGTTTTCAAATAAAAATTATTGTTGTTTTAACCCTAGAATGTAGCCTTTTTTTTTTCTCCCTTCTAATCTAAGCTGTGGGGAAGATTTTGACGAAATGGCAAAAAAAAATTTTTAATTGAGTAAAAGTCTTTGTTTTTTTTGAAACTAAAAAAATTTGTTTTTTTATACGGGTAAATTGTCTTAATTTTTTTAAATAAAATAAGGAAAATGATTGTAGCAGGATAAGGAACCTCAACAGGATGAAAAAAAAATAAAACCGTTTTGATGTCTAAAAAATTTTTTTTGTGCCAAAAACTATAAAAAAAAAAGGTTATTGACCAAAAAATTTTTTTTCAAAAGGTTATTTTTAAAAATCCCCCAAGCTATGGTGTCCTTAAAATTCTCACATATAAATTTAGTAATAATAACATGTTTGTATTGCATTTATAGTTACTATTAAGATATCTAATTTTATTAAATTTTATTTTTAAATTATTTGGTGCAGTATGAAGGCTTAGTTTTCTCGACTTAAAAGCTTAATGTGCTAGATTAAATACGTTATCACTTATTAAGCAGTTGGTGTTGAATTGATTGCTTATTACTATTAATAACATTTAGGATATTTGACTATTATTGTTACTATTATTATTGTCATAATTAATATTACTATTACTAATAATCTTGTTATTGCTGCTGTTGTTGTTGTTATTTTATTATATTTAAATATTGATGAAAGGAAAAAGTTGCCGTGTGTTTTTTTTGAAGTCGGTTACAAGGGATTGTTATTAGTATAGTATCTTCTAGCGCATGCCAAAAAAAAAAAATCTTTTTAAGTTGGTTTATTATATGTATATATATATATATATATTTTTTTTTTTTCTAAATATGTGAATATAGATATACATATCTACATACTCACAGACACACTCCACCAAACTTCCACCGCTTTACACTTTCATCTTCATCTATTGAATCTTCAAGTTATATACTTTCAAATAGGAAAGGTAAATAATGCTTTTCTCTTTTGCTTTTAACTGATGTTGATTTGCAATAGATTATTGTATATGGGGATGAAGGGGTTATATATCAAGTTTCTTTTTCGAAAACATAAACCACAAATTTTGGCTGTATATAATAATGAATCAGATATTAACTATTAGTTATGTAGCTTCTAGTGGCTTCTTTTTATTTCAATTTCCTTTACCTAACAAGTTTTTTTTTTTTATGAATTTTACTATGTACTGATGACACACATGTATTAAGCTTATCTAACCGAGGCAATGGTCAAAAGAAAACATGTTTCTGTTGATATATGGATGGCAATATTCAACTTTGGTTATCTATCTAATTCAACTATTCAATATTGGAATATTATACATGCATATAAATATATATTGTTAGTTCATTATGAACATAAATTTAATCACCAGATTGTATTAAGTATATTGTTTTAAAAATATGTGAAAGTTCTACTTATTTTATTAGTTTCAATTAGTTAGTTTTGCTCTTCTTATGTAATATATATAGATATGAAATTGTATTACTACTCTTACATAGAAGTGGGAAATAAGTTCTGTGACTTTCTTATATGAGCTTTTGTAAATAAATATTTTGATGTCTATCAGTATGAGTAAAAAGAATTAGTTTCTTATTCTTTTAAATATGGATGCGTAACTTGTGCTGCACATGTATATGTTGCCGTATTTATATGTATACACACACATATACATATATATATATATTATATTTTTGTTGCTTTATTTAACGCATTATAAAGAAAAAGTCCTTTAACAAGAACCAATGACAGAATAGTTTTATGCTAGTATTATTATGTAGTTGGCCAATGTGTGGTATCAACGGTTATACATGTAGATTTGTTGAGTTTACCGTGTCAATGGTTGAATTAAAAACCTTTATGTTATTGACTTATATGTATATTAACTTATGACATATAGATGTAATTATATTATTATTGTTAATGACATTAAGATTACTAGCACATCTAGCTTGACGAGGATACTACTGCTTTCCACTTATCAGCTTTTCTTTGAGAATGAGGTAAGTAGAAATTCATTTTAACTGCATCACAATATTGTTGTTGTAATATGTATGATTTACTATATTACTTGCATTCATGGCATAAAGGCACATGTATAGTTTTCAGAAGAAAATCATCGTACTAGAAGAAAGAGATTGTTTGTATGTGCGCTATGTGGTGAGCTTGTAAGCGGCCTTGATTAAGTTCCATGGGGTAGCGTGGAACTTAGGTGGTTTCATAGGGTTGCCTGAGACCATTTTTTGGACCTTCTGGTAGTTCCTAGGATTGAAAAACTGCAGTGTTTCATGGGGTTGCCTGAGGCACTATTGCTCGGTAAAGGTTCATTAATATGCATGCATGCTTGTAATAGGGCTAAGCGGACAACTTATGGTGTACATAATTATGCGCACATTAATTGTTTTTATGATATGATAGGTACAATGAAAATGTTATGAGCTCATATATGATGCCACTACATTGAATTGCATAGTTTCTACTTTCTAGGCATTAGCTCATTTCTTTTTATCTTGTGATGTAGATGAGGATATATCCCAGTAGAGATGATCTAAAGGTCGACTGGTACGCTCTCCATTCTTGTGACTCATTGTATATATGGACACTGCTGATCTTATATGGGCTTACTTTTTTTTACACTTCATATTTTGGTATTTGTAATTACGATGGGGTTGTTATAAGTATGGTACGGGTGGCATTTTATTTTGAGATGTAAATTATTGTAAATATTCATCACCACCCGTTTTTTGTAAATATAGGCGTGTGGTTGTTTATAAATTACAAGGCTTTCCAAAAAGTTCAAATTTGCCCGCTATTTTCTTAAATAATTAATTTGTATTTAAGTAAAATATTCCGTCGTATAGCTTGATTATATGTATTAGCAGTGTGATTAAGTTAGACAGGCGTTACATATGCTATTTTGATACAACTTGAAATTCGGAAACATATATTGCGTTTTATAGCGTAAATAACTATCATTATTGGTTCCTAATTACTATAATTAAACATAACTGATGCAAGCATTTGACACTTTTTTATATTGATAAAAATCTCAGAATCAAGTTGAAGGAGGAAAATAATATACAATACTCTCTAGTTAATAGAATAAGAGAAAAAAAAACTAGTAATTAGTTGAAACTGTAAGTTAAAACAAAAAATATTATAATATGTTAAAAAAACTGCAAAAAGGTTAGCTTCGAACGCAATTTGTGGATTGAATGGTGTTCCCAAGCACCTTGCTAATTCTTTTGCCAAGAAATTTTGGAGTTCTTTTTTTTTTTTGGTTTGCCTCCTTGTCGACATGAAAAGCGGACAAGAGAACAACATAATAATTCCATTACGCATATAGTCATGGCAGCAGAACAAACGCGTTGTCAACAAAAACAAATTGCATTCAAAAAAGCAGCCAAACTCCAAGAGAAAAAATGAAAATCGATGGGAAATGTCCTTGTCAAACCAAGTATATACCGAGTTACTACGGCTTGGTTTATTCATCCAAAATCCTAGAACTCCCTAAAGCGTGCACAAAATTATACTTTGTAATTTTTTTTCCCAATAATGTGACAAATCCAAGTCATCTCTCTTTTTTTTTTTATATTTATTTTAAATCATCCTAGTTAGCCACATTGCCTTTTAATCTTGAAGCAAGCAGTTGAAAACTCTTCTATTATATCTGTGAAATTTTTTCAACAAAATTGAAGAATTATTCAGTTTGCTACCTCTAACTCTTATAAAAGGGTCAAATAACATGCTAAAAAGTATTATTGATATCATGTGACAGACGATGCCACTACTAAGCACCAACTGGGCCTTCCAACAAAGAATAATGCCAATTACTGCAATTATAGTTCTTAACCAATACGAAATAATATATTAACAATGGAACCTGCGGATTATTATGAGTGGGTCCATACATCAGATTTACTTTATTCCTTTTTTTTTTTTACCAAATAAAAAACTGACAAATTTAATTCTTGTGTACTATCTCAAAAAAAAATCTTGTATATAAGTTTTTTTTTTTTTTTTACTTAATCTCTCAAATAATATGTCAAATATCAATAAAATATTTTTTTTTATGAGTATTGAAAAAGTAGCTTATCAATAGATATTAATCTTTTAGTGGTCAAATTTGAAGAAAAAAATGATTTGGACGAGACATAGTAACTTAAAAGCATGCATTATCAATGGAGCTTTTCATTAAAGAAAACCCCAAAAAAAAATACAAACTAATTTCACACTGAATGTTTTCGAATTGTCTATGAAATCATACTTGATCAATACTAATGAATTCTAATACCATTTTTTTTAGGCATACCAAATGTCACCAAATGTTAAATAACAAGATTATAAGTATTTACTCCAAAGTTAAGGCATGTTTGGCATTGCTTCGCTTTTAGCTTTTAGCTTTTTTAATACAAAAGTTACTTTTAATAGGGTGTTTGAGAGTATTGATAAATGGTTTGAACCAATTAGCTAAACATCTTGTAACATATAAGAGCTTTATATTATAGTTTATTTTTTTTTGACGTTATAACATGTGAGAGCTTTATACTATAACAACAAAAAATTTTAATGAAATTGACAATGTCAAACACCTTATAAATGTCAAGGAAGTTTGTCTCTAGAAAATTTTAAAATGTGTACTAGTTTTTTTTTTTTTGTTTTCTTTGTGTTTTTTCTTTTTAGAGAGTTATTACATGTTATATTAAGTTCTATTCCATAAATAAGAAATTAAAATTATAAGTAATTTCCAACATACAACCCCTTATGCAAAGCTCTCCCCAACCTCACTCCTCATGCTATATTATTCTTCTTGTCTTAATAAGCTCTTTAAAAATATGGTTTTAGACACCTATCAAAAGACTATGAAGGTATTTGTTTCATCAATTTAAACTAACAAGTTTCGTTTTAAATTACTTTTGTTATAATATTTTCTCTCACAAATTTTAAATAGTTATAGAATTATCAATTCAAACTTTAGTTCAAGTCATGATACTATGTCCAATATATATTTTACTTCGCTTTATTTATTGAGTTTTCTACCTATAGTGCATATTTTTCAACATCAAATATGCATAAAAATCTTATAAAAGTAATACATAAACATATGCAAATTAACAAAATTTTGTAAATTTGATACAAATTATATTTTAAAACAAACAATTCTATATGGTATCATTTTCATACCCTAGTATGGAATTTTGGAACACATAAATAGAAGCACTATTACACCAAAAAAAAAAAATCAGTTGGACTTTGACAATTTCGAGTATGATGCACGTTTATTCAAAGTTGTTCTCATTAATAAATTAGAATATTAAATTAATGGCCAAAACAATAATTCTTTGATACTAGAAGTGTAGTTTTTAGACTATAAAGGAATTAATAATTAGCAATTTTTTATGGTGGCAATGACAATTTCGTCTCACCAGAGGAGTGGAGTATTTTAACCATTGGATTAGGATTTAACAATCTAATCTACGATTGTTCATATTAAAAATTTGCATGTATAGTACAAAATAGCTTCTAGTTGTAGTTTAAACTGTTAAAAAATTAATCTGACGGTTATAACATTCATGCTCTATTGAAAGAGTAAAATTACCTTATCTACTATTTACCTAATAATTAAACATAAATAATATCAATAAAAGATTCTTAAAATATACATATGTATATATATATTTTATAGGAAAATTTTATGACGAAAAAAATTATTTTGCATCACTCACGGAGCATAAATGTTTTAACTTTTTGGTTAATTTTTTTACACCTTAATTTATAACTAAAAAAAATTTTATATCATATATATTGTAAATATCTAATATAAACAGTTACACATCTGGCAATATATTAATCAAAAGGTTAAAATAACCTTTAACCTTCTGAAACCCTCTACCATTTATATTATACTAATGTATACTAATAAAGAGAGGAGCAGAATTTGGACCGAATCTGAGGGTGCCAAGGTGGGCCCCCACGTACTCAAGCCCCGAATTTGACCGAAACGGGGTTTGCCCCCGGTCACGTCACTTTCCACGATAGAGCGCCAAGGTGTTTTGACTGCGGCCGGGCAGCCGGTCAGCACCGTTCGGGCAGCCAAGCCAACCTGTTCTCTCTCTACTCTCTGCACGCCTCAGTCGAAAGGGGGGAAAAAAAAGGAAAAAGAAAACAAAAGAAATAAAGAAAGATAGATAACAATCCCACAAACACACTCAGTTCCAGAGAGAAGAGAGAGAGAGTAAAAGGGGAAGTTTGGCGAAAAGGGTGGCAGAAAAAGAATCGAAATTTAAAGAAGAAAAAATTTGTTTGAAAATGGGGTTTGATTTTTAATGGGTTCTTGTTGTTCTTCTTCTCTTTTGGGGTACTGGGTAAGATGAGATCGAACTTTTGGTTCTGATTTAGCTGGGTCTGTGTTTTTTGTAGTGTTTTTTTTTTCTTTATTGGGTTGGGTAAAAAGTAGGGATTTTGGGGGATCTGAGAGTTGCGGGAAAATAGGGTTTTTGGTAATTTGGATTGGGTGGAGGGGAGGTTGGGGTCTGCGAATTTTCTGTGATGGTGTGTTTGGGAGTGAAGTTCCATTTGGATCTAAGATTTTTGGTCACTTAAAACACACAAAAAATTACGGAGATGGAGAGAAAGGAGAGAAAGTTTGGGTCTTCATTTTTCCTTTGGTTGGTTTTGGTGGCACATCCCTTATGGATGATGGTGACAATGGTATCTGCTAACATGGAAGGTATGTATGTATACATGTATGTGATTGTTGGTGATGGTCTTTTTGTGCGTCTGTCTTTTCCGTTTTTTATCTTGGTTTGTTTTGTTTTTTTGTTCCCTGAAATGGGATTTTTGTTCTTTTGGAATTTTATTTGGAGTTAGAGAAAATGAGGAAATCGGCAGGCTTAATTAAGTTATGTTGGTGTTGAAATAAATACTCTTGAATGTTTTAGAAAGTGTTACTTCTTTATACTGCTTTACTTCTGTAGAAGAAAGTTGTTGGAGTACTTGTGGATGGTCGGGATGCTGATCATTTGGTGTAGCATTTAGTTTCGGAAGTTAATGGATGGTTGGAAGTATCTCAACATAATGTCTTTTGTTTATTTATTTAGATCTTTTTTTTAAGTGCCTCTTTTGATTCCCCAAATGCTACTTTTTTATGGTTTGGTCGTGCATCAGTATACAGTGTGGATTTTATTAGACATTGAGTTCACAATGGTTTAGTGCATTGGAATTGCTTCTTTTTGGTGCGGACTTAGTTTCATATTTCTATATTTGTATGCTTGATTATATAGGACTTGAACTTCTAAAAATTTCCTTTTCTACTGGTTGACTCTCATGACTACCACCCATGTGTTCATATGCTGACCAAAAGAAGACGCTTCTATTTTATGTTAACTGCATTTCAAGTTGAGAAACTTACCATCTCTTATTTTCACCACTGTGTCATGAAGTTTCTATGCATTTTGATCTCATCTGTTTATCACGCAAATTGAGGTGTAGGTGTGCATATTCTCTCTCTTCAAATATTCATTTTAGCTAGAATTTTATTATTTATTTATTTATTTTTTTTTTTTTGCACTTTGAAACAGGTGATGCTTTGCACAGCTTGAGGACCAATTTACAGGACCCCAATAACGTTCTGCAGAGTTGGGATCCGACTCTTGTAAACCCATGCACATGGTTCCATGTTACGTGCAACAATGATAACAGTGTCATAAGAGTGTGAGTGTCTGACATAACGCTACCCTCTCAGTGCATGCCCATGGGCTACATTTAGGAATTTTCGTATTGCCTTTTTTTTTTTTGTTGGTTGCTAAAAGCGCATCTCATGCAGTGATCTAGGAAATGCTGCTTTGTCGGGTCAACTTGTCCCACAGCTTGGCCTGCTCAAGAATTTACAATATCTGTAAGACAATCTTGCACTTTAAATTTTGCTTATGCAGTTCAGTTTCTTTATCTTAACCTTGTTCTTGTATTCACCATTTTTTCCTCAGTTATTTGGTTCTCTTATATTTTTGTACTGTTGTCCTTGGATCAGTAATCTCTATTTGGCTGGTTGAGGTTAATCTTTGGTTTGCATCTTGGGGCACTAAAAAATAAGGTCGTATGAACTAACATTTTTGAACTGGGACATCGCTAGTATCCCCCCAAGTTTTGGGGGGTTTGTTTTGGAAGAAAAGAAATTTGAAAGTGCAATGAATACAGTGCAGGGGAAAAAACACACACACGGACCAAAAAAAAAAGTAAAAAATAAAAAAAACACTTGTGCAATTAAATTGGTCTGTTTAAACATAAAATAATTGGAGGAATATTAGATTAACAATATGGGATATCTTAAAGGACACATCCATTTTCTTCTTGCACATTCTTTTAGTTAAGAACAATTTCTTTGGCATGAAGGAGTGTAGAAAAACGAACTCAAACGTTCAAGCATTTCGATTTTTATTTGGTGAAGCTATTCACTTTAGATTGTCGTTTCCATGATAGTAGTTTTGGGTCTTTGAGCATTGACGCTTATATCTTCTAACATTGTCCAAAATAGTTAGCTTCTTAATCTTATAATTTATCCCTATTAACGTTGAATGACAGGGAACTTTACAGTAACAACATTAATGGAACAATTCCTAGTGACTTGGGGAATTTGACCAGCTTGGTAAGCTTGGATCTTTACTTGAATAATTTCACTGGTCCTATCCCCGACACTTTGGGCAAGTTGTCAAAACTGAGATTTCTGTGAGTATTCTTATTCTTATTCTTATTCTTCGCCCTTTTTTTTCCCTTTTTTGGTTCTCTATGATGGCATACTTGGAGCTTATTTATTCAGAATGATGGATTGGTATTTATCCTAAATCTACCATGTCAGTCTCATCATTCCTCAAGGTCGAAGAGTGAAGGGGATCCAACTTCAAACTCATGCCCGCATAGGGGTTTTGGGAGTTTCTTTAGGATGTGAAAAAACTTGACAGTTTAACGTAAGAAATCAGAATAAGTTATCTGCAATTCAACATACAAAAGTAAGTTATGGTGAATAAGAGGGGTGACACTACTTAGAAGTTCTCGTTATGGAAGAATTATGAAAACACTGGAAGCCTTTTCTATAGTTTACATCGCGTATGTAATGGAAACTTTTAAAAATCAAATCTCACTCCTCTAGGCATTGTTTGGTGACTCAATGAGCTTTTATAGATCTTTTTGTAAATGCATATAGCTAAATGTAATAAATCTATTGGTCATATGTATGTCTTAAACATATTACATTTCAAACCACACTGTTCATTTTTGCTCGTTCCATATGCATAGGCCCACTTTTAGATTTAGTGTTTCCGATATTTGCACTGTTATCTTTTTAATAACTTTTTAATTTTAGTTATCTTCCTTTATTGGTTTTAGGTCTTAACACTATTTTCTTGAAATGTTTGTGTAAGGATAGCCGGCTTAATAACAACAGCTTGTCGGGTCCAATTCCTATGTCTCTGACCAACATCTCCTCGCTTCAAGTTTTGTAAGTGAATAGTTTCTCTTAGTATTCTTCCCCTCTCTTACATATACTCGTATCCTTACTACAAGTTTTGTTTTGACTTTGCAATGCCACCTGCAGGGATCTGTCAAATAACCATCTCTCTGGAGCAGTGCCAGACAATGGTTCTTTTTCCTTATTTACTCCTATCAGGTTTATAGCCTGTTTGAATTTCCTCACCTTCACAGCCACCCCGACAATTGTAACTTTTTTAACCATCTTGCTGTTTTCCATTTTTGCAGTTTTGCTAACAACTTGGATCTTTGTGGCCCAGTTACTGGGCGCCCTTGCCCAGGGTCACCCCCATTTTCTCCTCCTCCACCTTTTGTCCCACCACCACCGATTTCAACACCAGGTGATCTTTCTGTTGTTGTCTATTGGAATTTGAAGTTCGAAGATGACTAAGAAATTGATGTTTCTCATGCTTCTAGCTTGAAGTATGGTAGGAATTTAAATTGCTTTCCAAGAGAGCGGCTGAACTTTCTTTATAGATTTTTGAAAATAGAGCTCTTTTTTTCATAAAAGGTAAATATGACGAGTCTATGTTATTTGAACCTTTAAGTGGAAATAAAGGTTTGAGTAGAAGAAAAGAAAGATCTTAGAAACAGGCTATCTGTGCCTTTTTTCCCGTTATTATATAAAGAAAATACACTGAACACAAGTGGCTGGATCTTTATTTCCTTTCGTCATCACGAAAGGAAATTACATTTTACTATCAGCTCTTTTTCTGTAGTTCTTTTTCTTGCAGTACCATAGCGCAGAGATGAAATGGATTTTTGTCATCCTTTTTGAATTTTGAAGTTGGTGATTTTTTTGGCAAGTAGCAGTTTCTATTCGCTCAATTAAATTTAAATGAATCACATTTAATTGTCCTTTATACCATTTCAGGAGGGAATAGTGCTACTGGAGCTATTGCTGGTGGAGTTGCTGCTGGTGCTGCTTTACTATTTGCTGCACCTGCTATCGCGTTTGCATGGTGGCGTCGAAGGAAACCGCAAGAATTCTTTTTTGATGTACCCGGTGTGTGATTGACTTAAAAATAGATGCTCGGTTTAAGTTCAAAAAATCATCTGTTACTGATTTACGGCTCTTGGCAGGCGAGGAGGATCCTGAAGTCCATCTGGGGCAGCTTAAAAGGTTTTCACTGCGAGAATTGCAAGTTGCAACAGATAGTTTTAGCAACAAAAACATTCTGGGTCGTGGTGGGTTTGGCAAGGTCTACAAAGGTCGACTTGCAGATGGCTCATTGGTTGCTGTAAAAAGATTAAAAGAAGAGCGTACACCTGGTGGAGAGTTGCAGTTTCAAACAGAAGTTGAGATGATCAGCATGGCTGTGCATCGCAATCTTCTTCGGCTACGTGGGTTTTGTATGACACCTACTGAACGATTACTTGTCTATCCCTACATGGCTAATGGAAGTGTTGCATCGTGCTTAAGAGGTAGAGCTTCTTGGTGTTTCTTATAATTCATGACAAAATACTCGCTGCTTTTTGAGGGGCAGACTTTTCATTTCTTTACAATTTCTCTTCTCGCGTGCATGGACTTTAGTACATATCACAGTATTAACAACATGTTGTATATCCATATAATCTCTTAAATTTGAGTATCTTTGGAAAATATTATACAATTACACAGCTTTGTAAAGGAGGATAATTATTTTCTATTTTTCTAATTTGGTTTGTGGATTATGGTAGAACGCCCAGCTAACCAACCGCCTCTTGATTGGCCTACTCGGAAGCGAATAGCATTGGGGTCTGCAAGGGGTCTTTCTTATTTGCATGACCATTGTGACCCAAAAATTATTCATCGCGATGTGAAAGCTGCAAATATTTTGTTGGATGAAGAGTTTGAGGCGGTTGTAGGAGACTTTGGGTTGGCTAAACTTATGGACTACAAGGACACCCATGTTACAACAGCGGTACGTGGTACAATTGGGCATATTGCTCCAGAGTACCTCTCTACTGGGAAGTCATCTGAGAAAACTGATGTTTTTGGCTATGGGATTATGCTTTTGGAACTAATCACTGGGCAGAGGGCTTTTGATCTTGCTCGGCTTGCAAATGATGACGATGTCATGTTGCTCGACTGGGTATGTTGTTGTCGTGCATTGCTGTCTTTATTGATATGATTTACTTGCATACCCTCTTTTTTCTTCCCGGAGCTATTATTTATGCCTTTCCACAATTTGTCGGATCATAGGGTGTGTAGTTGTCATGCACATAATATTTGTTCTCGGCAGATGGTCAAAGTACTTGTTCAATACGTGCCATTTTTACAAGCTTGGAGACTAATGAGATCCGTCTCTAATAGGGGAGATTGACTGAAATATGAAACTTAAAGAGGTTGAATCAAGAAAAAAAAAAACCCTCGTAATATTGTGTTTTTGTTTGGCGTCATTTGTTCGATTTTTTGTGTGCATATGATGTTTTCTCCAATTTGTTTTTGACATTGTTTACAATTATGCAACTTCCAAAAAATGATGTGTTCTTGTGCTCCCTCAGGTGAAAGGACTGCTGAAAGAGAAGAAATTGGAGATGCTGGTTGATCCTGATCTTCAGAACAACTACATAGAAGCCGAGGTGGAGCAGCTAATTCAGGTCGCGCTGCTCTGCACCCAAGGCTCTCCCATGGACCGACCGAAGATGTCAGAAGTGGTGAGAATGCTTGAAGGCGATGGCTTGGCTGAGAGATGGGATGAATGGCAAAAGGTGGAAGTACTCCGCCAGGAAGTGGAACTCGCTCCTCATCCGAACTCTGATTGGATCGTCGACTCAACGGAGAACTTGCATGCAGTTGAGTTATCTGGTCCAAGGTGACCCTGGCTGGCATAGTAGAAGTGGAGAAAAGGGTATTACTTACAACTTATTTTTTAATCATAAAAGTTTTCTTTTTCTTTTTTTCCTTTTTTTTTTGTCTTTTTTTTAATGACCATAATCTGATTAATGTCTCTTGTAAGTTCCTTTCTGCATTGTATTCGTTACATTTGTGCATATGAGTCGCATTGGTAAGGTGCAATTTGTATCGTCTGCTGCAGTTTGACTAAGCCCATGATGATGTTCTTATTTTTATGTATAAAGCTGTGGCAGTTTGAATTTAGTCCATTGCTCTATCTAATTCTGATGCACCTTGTGTAAATATGGGAAACTGTTGAGCAATCCTGGCCAAGCCAGTGTTATGATATTATCTAAAGCTTGGTTAATGTGAATACAAGTATTCGGTTTACAGAATTGAGTTGAAAGTGTCAACGAAGTTTGGTTCTTTTGGTAAAAAGAATAACGCTCTATTCAACTAGGAATGCATTTTAGATTTCTCAAAACGTGTTTAATAATTTGAGCAATGTTATTCAGCTCTGCGCTAAATTATCTTCGGCCCGTTCCGGTTCAATTAAGCCTTGCATTTCTTGTGGAGCCTTCAAGGTGAACTTTTAATAATTTTCAGAGTCCAATAAACTATGAAAAAATTAAATTGGCACTCTTAATTTTTTTGTTTTTTAAAGAAGACAATGCCCATTTCTCTTTTTCTTTTTTTTTTTTTGGCTGAAAAGTTATTATGGTGGTTGACTTAACTTTTTTTTTTTTTTTTGAAATGGAGTGGTTGACTTCAACATGATGATAACTACATTGAATTTGAGTATATTAATAATGTAAGATCCCCCTTTCAAATAGACCCACCCTTGAAAAAAAAAAAAAAAACTCTTGCAAAAGCGCATTTCCTATGGCATAGATTATATTTGATTCCATAGCCATGGAAGTGCTATATATCTCTAAGCATTTTCTATAACTTCTTTCCACTAAATGCTCAATTAGCGTCACTAATTGTTGATGATTTTTTTGTAAGTGTTATTCCTATGCTTGGTTCTCTTCTATCTGCTCTTCATTGTGTCGCACAATAATTGTAGGGATATGTTTAAAGCTAAATTGGAATGCCACTGCCAGATTGGAATTTTAAACCCAAGTCCTGAATTTTATAAGCTTCTTTTTCAAGAAGTCAACGCAACGCCATTACTCTAATCTTCAATTTTTTTTCATATTTTCAAATTTAAATCAGGAATTAGGATATAACTGTATGCGATTAGCACATGTAATATCAATTGAAATATTTTTTTTTTCTGTTTTTCTTTTCTTCCTGTTTCATTTTTTATTGCATAGTAGGTGCAACCCAAAGCTCGGGTGGATGTGGTAAATAACATTTATGTTATGAAATAAAAGGACTAGAATTTTAAAAGAAATACTAATTAGAAGTAAATTTGAATTTATTGGATTTACCCACAATAAATTTTGTAAAACAGAATTTCTCAAGAAATATCCGCGTTTACCACATGTCTAAAATTAATAAGTTGATTCCCACAAAAAAAAAAACTTGAGGTTTGTAATTTTTTTTTTTTTTTTTTTTTTGCCGCTAGAGATTTATCTGATTTACAACATTGCTGAAAAATCTGTTTGGATGATGGCTTCGAATTATGGCAATTTGAATATTTTTATTTACAATGTACTATTTGAAAGGTTGGTTTAAATAGCAATCCAAACTGGTATTTAAATATGCAGTTAAAAAGATAAATTTGAACAGGGAATAAAATCTCAATTTATCTATTTTTGGATCAAAAGTAGCATGAAGATGGCTTTGGGTAGAGTGGGGCGTAGGAGGGACAAACTGGTAAAAATACAAGCATATTTGAAAAAAAATATAAAAATAATAAAATAGATCTAAAATGAAAAAATAATCAGATTGTCTCACCCAACTTACATTTGTTTATTTATTTCTTTTTAATATATGCTTATTTTTTAAACCATTTTATCCCTTTTGAAACCGTAACGACCGATCTTCATGTTATATTTATCTTAAAATAGTTAGTTTAATGACAAAGGAATTAAAACTATACGTTTTCAAAATTTCAAAGTAGTTAGACGTACAACACTAAATGATCAAACATTAGGTGCCAAATTGAGATAATATACATGCTTTTAGAGGCGATTTGTGTAAATAACCCTAACTTTTATGTTGAGCCATGTTTTAATTTATGTAAAATTATGTGTGTGATTTGACTTTTTAGCTAATTTGAAATTGTTGTAATTAAAATGAGACTAGTTTGTGATATAATTCTATTAATTTGAGTTTTATTGTCTCGCTTTAGATGCCTATTTAAAGCACACACACACAATCCGATTGGAAAAATTTATCTAAAAACTTTTTTAAAACCTAAAATCAAACACTAAATTCGATTGGGTTCAGATTTCCAATTTGTTGAACCCATGAACCAAGACATCACCTTAAGTTTTACTCGGATTTATCCCATGACCGATCAGAGAGACGGCATCAAATAACAGTTTTAATTCTTAATATAAGTATATTTTATACTTTTAAAAATATTTACGTACATAACATTTTTGAGATCACATGCTCTTTTTAAATACTTGATATGGTATTTTTGAAATCACGCGCTCTTTTTAAACACTTAGATTTTTAATTTTATCTCATCTTTCTTCTTCTTCTTTTTTTTTTTTTATTTTTATTTTCCATTCTCTGTTGCTTCTTGTCCCTATACATCATTTTATACAAAAATAAATTTCGTTTTAATTTAAGCAGGCCGTTATTAATCACTATTACATTTTGATCAATTTATTTTTTTCCCAATTAATAATGACCTATTTGCCTCGAGAGATTCAAAATTTACCGGATTTACTCTTATAAGGCCCCAAAATTATATACATTTTTCATCAATATTTAGTTGAGTAATGTAGGGGATATAGGTAATTGGAGCTTTTTAAATAAATGACCATATTTTTTCAAAGTTTGAAAAATATTCCCTCCTCGTTAATTATAAAATTAAGATGATAAAAATAACCTTCATTAATTATTAATTAGTTACAATATATCAATGATAAACTCTAATACATCAATAGTATGCTCTAATATATGGGTAATACACTCACATCAGTAATATAGTGTAGTATATTAGTGATAAATAATAGTGCATCAATAATAAACCCAAGTATATCAAAGATAAACCATGATATATCAATGTTAAAAACCTTAGTATATCAATGATAGACCTTAATATATCAATCAATAATAAACCTAAGTACATACCAAAAAAATTCAATAGAAAAAAACAAATGTCATGTTCACTGTCTGTCCCTCTTCTCTCACTGCAACTAGTCATTGCGCCTCGTCAATCGAGCCGCCGTGGATCGACAATTTCCCCTTCAAGCCGTTGCCATAGTAGTCGTCACTTCTCACAAATAAGGCGTCGTCAGAAGCTGCCAAAGAAGTCAAAGTCAGGGGTATGGAAGAACTCCCGAGGGCAAACTCCGACAACCTTGCATCTTCAGCCGCCGTAATCGGCCGCACAGGTCAATTTCCTCCTCGTCACAGACGTTGAATTCCTTAATCTACAACCACCACTTAACACAGATCTCTTGATCGCAAGCACTCCGGCAAAGGTGGCAAATTTGCTCCTCAACTCTAGGGCACAGATGGGAGCAAAATTGGAAGAACAAAGGCTTGGAGGAGCTGCTCCTTTAACTTGCCAGCCATATCCCTAATTTTAAAATAGTTGGGACAAAAATTTTATTGTGGGTCCAGAATACCCCACCCTGCCCAATTTACTAATACTTTTTTAGACAACAAAGCTCGTTTTTACCATTCAAATCTTCTGTTAGAATCTTTGTAGTCAATATGTTGTTTAGCTAAATAAAGATTCAAAACTGGATTATAACTACATCTTTTAATGAAAAACATCTTGAAGCCCAAATACGACATCAGCTGATACATGGTAAATGCGTATGAACATTAAGGTTTCTATAGTTTTCTTCAGTGATCACATTCCACTCACAGGGTATGTTAAAGATAAACTTTAGACCAAGATCATTTTTCCAACCAAAAAGGGGAAAAAAGTTTACACTTCCATTAAAAAAAAAAAAAAAAAAACTTCTCTGAATGTGTCTCCAATACTAATTCTACATCAAATTTCAGTATCTTACATCTGTCCAACTAACGTATTCAATTCATGCTACACAACTTGATTAGAATCAAAGTTATTTTGACAAATTCTGCCAAAAACTTGAAACAATGGTATGTTTAATAGTGATTTTAAAATAGATAAAAATAATTTTATTTTAAAAAAATAAAAAATTTTAAAAATTATACTAAAAATGTTTTTAAAATTTTTTATCTTAAAAAAATACAAAAAAAAACATTTTCAAAAATTTCAATACAAACCCAGGGCCAAATGTAATTGATATAATATCATCGTAATCATTATAAAGGCTTCTTCAAACAATTATCCAAAAAAAGGAAAAGAGAAAAACACTCGCGTCATGAAATTGAATGTCCAAAAGAGAGAAGAAAAGAGAACAAGAAATGTTCATATGGAAATCTTAATATCGCCCAAATCAAGCTGGGCAGCAATCTCCTCCAACTGCTTCTTGACACTCAAATCAATGAGTTTGGATCCAGAATTCCCAAATCTGATCGTGAATCCTGCGATAAGGCTGGGATCTATGACCGTCTTAATCCTGACATTCCTGGCACCAGTCAGCTTCTGCACGTGCTTCGCGATCTGCGCAAGGTGCTGCGACTCCAGCGGCACCACCGAGCTCACAACCGCCAGCTCCGTCTCCGTCAGCGTGTTGTACACCGCCTCGAACTCCTTCACAATGTCGTTTACTATGTCAATCCTCTTCGCGTCCACCAGGATTTTGAGGAAGTTGGCCGTGTGTGGCTGTAGGGACGACGACGCCGCCAGCTCGTCGACGACCCCCTTTTTCTTCTCATCCTCTATTGTAGGGTTCGAGAAGTTGAAAACCGCAGGATCGGCGAAGATCTTATCCACCTTCTCCAGGTCGGCGCTCGTCGCCTCTAGAGTGTCGTTGGATTTCCCCACGCCGGCAAGGGCCACGGAGTAGCTGGCGGCGGCGGTCGCGGCCATGCGGGCGCCCGCGGAGGAGCCGCGCCGGGATGTGGCGGCGGAGAGGCGGTGGCTGAAGAAGGGAAATTTGACGGCGCTGCCGGAGGAGGCGAAGGAAAGGGATCGGGGAGTGGTTAGGGCGGCGGAGGTTGGGGGAGGGAGTTTAGAGCGGAAGGAGATTGGAGTTTGCTGGAGAGCGGCCATTGTTGAATAGTGAATTCGTCTTTTTCACTTGCTTTGCTCTCTCTCTCTCTGTCTCTTCCTACTCTGAATGTCTTGAGTTTTGTTTCTCTTTGTTTGTGGGAAGGAATGGCTATCCTCTTTGGAGAAGGATAGCCCCTTGTTTGTCTGAATGGGAGTTTAGAAGATATATGTTTGACATGTGGATATCTCTGATTGGGATCAGCCTTTTCCATTTTGGTCCATCTCTTTTGAGGCAAAAAAAGGGTTCCTAATTCCTTTTAAAATAAAGAATATTGTATTGTTTTTTCGAAATAAATAGTGTGCCTTTTGGTAAATATCTAGAACATTTTAACAGGGTGTTTAAACTATTAATTAAAACTAATAATTTTAATTAATTTTGATTAAAATATTTTAGTATATTTTTTGACACTATAATATATGATAGTTTTACATTATTAATAAAAAATTTTAATTTTAAGTCACATAGTCAAACACTATATAAGTGGTTTTTGAATTTATAAACTTATGAAAACGTGTGTTTAGCGTCTGTAATAAAAAATGGTTCAAACAATAAAGGTTGTTTAAAAAGAGTTAAACTAACAATTTTAGGAACTTGAACTTTTTATTTTGAACCATTATCTACAATAAAAACTCTTTTTATTTTTATTTTTCTTTATAAATCATAGTTTTTTAAACACTAATTCTTGACTGCCACAAAAATTTCTGTTTTTAGTCATTGCTTGGTAGCCTGCAGTGAATTCTACCTCTAATGTACGTTTCCTAAATAAAATAGTATACATATTTAACAAAATGTGTTACAAATTTGATGGTTCAAAACATATTTCTATAATTATACTATTTTTCCTTAACCTTATTTGAGAATTCTTATGATACATATAAACTTTTGTGAGTTAACTTGTAACGCCCCAAAATTTATTCAATGTTAATGTAATATAAATAATGAATTAGTGTACCATAATTAATGTTTTAACATTAATTAGATTATTTGGTTGGATTTTGAATTTTTGGTTGTTTTGTTAATTTGTTGAATCCAAATGATTTCTTATTGTTTTAAATTGACGTTTTGAGTTTTAAAACACAACAATTTGTAAAATGTTAAAAATACTCCGTTTTACAAAACCGTGGGCGGCACATGATTTTCATACAGTAAAACCGCCCACCGTTTCTCTCTATTTATTTTCTTTTTCCCTCTTCTCTCCTCACACTCTCACGACTCTCTCTCTCTCTCTCTCTCTCTCTTCTTCAACCGTGGCACTCTCCTCTCTCTCTATCTCTCTCAAAATTTTTGAAATCAAATTCGAATCCAAGCTTCGGGTTAGCAAGGAGGAAGCTCGGGGATGTGATTTAGCAACCGAGAACGCGGATTGAAGCTTCGATTCGAGGTTAGTTTTGAAATTTCTAAACTTTTTCCAAAATTTTTAATTTTGTGCATTTTTGAAATATAGGTTTGTTTAAGCTTAGAAAACCTTGGATTTGAGTTAAATGGACTTAGAACAACTAGAATCTAAGCTTAGATTGAAGAAAAACGGATTGGATTCAAGATTTTTCATTTTCTCCCCATTTTCTCATTTTTGGATTTTTGAGATTTTTGAGTTTAAATCTTGTTTACATGAGTCCAAATATGTTCTAATATGTTTTTCTATCAACTATGATTGTTTTTTATGCTTGGGATTTGTGAAAAACAGGTTAGAATCAAGATTTGAATTTTAGGGATCGAGAAAACCCGTGGCTGGATTTCTGGGTTTTCCCAGTTCGGCAGGCCGGACCACGTGTTCGGCAGGCTGGAATAGGGATCGGCAGGTCGGTGTTCTTCCTTCCGGCAGGCCGGTGTTCTTCCTTCCGGCAGGCCGAACCTGGGGAAATGACCGGCCGACCGGACCTGGCTTTCGGCAGGCCGAACTGTACAGTTCGGCCGGCCGAAGCAGGGAGTCTGGTAGGCCGACCGAGGCATGAAAAATTTTGTGATTTTTACTTGTTTTCATTGTTTTGAATACTGATTTAAATTCCAACCTTATAGGATGATTTTAAAGGTACAAATGGCACACTAGGACATCATGAAATGATTTAGTAACATAGAATGTCTCGAACTAGATATTGATCGACTTAGTCTGTATCTAGGAATCGTTCGTGGTTCCGCGGAGCTAACGTATAGCGGACCAGGATTACGGTGTGGGGCACCGACACGAGTATTGAGGTAGGACTTCTACCTCATTTTTTTGGTAGCCTGGTTTTGAAATGATTTGGCTTTGAAAAGGATTTCTATTAAAGTGTTTTCAACGGTTGTTTGAAAAATGAATTTATCGGTTATATTTTAATATACCGTGAACTGAAATGAACTTCATAATTAATGTAAATGACAACACTCGGTAATTGGGTTTGAATGATAATGATATTAAACATATAGGCATGATGCCATATCAGAGATCGGGTTGTGTAGCGATCGACCTTGAGGGCAGGTCCCGAAACCCAGCTGGGCCACTACGGTGGTGATATTATTATGGTTTGCCTAGGAAAAAGAAACTGATATTTCTGGTTGTCCAAGTAAACTGTTCTGGGTAAGAACGGCTTTACTCAAATTTATTCATTTATTTATTTATTTATTCATTTAAGGTTTCTTTAAAATGACTCCTGAATAATGACATGTTTCTTTAAATTAAATTATTTTATAAAACATAGTCCTGAGCCTTTTGCTCACGTTTTATTTGTTTTAAATCCCCCCCCCCCCCCCCCCCCCCCCCCCCCCCCCCTCTAGGTGGTTTTCCATTTAGGTTTGGAGAGGACTCTTTGAACAGGACTCAGGAACAATAGAAAAATTAATTTTTCTTTTGTATCACCTAATCAAGGCATGTAAGATTTTAACTTTATTTGTATCCTGGACTATGATTGTATTTATGATATTGTCAGTACCATGTGTATGCACAAGTTGTGGGTCTGTGGGATCCATACTCACGGCTTTATTGTTTTAATATTTATTCTTTTTATGTTTTAAATTGTCTAATGTATATGAACTCTCTATAAAGTGTTTTAATGAACCCCACATCTTATACTCAATTCAACCCTTTAAACTTTAGATTTTAATTAAATTCTGCTTTAATTAATTTAAATAATCCGCCACGTCACCTCCTGTACTCCGGGGCGTGACATAACTAGTCAAAATATATTTAATCTACCCTAAAGAAAAAGATGCTTCGTTAACTCAATTGAATTGCTACCGATTGTGATCGCATATCTATTAATCTCTATACCAACTCAAGTTTTTTTTTTCCTTTTTTTAGTGCAATGGAAGTATTTGTTTTGAAACGAAATAAAGAACAAACAATAACACAAAAAGTAATTGAAAAAAAAAATAATTATGAAGTTTTTATTAATGAAAGAAGACAGATCTCGCTACACCCATTCTTGAATAAAAGTAAAAACTAACTTTCTAGATGAAAAATAGAATTTAACATGTTTTCATGGGAAACTATGTGAAATTAAAGACAATGCTAGAAGTAAAAGGGAATTAATTGAAAATAGAAAACAAGGAAACCAACCTAAAATAGAAAATCTAGAATCGGAAACTATTAATTATTGTTTGTCCTATATCAATTTTATTGGGTTAGTTCCACTTGTTAATGTTTACTTGTCTCACTTTGACTTCAACATTTACTTTTTCTTTTCTTTTTTTTTTTTTTAATTTTAATTTAGCGACCTTTACATTTTTTTTACACATAATCTAGCAGGAGGATGACAAGTGAGTGTTTTACGAGTTTAAATGATTAAAAAACATTTTAAAAAATCCCTAAAAAAAATATGAAATTAAACACCATGTCCTGTCGCCTGGCCAAAATCTTTTTTTTTTCTTTCTTAGTTTTTTGGATCTGCTGCTTTTTTTAAAAAAATATTTCATCCCTCATAAACTCCTATGTGCCATTTCCATGCTATATTATTTGAAAATAAAAAGTTTTAAATAGAGAGGCAAGATTGTATATTTCATAAATTCATGGTGGCTAGACTTCTGAAAGTGACTATTGCTGGCCAAAGTGACACGACTAATTATGGACAGGCCATATGTGGCATGCTAGATTGGATAGGATTATTAGGTTGGGATTGTATTTGATAACACCACACTTATTTCCATGTTGTGTTTGGTAAATTGTGGGATCTGATGTTTGGATAAACAATTAATGTAATAATTAAAAATAATATGATTACATGTTAAATTTATGAGACATTAATGAATTTAACTGAATAAAATTTTAAGTAAAATTTGAAGACATCAACTATTAATAATATTATACTAAATCTGCTTCAAAGAAAATATATATATATTTATTTATTTATTTATTTATTTTTCCCAAAAAACTTCTTTCTCTGTTGCACCCAAACCCATTCGATTGGCCAATGGGCATGGGCTTGCAAAGATGATCACTTAGGGCAGAGGGTGGCGATGACGGCCAACTGTGAGGTTGTGATCGACGAGATCGATGGTTGCGTGCCCGGCTAGGGGACAGGATCGACGAAGAACCACAGCTTCGACGTAGCAAGCAACAAGATCCAAGAATGGGTGGAGATCAAAGGAGGTCAAATGTTGGGGGGCTAGGCGTGATGATAAGGGATGTGGGCAACTTCGACAACTTCCAACGATTGGCAGTGGGAGGACGACTTCGACGCGAATCTGGTCGAGGAAAACAATGACCTTTGAGCTTCATAGTTAGGGATGACAACAAGGCAGGATGGGGGTGGATATTCTTCTCCAACCCGTATACCCTACTACTATTTTGTCCTTCATACTCGCTCAATTTAAGACGGGGTCGGGGTCAGAAATTCTCCATCGTGGGAGCTTGTTAGAATCTACAAATTTTGTAATTCCCTGAAATTAGCTGATTTCATTCTAGGTTAATTATGGCTAATTGATGGATGATTATTAAGAGATTGACAGCTTGTTATTAGGCTAAATGATGGCTGATTTTTAGGTGATTGACAACTGATTATAGACAGATTTTTATGTGTTAATATCAGGGATTATTTTCTTTTTTTAGGCAATCCTCAATTGTATAAATTGTAGCCCTTGCAAGAATGTTGATATACAGTCAATAATAATAATAATAATAAAGTTTTTTCTTAACTTCTATATGGTACCAGAGCCTTAAAAATCTGCAACCCAAATTTCTTAGTTCAAATTTTTCAGCAGTCCTGTCTTTTTTTTTTTTTTTTTGTCTAGCTAACTTCTCAATCCAACAATCATGAGTTCAGAGAAGGAAAATGTTTCGTCATCAGTCACCACCAATCCCTCTGCCCCATCTGTGATCGCGCAATCCTTCGGAGAGGGTTCTTCACTGCAGATCACTAATCACAAGTTGGATGGAAAAAATTTCCGCCAATAGTCGCAGTCCGTTCTGCTCGTAATTAAAGGAAGAGGGAAACTTGGCTACATCAATGGCGAGGTCAAGCGTCCGAATGTCTTGGATCCAACCTATGCCAATTGGGAACTCAACAATTCTCTCGTCATGGCTTGGCTCATCAACTTGATGGAACCACACATCAGTCACACCTATTTATTTATCCGAACTGCCAAAGCAATTTGAGATGCTGTGAAAGAGAATTATTCTGATCTTGAAAACGCTTCACAAGTTTTTGAAATAAAGAATAAACTCAAGGCATTCCAACAGGGTACTATGGACGTTACAGAGTACTATAACTCTCTATAGATATTATGGCAAGAGTTGGATATGCATTATGAAGCAGATTGGGGAGATCTTGAGGAGAACACAAAGTTTCAGAGGCACCTTGAGAAGGAGCGTTTATATGAGTTTCTAGCAGGTCTCAACAAGGAGTTAGATGAAGTTCGTGGCCGAATTCTTGGTCGAAGGCCACTGAGGTCCGGCGTGAAGCTAGTCGGCGGAGGGTTATGCTTGGAGAAAAGAAGGACCAACCAACCGCACCTTTTATTGATCGACCTGCAGAAACAACTACTCTTATTGCTCGAAACTTCGCCAACAAATCCACTGATCAAAAACCGAGTCAAAGACCACGTTGCTCTCACTGCAATAAGCTTGGTCATACCTGGGAATGTTGTTGGGATCTTCATGGTAAACCTGCAGATGTAAAACCTCGAAGACAAGGTCAAGGTAAAGTTTTCATGCCACAACTGAGGAGAAAAATGAAGGGACTAGTAGCACTGAATCAACCGGGGTTTTTTTAAACAAATGACAACTGGAAAAGTTGTTAAATCTTCTCAATCAACAATCTGTGACGACCCCCAACACTGCCACTAGCAATTTTGCTCTTCAAGGTACTGCTTTCCATATACAAAGGCAAAACCTTTGGGTGTTTGATTCTGGTGCGGCTGATCACATGACAGGTAATTCATCTCTATTTTACTCTTACATGCCATGTCATGGAAATGTGAGTAAAAATTGCAGATGGAAATTTTACTTCAGTTGCTGGAAGAGGTTTTATATGCTTCTCAGAAAATCTAGTTCTACATTCCGTGCTACATGTTCCCAACCTAGCTTGCAATCTTGTGTCAATCAGTAAACTTACTCAGAACCTTAATTGCACTGCTAATTTCTCTAATACTATGTGTCAAATACAGGAACAGGGATCGAAGAAGATGATTGGCATTGCTAGAGAGGAAGGAGGACTTTACTACTTTGAGGATGAAAAATGCGTGAATAAACAAGCAACAATGGCTGAAATTGCTCTATCGTCTAATAAAGATGTAATATTATGGCACTATAGGTTAGGCCACCCCAATTTTCATTATCTCAAACACTTGTTTCCTAATTTAGTTATCAATAAAGATCCAAAAAATTTTCATTGTGAAATTTGCCAATTAGCTAAACACACACGAACATCTTTTCCAGCTAAACCTTATAGTGAGTCCAGTCCATTTTCCATTGTTCATAGTGATGTCTGGGGACCATCCCGTATTCACAATGTCACTGGTACAAGATGGTTCATTACATTCATTGATGATCATACAAGAGTGTGTTGGGTTTATCTTTTTAAAGAAAAGATTGAGGTTGCAAGAATTTTTCAAAATTTTCATGCCATGGTAAAAAACCAATTTCAAACCATAATCAAAGTTTTGAGAACTGATAATGGAACTGAATACTTCAAAACATTCTTAGGAGACTTTCTAGCAACTAATGGTATCATCCATCAAAGTTTCTGTACCGATACTCCATAACAAAATGGAGTAGCAGAGAGAAAAAATTGACATTTACTTGAAGTTGCCAGAGCCCTAATGTTCACTATGTCAGTTCCAAAATACCTTTGGGGGGAAGCTGTTCTTACTGCCTGTCACTTTATAAATCGCATGCCATCAAAGGTTCTCAGTTTCAAAACACCCTTGTCTGTCATCCTCCAAATTTATCCCTCGTTTTGTTGTTCCACATCTATTCCTCTAAAGACTTTTGGGTGTGCTGTGTTCGTACATGACCACCGAAAAAATCGTTCAAAACTTGATCCAAAGTCAGTCAAGTGTGTTTTCATTGGGTATTCGTCTATACAACGAGGGTACAAATGTTATTCACCCACTCTTCATCAAATGTGTGTCTCAATGGATGTCACATTTTTTGAGGATCAATCATACTTTCCCAAGTCCTCACTTCAGGGGGAGATTCGAGATGAAATTGAGTCTTGGGAAAAGTTTGAGCCTGAGGTGTCCAATTCTACATCACCTTCTTCACCACCATTTTCTTTACCCACTTTGGCTAAACCCACCGAACCTGTTGTGTCCTTACTACCACTTCCTCTTCCTACTACGTCTGAACCCACCAAACCCGTTGAGCCACAATATGTTGAAACAGGGGAAGGACGGTGGAAAAATATTGTTAATTCACGCAGGAGGCACCCTCAAGGTGGTGACAAGCCTGATTCTCAGCAAGGTCAGGATTCTGAATCAATCCCTGCTCTTGTTCCAAGTCCTGAGACCATTGATGGCATTGTGGAAGAAGAACTGAACCTGCAAAGCTACAGTCCACCAAGAAAAAAGGATCTTCATGTTCCTATTGCCATTAGGAAAGGCGTAAGAGCGTGTACTCAACACCCGATCTCTAAATTTGTTTCGTATGAAAAGTTGTCTCCTGTTTTTTTCTGCATTTACTACTGCTCTAACAGGTGTTGAGATACCAAAAAGTATTGAAGAAGCCCTTGCAGACCCAAAATGGAAGAAAGCCGTACAAGAAATGGAAGCTTTTGAAAAAAATCATACATGGGAGGTTGTAGAGCTACCAAGAGGAAAAACTACAGTTGGCTGCAAATGGGTTTTCATGGTCAAATTTAATACAGATGGCAGTGTTAGTAGGTACGAAGCAAAACTGGTCGCTAAAGGCTTTACTCAAACATATGAGATAGACTATAAGGAGACATTTGCACCAGTTGCCAAGCTCAACTCTATTAGAGTTCTTCTGTCACTAGCTGCAAATCTCGATTGGCCACTTCAACAGCTAGAAGTAAAAAATGCGTTCCTGAATGGAGATCTGCGTGAAGATGTGTATATGGATCCACCACCTGGGTTCAAACTGAAGAAAAACTTGGTTTGCAAGTTAAAAAAATCTCTTTATGGCTTAAAACAGTCTCCTAGAGAGTGGTTCGAGATATTTACTCAAGCTGTGAAGAGACGGGGTTTCCTACAGGCACAGTCAGATCACACCCTTTTCTATAAGCATTCTGAAAGCGAAAAAAGGGCCATCCTGATTGTGTATGTAGATGATATAATCGTCACAGGAGATGACTACAGTGAGCTGGAGCAGTTAAAAGAATACTTGGCAGGACAATTTGAACTAAAAGACCTAGGTACTCTCAAGTATTTCTTGGGAATGGAAGTTTCCAGAAGCAGGGATGGTATAGTGGTTTCTCAAAGGAAGTATATTCTGGATCTACTCAGGGATACAGGAATGCTGGGGTGCAAACCAACTGAAACTCCCATGGAGCCCAACGTAAAACTTGGACTTGAAGGAGGCAAGGAGGTTAACAAAGAGCAATACCAAAGATTGGTAGGCAAACTAATTTATCTGGCACACACTCGTCCAGATATTGCCTTCGCCGTAAGTGTAGTAAGTCAGTTTATGCACTCACCGAAGGAAAGACATCTTGAGGCAGTCTACAAGATACTAAGGTATCTAAAAAGCACTCCTAGAAGAGGGTTATTCTTCAAAAAGGGAGACAACAGAATGGTGGAAGTGTATACAGATGCTGACTGGACAGGTTCCTCCGTGGATAGAAGATCAACTTCTGGATACTGTACCTATGTTTGGGGTAATCTAGTAACTTGGAGGAACAAAAAACAACCAGTGGTAGCAAGAAGTAGTGCAGAGGCTGAATTTCGAGCCCTAGCTCATGGCATATGTGAAGGGGTATGGCTTGGAAGATTGCTCCAAGAGCTGAAGATTTCAAGTAATGCTCCAATGAGGCTTTATTGTGATAACAAGGCTACAGTTAGTATTGCTCACAATCCTGTTCATCATGACAGGACAAAACATGTGAAAGTGGACTGCCATTTTATCAACAAAAAGATTGACGGTGGAAGTGTTTGCATGACGAATATTCCAACCAAGGAACAGACAGCAGACGTCTTGACGAAGAGTCTTCACAAACCAAGTTTTGAAGATATGGTGAACAAGCTAGGAATGACAAACATTTACATTCCAACTTGAGGGGGAGTGTTAGAATCTACAAATTTTGTAATTCCCTGAAATTAGCTGATTTCATTATAGGTTAATTATGGCTAATTAATGGCTGATTATTAGGAGATTGACAGCTTGTTATTAGGCTAAATAATAGATGATTTTTAGGTGATTCATAGCTGATTATAGACAGATTTTTAGGTGTTAATATCATGGATTATTTTCTTTTTTTAGGCAATCCTCAATTGTATAAATTGTAGCCCTTGCAAGAATGTTGATGTACAGTCAATAATAATAATAATAAAGTTTTTTCTTAACTTCTATATAGCTATCCCCATACCCTCTCCATTTAACCATTTAGAAGTTTAGAATTGTTGCAACATTATTAAACTCAAATTAAATTCTATTAAGTAAATTGTAAAATTTAACAACATAATTACTTATATCTTATAAAATAAACCTTAAACAAAGTATAAACTCTATCAATATGAAAACTAAATTTATAAAATAAGCCAAAACATTAAATTAAAACGTTATTCTTTTTTTTTTTTTTTGCATGTTCTCTTCATAGTTTTATACCAACTCCATTACTTTACATATGCGTCCTTTACATACATATACAAATATAAAAATATACACACATAAGTACATGTGTGTGTGTATATACACACACACATATATGTAAGAAAAATAAAGAGAATATAATTGGAATGGCAAACGAAGGTCGAGACTATAGCCGGATGGCTATGTTGGAGCCATTTGCGACATGGTATGGGAT
Organism: Artocarpus heterophyllus; assembly: GCA_025403435.1. Taxonomy (NCBI): domain Eukaryota; kingdom Viridiplantae; phylum Streptophyta; class Magnoliopsida; order Rosales; family Moraceae; genus Artocarpus; species Artocarpus heterophyllus. The sequence continues at coordinate 35,607,816 of CM046333.1, read as the reverse complement.
TCCTAATCGGGCGTAACAAACACGGATGGCGCTTGTTATTGAAATATTATCGTCAGACAAAAAAAAAAAAGGTCAGAATAATTCTAGGTCTTTACATAATCATTATGTAAATCATCTTCCTAAGTGCGCTGAGCACAAGGCAGGTGTACAAGTAAAATGACAAACTGTCATCGTATAGGTAATGATGAAAAATATCCCCTAATCTATCATCCTACAGATGATCAGAAACATTGTACAAGTAAACTGTACTTAATTCAAAAGTACTCTAAAATGACAAGTGGTGGATGATCAGTGGCAATTCATAATAGCTCTGCAAGGCTTGTAGCCTTGTAGTAGTATTTTTGGGGTGCTGACTTGTAGTCTAATTTCCAACCTATTTAATGTAGGGCTAACTTGACGAAAAGTAGAAATTGTAAATTAATGGAAACAAAGATTGTCAAAACAGGGTGTAGAAAATCCGGAGAAGTGCTTTTATTCCTAGCAGTATGATACAAAGTATTTATACAATGAATCTTCCCAAGGCTCGCCAACTTAATGGAGTACCAATCTTTCAGCAAAAGACCAAGTAACATAAGCAAATACGGAGAAAAAACGCCACTAGCTACACTCGGTTGAAAACTGAATTACTATACCAAAAAATGGAAAACAGCATATCATTTAGCGCAAGTTTTGTAATCATCATATAACATATGTTCACCACGAAGACCAGGAAAAAATATATAGTAATTAAAAAGAGAGAGAGAGAGAGAGAGATTAAACCTTAGCGCTCATCTGGGGAATGAGAATTATCTTTGACCGACTGAGCACCAGATCTGAGATTAGAACTGTGTGCCCTAAACAAGTTCGGATACGAAAAGTACAGCTCATCGTCCATTGAGGGCATTCTTTGAGGTTGGCGGGGAGTAGGGTTTGATTCAGGAAGCGTGGCATCAAAATCAGCTTTCAGTGAGTGCACTGAAGGAAGATTTAATGCCTCTGATCCATGCACACTTTCATGAAATTGATAAGGTTTAGGGGAAGTCGTGCTACTGTCACAATCCCCAATAGAGTCATGATGATCAAATTGAGGTTTCTCTAGAGTAACTGACTGGCTAGGACTGCCTGTGTGAAAGGGGTTTTCACTTTGAGGAGGGACTTGGTCATTAGTTTTCTTGGTAAGCTCATTAATTCTGACTTGTGCAAGACTAGCGGCTGATCGAGCTGCCGCTGCCGCACGTTCAGCAGTGTCAGCAGCAGCTTGAGCAGCAGCCAATACATCCTGCAAATCCACATTGGCCTCACTTTTCGTCCTTGAAAGAGGGGGTGGTGGTGAATTACTACTTTGTCTCATAGAAAATGACGAAGAAAGTGATGGGGGAGCGATGAATGGCACAAACTGTTTATCTTCTAAACCACCAACTGAAGCATGAGGCTTTTCATCTTTCTTAGTCGTCGGTCTTTCTTCAATCACTTTCCCAGGCTGATACTCTGGCTCTTCAGGTGACTTTCCAGTATCTCCAGAATATTTTGTCGAGTCGCAATCAATTTCAGGATGCGGCGGCACAACTGCTGGAGGTGGCACCATCGATGTTGCTGATGCAGCATTGTCACCTGGCTGCAATGATACCTTAGGAACTTCAGGAAAATCTAAAGAGTCCAAGTCAGTATCGGAATCATTCTGTTCCCGGTGGGCTTGGTTAGAGCGAGACTCAGATATCTCCTCGTGTTTTTCTTTGGGAAGGGGCAATTTAGACCCACCGAAAAACTGTGTTGGGCCATTCTGACAGAGAGAGAAAGATGTGAGAAGGGTACATCAAGAAGAAGAAAAGGCAAAAAAGAGTGTCAAGCCAATGAATGGAAATACAACATTTACCAATAAATCTTCATGTGATTTGAAAAACTCAGATTCAGATGCAGCTGGATCCCAATCTAATTCATGCTCTTCGGCAATTTCTTTCAAAAGCTTCAGTTTCTTTTCAGGCGAAGGAGGACGAACTGACAGGAGTTCAATTAACTGCACTTGCATGCAAAAAAAAGTCAGAAAGAGAAACAGAATAGAGAAAATTAGCAATTTTCTTCACAATTAAATTAAGATGTAAATCAATAAAAACCTGGCGATTAACACCACAATCTGGCATGAGCTCAGTGGCAGCTGCTACAAATTCTTTTCCATATTTGGATGCAAATAGTATTTGAACCTGCAGTAGTTCTGGTAGATCGGCACATCTTGGCGCAGCAAAACACACACTAGAGATGGCTTCTTTCAAGTCTAGTGGACATTCCCTGCACAAAACTGAGAATTAGCACGCGAATTCAAGTGTCACTTTCAAGATAAATAGTAACTTAAAACCTACAGCCAAAATAAAACTAAAAGTTACTCTTAAAAGGCAATACTTCCAGAAAAATTAGTCCTAGCAAAAGGGACAAATACTCCCAAACATTGATGCTACAATTGCTCCTTTTTTTTTTTTTGAAGGGATGCCCATAAGTGCTTTTACACAAGCCTAGTGAATATAAAAATACATCCACCAGAAGTTGTAACCCTTCCTCGTATTAAAACTACAGGAACTTTCTAGATAAACACTGGCAGGATCGTGGCCAGAGACAGATATTAAATTTTGGAGAAGAGACTGGCGTGAAAAGGGCTGGGAGTTCTGAATTAAATATCAGTTAGTTTGTTCTCTACAAGATAATACAGCTTCCCAGCTCAAATTGAACTTCCATTGTTCCAATCCACAACTAAATTAAAAATTACTTGCAATTTTGCTTTCTCATATCTTTTATTCTTCTTCACGTGTTCGCCAACAGAAAATTTTCAGCTGAAACCGGGTGGAAATTTACAAGTTTCAACAAGATAAAATATTTAAGAGAATAAGCCATCATGCATACGACACATAAAAATTCTTTAACCATTTTCCTTCACCGAGGTGAATGTTTTTCAGCTGAAACCATGTGGAAATTGACAAAGTTTCAACACGAGAAAATATTTGAGGGAATAAGCTGTCATGCATATGACACATGAAAATTCTTGAACCTTTTCTTCACCCAATCTATATTTGTTGAGGGCACCAAACAAGTAGACTATTGGTTCCTGAATCCTTATTTTGCAAAGTATATTACTGTTTCATGAGCTCTAGAGTCTTCCTACTGAACATCCTTCAGCCTAATGAAAAAATGCAGCTAGGAGCTCCCGCACAAGTAGATGCAGCCCAAAGTACAACCTGGATTGATGGCTTGATTACCCTCATGATATGTCTTTAAGGAACGAAATTTAAAAAATGTCACATTCTGCATATCCTAAAGCGTTCGTTAACTGTCTCTGACTTGCACAAGCACATTTAATACAAGTCACTCAACACTTTCGTCTTAGGTCTTTTAACATATCATCTTTAGTATCGATGCAGATGTGCCTATTGGAGTGTTTGAGTTTAGTATGCATGTATACAAGAAGCAAGTCTTTGTGCCTTAATTCCCGTGCTGCGGAAATAATCTGTTGACACTGGGTGGTTCTGAAGGTACTGATCTTTTTAATCGAAATGACATATATCAAAGTGGTTCACATTTCATCCCTAGTAACAGCGGAAAAACACCAACATAACCCGAAAGCTTCACCTTGCTAACATAAAAGTAAAGGGTATTTAGTCTCTTATAGCCGACATTAAAATTTTCCATACCAAGACCAGAAGCACAAAAAACAAAAAGAACAAAACACACACAACAACGAGAAACAAACAAACAAACAATGGAGAAGGAACCATTAGTTGGGTGAACAACCTCTGTGTTTCGATAATGGGAAGGCGGACGGTTATAAGCTCGCAGAAGAGCTCAAGAATCTCCTGTGCTGCCATCATATTCTCTTCTCTAATTATATGCTCAACCTATTAAGGAAACCTCGATAAGACCGAGAATTTTCACAAGTTCCAAAAAGACAGAAACATCTTTTCAAAAGAGGGTTATACCCGAATACGAGCAGTAGCTTCTTGGCCAGTCTCAAGAAGCTTGGCAATGTCTCTCCGCATCAGCTTTATCTGCACCTCCCTCCTGTTTCTCAGCAACTTGATCCGCGGAATCGCCAATTTCAGCAGGGTTTTGCTGTCATTTATTTATTTATTTTTTCCAAAGAAGATATTCATCAGATAATCAACAAGTGTCTAGAATAAATTTAACAGTGCAACAATCTAACGAAATCATTACAAAACTAAGTATCAATGTGTCTACATAAAAAATATATTTTAAACAAGAAACGTAAAACCTTCGTTCAGTTGCTATGTAAATGTGATACAAAAGTAGGGGTTTTTCAGGTGATGATTTTCCCTGTAACCTGATCCTTTAATTTGCTTAAAACAACAAACGAAGCTCAATTTTCTCGGCGCTGTTTCCGAACAGTTACTCAGCAGCCAAACGGGCAACAAGAATTCGATCCAAGTTTCCGATCTCATAAAACGTACAGACCCAGAAATTAAAATTGAATAAAATAAGAACAACAGGATCGAAGAAGATCAAAATTAAAGTAAACTGAGTTAGATAATGCATACCATTTCGCAGCTTTGAATCCCTTGTTAAAGAAAGAATCCAACATGGTCGGAGAAGATCAAAATTTACAACCAAACGAAACGCCAAAGCCTCCAACAATTTCTTCTTCTCGCAAAATCCAAAGATTTCGTCAATTCACTGCAAAGAGAGTTTTTTTTTTTTTTTTTTTTTTGGGGCGAGGATGATGATGGTGGTATCGAGGAAAAGAGAATGGAATTTGGATTAGAGGGATAGTATTAATATTAATTATAAAGGTTAAATAACAGGCTCTTCGACTCTGTACACGAGACACTGGGCTCACGTATGAAGTGATAGTGACGGCAAGAAGAGAGTTTTTGATGTGGAAAATACGCGTCCCTTGCGAGCAATTGCTTAGGACAGAAGGATTCTGATTTTCATCTTCTGTTTGTCGGTTTCTGTGTCGGAAAAATGCATGGCCAGCTTTCCTTGACGAGTTTAGTTGATATACCACTTTTTCAACCATGGTTTGTTTTTTTTTTTTTATTTTTTTCTTATGAATAATAGTGTTGATATTATTATGAATTTAGTTGATATATTAGTTTAACTCTAACTTAAAATATTTATAAATAATAGAATTTTTTTTATTGATTAAAAGTGGTATATGTTTCAAATTTTTTCATTAAAAAGGTAAATTGATAACTACTAGTATCGGCAGCACCATGACAGTCACTTTCGCTAAAATAGTTAAAAGATCACAAAAATAATGCTAAAAACACAAAAAACAAAAAACCTTGCACTTAGTCATATAACGAAATAATAATAATAATAATAATAATGCGTGTTCACTACTCATGGGGAGCGTAGCCGCAAAGTGGAGAGATCATCCCGATGCGGATGAGATCTCAAAGAATCTCCTTCGAGACAGCCGCAACAAGAAAGATCTCTTGTCACTTAGACTCTCTATGCATGTGGAGGTTCTAACCATAAAGGGGAAGAAGATTCAGGCTTTGAGTGGGTGGAGAATCAAGATCGGTGGTTGTGGCGCAGTTAATGCTCAAGAAAAAGTGCATATCCAAAACGCTGCAAGTCAGGAAGTGCACATCCAAGCTCTTGACGACATTATGGTTGGAGCTCTGTTTGTTTTTCATCATGGAGTGTTGGATCTCTCCTTTGTTTCTCATTAAGGAGTGTGGGATCTTTGTTCATCATTCAAAGGAGATCGAAAGCACAAGAAATCCCAGTCTGGAGGTCGCACAAAGGAGAAGGAGGCTTAAAACTCATCACCAAAAGAGTGTTGAGAATCTTGTTAGATAGGGTGGCGACGAAAAAAGTGCAGGAAAGAGAGGAAGAAATAGATATAAAAAATGACAAATGAAAAAAAAAAGTTTCATACCCAATAGAATATTTTCAAAAATTGAATAAAGATTAAGGGGTATAAACATCTACATAGCTAAACTTTTAAAGGAAAAATTTTGATAGAGAATGCCGAAATTCTCCATTGGTGGAGAACGGTATCAAGACCGTTAGATTTAAACTTAATGGTGAGGTGGGAGATGAACTCATTCGGTACCTCCAACAAACTCCTCTTCTTGGCGAAGATCTTTGTCGCTTTGAAAATTGCTTTTTTTTTGTTGTTGTTGTTGTATTCTCTGATTCAGTTACTAGTTCTGCCTTAAACATTACTACCAACATTAATTCTATTCTTATGCTGAATGGTAGCAACTTCAAATCTTGACAAGAGAACCTTCTTATAGTTCACGGAGTCGTGGATCTCGACCTTGCGTTAAGGGTTCCTTCTTTGCACCTCTTATAAATAGGAGTTCCTCTAATAAAAAAGGAACATGGAAAAGTGGGAGAAGTCAATTTGCATGTGTATGATGATCATGAATAAGGCCATTTCAGAAGCATTTAGGGGCACTATATCGAAAACGATAAAGGCAACCAAAGAGTTCCATGAGGATATTGCGAAGATATTTGTCAAAAATGAAAAGGCTAAAATAAGTACACTTTTAGCAAGCCCCATCTCAATGAGATATAGAGGTAAGGGGTGTTAGATGTATATGCTCTAAGGAGTAAAAATGTAATATGTTTTTGGAGATATATTTATCAAGAAAGAATTTATTTATTATTCATATACCAAATTGTTGTCCTCTTTACGTTTATATTTGTTGAATGTATGATGAGCAAACAAAAGTCTGAGATTGTTAGTCTAAACCTTTAGAATCAAGCATATGATAGACAGATTATGCAAAAGACATGATTCTAAAGGTGACGGTCTAAATCATAAGATCTGCAATCGAGGGAAAAAAGTTGGGCTCTTTATTCATTTAAAGATTGTTATGTTGTCTATATCTCTAACAAGAGATGGTTTGTCTTAGCCATCAGAGATGGACTCCGTGAGTAGAAACATTGATGCATTGTCATAGGTGATGATGTATTTGATCGGGACATAAAGTGTAATTGATTTGGATTAATACTTTTATCTCAGCAAATCAACTCACTTTAGACAATCATATGTGTTGAATCTTAATCCTAAGATGAATAGTGAGCATGTTGTCTTGACTTATGTCTTTTGATATACCAAAAAATGACATCAACAATTTATGTTGCTATGCATACTGGCATGTTGGAGACATGACTCTAGATAGTATGGACTTGTTATTCATAGATACGGAATCCGTAGTTCCTCTTTAGGAGTCGTTGATATCCTCTTATATGTATTATCCTATAATTGGAAGACTAGAGTGCTCAACCATTTGGATATATAGGTGTAATCAAATGATATAGTGTTTTTGGATGGTAAGTTTTTCGATGGTGAGCTAATGGAACGTAAGAGAAAAATAACCGAGAAGGTAAGACAGAATTTATTCTTAAGTCGATTAAGGATATCCTATAGTAATATGACACATTATGATATGTCATGGAGACTTAGCTATTCGAGCTTCGTAATTTTATATAGTTCGAGAGTGCTACTGTAAGCTTTTAGTGGAGTAGCGTTAGAGTTGATAATTATGAAATGTATATCTGGGATATTAGGTTTCATAATTATTAGAAGCTTGAACTATATAGGTCCATCAGGTCCTCTTTGCTAGCTTATAATAAATCCTATAATGATACAATGTGCTTTTTCAATAAATTGGTGACTTATGTCAAATTATCAGATTGGCTAAAATTCGATAAGATCAGATAATTCATATATGTTTATTGGTTGAATTAATTTTGTGATAAAATTAATTCAAGATAAACTTGTTGAATTATCTGAAATATTTATTTTCCTAGAGATTATCTAGATATAGTTGTTTTAATTAGATAACTTCTTTCTTGGGTTGTTTGAATTAAAACTGAGGCTTTATCCAAAGAATTTCGGGTAGAGAATAAAAGATTCACAGGGATCATTTATCGTAAGTTTGGCAGGCCGGTCTTCAAGTTTGGCAGGCCGGTCTTCAAGTTTGGCCTACCGACCGAACGATAATCTGATCATGCTTTTTTAAGTGATTTTATAGATATTGATCTAGATTCGAATTTTGAGGCCTTATCTAATAATGACTAATTTGAATTTTGAGGCCTTATCTGATAAGGACTAATCCCTGGGTCTAACTTCCATAAATAGGGAGTAAGACTTATAAGTTATTTTAATCAGTTGAGAAATCAAGAGTGAGCACTCTATTTTGTGAGTCTTTGAAACTCCCCTAAAGAGTTATTGTTCACAAACCACGAACCTTTGTTTTGGGTATTTCTCAATTGGTTGGAAGGAGAGTCATCTGGGAAAAGCTGTACAACATGCTCCCACATGTACTCTGATCGTGGATAAAGAATAGTAAAGAATACCAGTTGGTTTAGGCTCTTCTAGAACTCACTTCTCTTCATAGATTGCAGGAGCTCTTCGTTATACAAGGTTGGTAAGATCTAGTTAATTTATGCATATAGCGTGTCAAACTTGTGTTTTGAAAAATACTCTGGTATAAAAGTTTTTAGATTTTTGTTACATACTATTTTTCTAACAATTAGTATCAGAGTCATGGTTTTTACATAGATTTACGAGTTTGTGATCATGCTATATGTATAATTTATGTGATCTTGATTTCTCCTATACTTGAATTTAATTTTTTAGAGAGATGACACTCTAAGGTTTCTATATTTATACGTTGTCATGGAATATATAGTGAATGTTTATTAATTAATTATGGTTAATTAAATTATCATTTAATTAATTATTAATTAATTAATTTGTGCTAGTTATGGTTTTTAGAGGTTAGAATGTGTACATAGGTTTTTCATATAATTAGATGGGGTTTGTCATCATCGTTTAGGAATTATTTTTTAATTTTAAATTTGTAAGAATTTTGTAATTAGATAATAATTCGGAGAAGACGAATCTAAAAGATGGATGATAACATTCCACAGGTATTTTCTGAGTCTCTAATTTTATGTTTTTGAATTGTTGAAATAATATTGAAAAATTACATAAAAGGTGTATTTTTTGGAAAATGTGATTTTTGCTCGCTCAACAAGCCGAACTATTAGGTTCGGTAGGTCGATGGTTGTAGACTAGCAAGCCAAACCTCTTGGTTCAGCAGGCCTTTCGTGGGGCAGAATTCTAACGACTCTGGCAGCAAGCTGAACTTTCAAGTTCGGTAGGCCGATCTATCATGATCGGCAAGCCGAACTTTGAGGTTCGACAGGCTGAAAGATCATAACCAGTAGGCCGATTACACAGATCTACATGCCAGCAGAGAATTGTGAATTTTTAAAAAATGTGCATTTTTCGCTACAATTTTGATTTTATTTTTGAGATAACTCTAAGAAATATTAAATTTGGATATGACTGGAAATCTGGAGTATTCGATCTAAGGGGGATTGAAGACTTGGAGATGGATAATGCATGAAGAAGGATACAATTTGAAGATTCAAGGATAAAGAATCAATAATATGTTTCGATGTATCTCTTGTAATTTTTATTTTCTTATCTCTATGGTGGGACCACAATATTACGGTCATTTATTATTATTTTGCTTGTAGCTTGGCATGATTGCTTTGCTTGTCTACATTATAATATGATTTGCCTTGTATGTTGATAACATGTCATATGGAATGGGGAGTGCTGCTCGTTAAAAATTGTTCATGCATGTTCTTAAAATAAAACCTTGATTTCAAAAGATTAAGTGGGAGAAGTTTTTTGAAGAGAGGACCTACGGCCTCCATCGTTGGTCCATAAGTAGCACATGGTAGTTCTGACCTCTAGGAAGGGACTTCATCATGTACCGGGTTGGATCTCCAAGAGGATAAGGTATTTTAGCATGATTTATCGTTGCACACCTAGGTGGTGATTATAAATCATAGATAAAATATTGAAACGGTGGTGATTATAAATCATGGATAAAATATTGAAACGATGGTTATACACTCAAGTTGATTTTATTATTAACCTCTTATAGGAGCTCTGTTAATAAAATTGATGGCCAAAAAAATATTAATATATGTTGGATTATACCGGTGCTGGATGGCATATATTAATTATGAGGGGATTCGTATTTCCTGATTGAATTTGGCAAGTCTCCCCTAGGCGGCTTGTTGAATTCTAAGTTGGAAATTTTCGTTGTAAGGTTGTGATATTTTTAAGGTTTTGACACATAAGCACATTGTATGTTTTATATTATTGTTATCTTACTAAATTATTATGGTATGTTTGCTTAGGTTTGGTATATGATTCTTTATTATAGTTTAAAAATGTCCAAAAACACTTTATCTTTGATACTTGATAAAAACCAATTAACAGGTGAGAATTTTAATGATTGAAAACAGAACCTAGATATCGTATCGTCCTTTGAGAAGTTAAAATTTGTGCTAACGACACCATGTCCTCTCGAGCCTACAGGAGATGTTGGAAAAACAATACACAATAGAATTTTTAAAAATTTTTATACTAGAGTATTTTTTAAAACATAACTTTGACACGCTATATGCATAAATTAACCAGATCTTACTAACCTCATAAATGTAGAAAAGCTCCCACAATCCATGAAGAGTATAACGTTCTAGAAGAGCCTTAACCAACTAGTCTTCTTTATTATTCTCTATCCACGACTGGAGTGCATGTGGGCGCGCGTCGTTTAGCCTTTCTTCGATGACTATCTTTCCAACCAATTGAGAAAACCCAAAGCTATGGTTCGTGATGTGTGAACAATAGCTCTCAGGGAGTTACAAAGTCTCACTCTTAATCTCTCAATTGATCTAATTAACTATAAGACTCATTCCCCTTTTTACAAAGGTTGGGTCCAAGAGTCATTCCTTATAAGATAAAGCCTTGAAATTCGAATCAGAATCAAATCAAGATCAATAACTGATAAAATCCATATAAAAATGCATGCTCCATTTATCTCTCGGTCGGCAGGTCAACTTGCAAATCGGTCAGACGAACTTACTCCATCAGTAGGCCGAACTTAGAGACCGGCCTGCCGAACTTGCGATAAATGATCCATGTGAATCTTTTATGTTCCACCCGAGATTCTTAGGATAGAGCCTTAGTTTTAATTTAAATAACCCAATAGAGAAGTTATCTTATTAAAACAGTCATATCTAGATAATCTTTAGGAAAATAAACATTCTGATAATTCAACGAGTTTATCATGAATTAATTTATTCAAAATTAATCCAACTGATGAACAGACATCAATTTTCTGATCCTGATAATTCAACAAGTTTATCTTGAATTAATTTTTACAAAATTAATTCAACCGATAAACAGACCCAAATTATCTGATCTTATCAAAATTTTAACCAATCTGATAATTTGACACAAGTAATCAATTATTGAAAAAGCATGCCATATTGTTACAGGATTTATTATGAGCTAACAAAGGGAACTTGATAGACTTATATAGTTCAAACTCCCGAAAATTATGAAACCCAATATCCTAGATATACATTTCATAATTATCAACTCCAACGCTACTCCACTAAAAACTTAGAGCTGCACTCTCGAACTATATAGAATTATGAAGGTCGTATAGCTAAGTCTCCATGACATATCATAATGTATCGTGTCCCCATAGGATTATCCATAATCCACTTAAGGATAAATTTTGTCTTACCTTCTCGATTATTTTTCTTTTACGTTCCATTATCCCACCATTGGAAAACTTACCATCCATAGACGGTGTTTTTCATAGACGATATATATTCTGTTACACTTATATATCCAAATGGTTGGACACTCCAGTTTTTCAATTACAAGATAACGCATATAAGAGGATATCAACTACTCCTGAAGAGGAGCTATGGATTCTATATCTATGAATAATAGGTCTACGCTATCAAGAATCATGCCTCCAATGTACCGGCATATGTACCACTATTCAAAATGTGGATATCACACTTTGAAACATCAAAAGACACAAGTCAAGACAACGGGCCCACTATTTATCTCAAGATTAAGATACAATACATATACTTGTCTAAAGTGAATCTATTTGCTGAGATAGAATTATTAATCCAAATCAATTCACTTTATGCCTCGATCCAATACATCGTCACCTATGACAATGTGCCAATATTTCTATTCATGGAGTCCACCTCCGATGGCCAAGACAAACTATCTTCTAGTAGAGATATGGACAACATAACAATCTTTGCATGAATAAAGTACCTAACTTTTTTTCCTCGATTGCAGATCTTATGATTTAGATCGTCACCTTAAGAATCGTGTCTTCTGCATAATCTATCCATCATATGCCCAATTCTTAAAGGTTTAGATCGACAGTCTCAGACTTTTGTTTGCTTAACATACATTCAATAAAAATGAACGTAAAGAGGACAAGATTTGGTATATAAATAATAAAAAAAATTCTTTATCGATAAAAATGTCTCTAAAAACATATTACATTTTTACTCCTTAAGGCATACATATCCAATAGGAGATTCCACTAATGAGCAAATCTGAGCTTATGATCGCTGGAAAAATGCTCATGATCAGGCCTACTGTTATTTATGGCTAGCATGAATAACGTGCTGTAGGCTCAACATAAAGATTATGAGACTATGAAGCAGATCTTAGATAATCTTGAAAACATGTTTGGAGACCAGGCCCTAACAAAACGGCAAGGGGTTCTTTAGAAACTTCTAAACTGTAAACAAAGAATGGGGACATATGTAAAGGAGCATATGATGTTGGTCATGGGTTACCTCGCTAAGGCTCATACCAATGGAGTTGACATTGATGCTGAAACTCAGATGACTATGGTCTTTGAGACTCTAGTTAAGGAGTTTATCCCTTTTAGAGCTACATTTAATTTAAGCAATAGAAGAGATATGACCTTGATTGAGTTAATGAAGCAGTTATAGGAGTTTGAAAATCTGATAAGGGAAACTCCTTCTGGTGGTGAGGTAAACTGGCTGCCTGTGGTTCTAATCCCAACCTTAGGAATGAAAAGAAGCAACGAGCTAAGAATGAGAAATCTTCTATTCCTGCAAATGGCAAGAATAAGAAGAAGAAAAAGAAGAATTCAAACAAACTCAAGTACATTTTCTATAGGAAGGTCGGACACATAAAGAAGAATTGCTAGGACTTCCATTCCCGAGGAGGTAGCTGTGATCTTCTACTTGTTGAAACTTGTTTAGTTAAGGAATTCAGTGACACTTGGGTCATAGATTTCAGAGCAACTAATGATGTTTATGTTTCTCTACAGGGGTTCAAAGAAACGAGAAGTCTGCTACATGAAAACTTCACACTTCGGATGGACGATGGATCCTTACTGTTGACTGAAACAATAGGAGACGTTCATCTTTATTTTGATACTTATAGGAGTTTATTTTTGTAAGATTGTTTTTATGTTCCTAAACTTAAGAGGAATTTAATTTATGTAGCTTGTTTATTTAAGGACTCTTATGTAGTTTCCTTTAATAATAAAGTGGTGATTCGTAAAAACAAACCTTTTATTAGTAATAGATGGATGCAAAACAATCTATATTTTATCAAACCTAAGATGGGCTTACTACTGAACACTGAGGTTGATGATAATAACTCTAAAAGCTTAAAACTTCTCACTCTAATAAAACTTATCTTTGGCATTTGTGGCTAGGTCATAATAACCTGAATAGGATACAAAGGTTGGTAAAGGAAGGACCTTTAAGTCACTTAAAGGTGGAATCTATACCACAATGTGAATCTTGATTGGAGGGTAAAATGACCAAAAGACCATTTAGGTCTAAGGGTAATAGGACCGAAGTGGTTCTAGAACTTGTACATAGTGATGTTTGTAGACCTATGAATATCTAAGCATGAGGAAGGTATGAGTACTTCATCACTTTTATTCATCATTGCCTTTATCCTTTTGGGAATATACATTACAAATAGAATGTTATCTTTTAAACAATGTGCTTTCAAAATTAGTTCCTAAAACTCCTCATGAGTTGTGGATGGGGAAAAAGACATCCTTAAACCACATTCACATATGGAAATGTCCAGCTCATATCCTCTTTAAAAAAGCAAATAAGTTGGAAGCACGTTCGGAAGTTCATGTGTTTGTGGGATATCCAAAAGGGACTAAAGGGGGTTATTTCTATAATCTAAAGGAAAACAAAGTCATGGTTTCAACTAATGCAACCTTCCTTGTGGAAAGTTACATGGACGACTTTAAGCCTCGAAGCAAAGTAGTGCTTGAGGAGTTGGCGAGTGATTCAATCACTCTGGGGGTTTCGATTGAAATCGTTCCAATCAGTGCAGAAAAACCAACTCAACTCGAACAAGAAAATAAGAGGCTTCGTTGTAGTGGGAAGATCGGGAGTCAACCCAAGAGGTATATGTTCAATGGTGAGGCCTTTTTGGCTGAACCAGTTGAACGTGATAAAGATCCTTATACTTACGAAGAAGCTATAGAGGATGTTGATTCGAAACTCTAGACAGAGGCCATGAACACTGAAATGAAGTCTATGGAGACTAATCAGGTCTGGAAGCTTGTGGATCTTCCCGAAAGGGTAAAACTCATAGAGCATAAGTGGATCTACAAGAGAAAGAGGAGTGGATGAAAAAGTCAAAACCTACAAGGCTAGACTTATAGTTAAGGGATACACGAAAAAGAAAGGAATCGATTACGAGAAAACCCTTTCGCCTGTAGCCATACTTAAGTCCATTCGCATTCTCTTATCCATAGCTGCCGCTCTCGACTACAAGGTTTGGTAGATGGATGTCAAGATGGCTTTTCTAAATGGCTATCTTGATGAGTCCATTTATATGGTGCAGCCAGACAGGTTCAAGGCTAAGGGTCGGAGGGTAAGGTTTATAAGCTGCTAAAGTTAATTTATGGACTCAAGTAGGCTTCCCGTTCTTGGAACATAAGATTTGACCAGGTGATCAAGACTTATGGGTTCGTACAAAATGTGGATGAATCATGTGTTTACAAACACATTAAGGATGAAAATGTGGTTTTTCTACTGCTCTATGTAGATGACATACTGTTAATTGGCAATGACGTTGGGGCATTGTCATCGGTCAAATTATGGTTGACTAAGCATTTGACATGAAAGACTTAGGTGAAGCTAATTTTGTTCTTGGTATCCAAATCTTTTGGGATAGGAAGAACAGAATGATTGCTTTGTCCCAAGTGGGGTACATAGATAAAATTCTCAAAAGGTATGCAATGCAGGATTCCAAGAAAGGTGAACAACCATCTAGGTCTAGAATTACTCTTTCTAAGAAAGACTCGCCAAAGTCTGATGTAGAAAAAGAATACATGAAGAAGGTGTCTTATGCTTTTGTAGTAGGTAGTCTCATATATGCCATGCTTTATACACGACCGGATATTAGTTATGCAGTCGAGATTGTAAGTTGATTTCAGTCAGATCCAAGACTGAACCACTGGGTTGCAATCAAGCTTATTTTCAAGTACCAAAGAAGGACTCGAGGGTATATACATGTGTATTCAGGTGAGGATTTAACATCTCTAAGATACACTAACTCGAATTTCCAATCCTGTATGGATTCAAGTATATGGCAACTAGTGATGCTTCGAAAGAAGCAGTGTGGCTTCACAAGTTCCATGGGGATCTTAAGGTAGTTGCTGGTATGGATAAGGCGGTATCGCTATATTGTGATAACAGTATGGTGATAGCTAATACTAAGGAACCAAGATTTCACAAGAAGAGTAAGTATATTGATCGAAAGTATCATGTGATAAAGAACTTTGTTAAGGACGAGCATGTTACTATATGCAAAATCGCATTCGAGGACAATTTAACAGATCCATTCATGAAGACACTAACTGCGAGAGTTTTTGAGAGGCATGTGAAAGCTATGGGGATACGAGATTTGTCATATTTACTTACTTAGTGCAAGTGAGAGAATGTTAGATATGTATGCTCTAAGGAGCAAAAATGTAATATGTTTTTGGAAACATTTTTATCAATAAAGAATTTATTTATTATTCATATACTAAATTGTTGTCCTCTTTACGTTCATATTTGCTAAATGTATAATAAGCAAACAAAAGTCTGAGACTGTTGGTCTAAACCTTTAGAATCTGACATATGATGGACAGGTTATGCGAAAAATATGATTCTAATGGTGACAGTCTAAATCATAAGATCCGCAATCGAGAGAATAAAGTTAGGCGCTTTATTCGTATAAAAATTGTTATGTTGTCTATATTTTTAATAGGAGATGGTTTGTCTTGGCCATTAGAAATGGACTCTACGAATAGAAACATTGTTGCATTGTCATAGGTGACGATATATTGAATCAGGATATAAAGTGTAATTGATTTGGATTAATAATTCTGTCTCGGCAAATTAATTCACTTTAGGCAATCATATGTGTTGTATCTTAATCATGAGATGAATAGTGGGCCCGTTATTTTGACTTATGTCTTTTGATGTAACAAAAGATGACATCTACAATTTATGTTTGTACGCATACCGGTACGTTGGAGACATGACTCTAGATAGCGTAGACTTGTTATTCATAGATACGGAATCCATAGCTCCTCTTTTAGGAGTTGTTGATATCCTCTTATATACGTAATCCTATAATTAGAAGACTAGAGCGCTCAACCATTTGGATACATACGTATAACCGAATGGTATACTGTCTTTAGATGGTAAGTTTTCTGATGTGAGATAATAAAACGTAAGAGAAAAAAAAAAGAAGGTAAGATAGAATTTATCCTTAAGCCGATTATGGATATCCTATGGGGATACGATACATTATGATATGTCATGGAGACTTAGCTATACGGGCTTTGTAATTCTATATAGTCCAAGAGTGCAACTCCAAGCTTTTAGTGAAGTAGCGTTGGAGTTGATAATTATGAAATGTATATCTGGGATCTTAGGTTTCATAATTATCAGGAGTTTGAACTATATAGATCCATCAGGTCCCCTTTGCTAGCTCACAAAAATCCTATAACGATACGATGTGCTTTTCCAATAATTGGTGACTTATGTCAAATTTATCAGATTGGCTGAAATTTGTTAAAATCAGATAATTCATGTCTGTTTATTAGTTCAATTAATTTTGTGATAAAATTAATTCAAGACAAACTTGTTGAATTATCGAGAACGGATAATTCATGTATGTTTATCGGTTGGATCAATTTTGAATTAATTCAAGATAAACCTGTTGAATTATCAGGAATATTTATTTTCCAAGAGATTATCTAGATATGACTATTTTAATCAAATAACTTCTCTATTGGATTATTTGAATTAAAACTGAGGCTCTATTTCAAGAATCTCGGGTAGAAAATAAAGATTCGTAGGGATCTTTTATCGAATGTTTGGTAGGCCAATCTCTAAGTTTGGCCTGCTGATTGAGGAGGTTCAACAGGTCGATTTGCCAGTTTAGCCTGCTAACCGGCAATTAAAAGGATCACATGTTTCGTAATTTTATATAGTTCAAGAATGCAGCTCTAAGCTTTTAGTGGAATAGCATTAAAGTTGATAATTATGAAATGTATATCTGAGATATTAGGTTTCATAATTATCAGGAGCTTGACTATATAGGCCCATCAGGTCCCCTTTGCTAGCTTATAATAAATCCTGTAATGATACGGCGTGCTTTTTCAATAAATTGGTTACTTATGTCAAATTATCAGATTGGTTGAAATTCGATAGGATCAGATAATTCATGTCTGTTTATTGATTGAATTAATTTTTGTGTAAATTAATTCAAGATAAACTTATTGAATTCTCTAGAATATTTATTTTCCTAGAGATTATCTCGATATGGTTGTTTCAATCAAATAACTTCTCTATTGGGTTATTTGAATTAAAACTGAGGCTTTATTCAAAGAATCTCAAGTGGGAAATAAAAGATTCACAGGGATCATTTATCGCAAGTTCGGCCTGTCGATTTGCATGTTCGGCCTACTGACTGAACGATAATCTGATCATGTGTTTTTACTTCATTTTATTAGATTTGATCTAGATTTAAATTTTTGAGGCCTTATTTGATAAGGATTAACCCCTAGGTCCAACCTCTATAAATAGGGAATAAGGCTTATAAGTTATTTAGATCAGTTGAGAAATCAAGAGTGAGCACTTTATTCTATGAGTCTCTTAAACTCAGTTGAAAAGCTATTGTCTACAAATCACGAACCTTGGTTCTGGGTATATCACAATTGGTTGGAAAGAGAGTCATCAGGGAAGAGTTATACGATGTGCTCCCACACGCACTCTGATAGTAGATAGAGAATAGCAAAGAAGACCAGTTAGTTAAGGCTCTTTTAGAATACACTTCTCTTCACAGGTTGTGGGAGCTCTTTGTTATATAAGGTTGGTAAGATCTAGTTAATTTATGCATATAGCATGTCAAACTTGTGTTTTGAAAAATAATCTGGTATAAAAATTTTTAGATTTTCGTTGCGTACTATTTTTCCAACAAAGGGAACATCAAGGAGTATACCATGAAGATTTCTCATCTTACTTCAAAACTAAGAGCACTTAAGCTTGACCTTTCTAAGGATTTGCTAGTGCATTTGGTTCTATTATCTCTTCCCACACAGTTTAGTCAGTTCAAGGTGAGCTATAACTATCAAAAGGAGACTTGGTCTCTCAATGAGCTCATCTCACATTGTACGTAAGAAGAGGAAAGGTTGAAACAAGAAAAGACAGAAAGTGCTCACTGCGCTAATACTTCTAAGGTAAAGGGAAGAAAAGAAAGAAGGATAGGGAATCTGTAGTTACAGCACCTCAAAAGAAACAACAAAAGAGACCGGGTGATCCAGAAGATATAGGTTTTTTTTTTTTGAAAACATGCATAAATCAGATAGAAAAAAAGACTTGAATGAAAAGATTCAAAGCAGAGAAATTGAAGTTAGTTTTGTTCTACCATTGGAGGAGGGTTTTACCTTGCCACTTGGTGGATAGGTCCACCATCATACCTCTCTCCCATCCTTGTCAGCACCTACTAGTGTCATGGTTATTGACAATAGATTGGAGGAAAGTTTTCAACTAGACATTGAATTTGATTTTTTTTTTCCTTTAGTAGTTTTTCTTAGGAAAAGAAAAAGATATACTATAATGCGGTAAGGTCTATATTAAACGAATTAAAGCCTCGTGAGAATTAAATATAGGTCCTCAAATTATTCTCCACTGGTGGAGAATTTTTTCCAGTCTCTGCCATAAACTCACCTAATTTTTAATCTCTTGTGGCATATAACTTTTATTGTCGTGGCAAAAGTCTATTCCCATATCGAGACTGTGGCAAGTAGTGTGAATATTTCTAAGAGAAGATAAAGTAAGAAGTAATTTGATAACTCTACAAAATTGTTGGAAAAATTAGTAAAGTAATTTTAAAATTTTTTATTTAATCACTCAAGAAACTAACTCATGGTGCTATAAACAAAAAATTAAATCTAATTTAACATGCTAGTTGGAGACCAGAAATAGCATTTCTGACTGAACAATTCTTCAAGAATGAATCTCTACTGTTAGATCTTCAATGCTATTCTTTTTCTTTAGATCGTTGTGTGCGGGCACAACTCAACAAATCTCTACCATAGCTACACTCATTCTAACCACTAAAGTGCTTAAGAACTAGGATTACTAAAGAAGAGTTATCCAAGCTTTCTTCTCTAAAATGCATTAAGGCTGTCTCTTAAAATAAATGAAGACCCAAGGCCTCTATTTTTAGAAGTAGTAGGAAGATTCAGAAGTCTATCAGGGTTTTCTCTCTCCTATCTCTATAGTTGGCGCCACCCTTAGGAGATTTATCTTTAAATATGCAACCAATCATAGTGTAGGGATTTGTGATTACCTACATCATCTAGGATAACTTTAGTTCAAACAATTCCAATTTAAATTAGAATGCCATTATCTAAGATAATTATCTAGTTTAAATAATTGTGAATAATTATCCATTATCCATAATTCAGATTCAACTAAGATTTAAATTAATTATTCAAATACAAATTTAAATAATTAATTATCCAAAATCCCAATTACCAATTTTAATAATTATTTTTCCATAATTAATTCTTTAGAAAAATGTAGATATTTGTGCCACCAATCGTGTGCCCTGCACCTACTATAGTCCAATCCAAGAATGTGGCCCACGTACTCCGTCAAGGCCAATGGCCTGACGCGTGTATACTTTAGTCTTATTGGTGGTAATTCCAACTTGCCTGATCTATCATAAAGGAATTCATGAGCTAGCATTAAGACTTGATGGACATATATTATCAAGCTCCAATAGTAACAGACTAATTAATCCCCGATTAATTATCCATGTATGACCCGAAGCTGTATTCTTGATAATATACCGTATTATGAGACTTTTGATATATAAGTCTTGTCGATGATCTCTCATATTATGTGTACCTCCATAGGTTATCCGTAATTAGATGGAGGACTTAGCTTTGTTTTAACTTCCAGCTATTTCATCTCAAAGTTTTATTATTTCGCTAGAGGAAAATTCATTCATTTTATAACACATACAAAAGGAATATCATCTGATTACATATGTATCCAAATGACCGAGGCCTCATTGTATTTTCTAATACCCAAATATTGCCTTTGAAATGATAACATTAACTCTTTGTTTAAGAGGTATGGATTCCGTGTCTGTGGATTATGCTCTCATTGAGTATAGATTGCAACTCCAACATATCGACAACAGAGTCTTCGGTCATCAAAACTCCTACCTTTGGCATATCCAAAGATAAAAGTTGTAAACATAGAGTCATGAATCCACTTCAAGATTAAGATAACAAATATATAATTATCAAATAGAATTTATTTAAGTCAAACGGAATTAGTATTAAATCAATTCAACCTAGTGCGCAACCACCATTAAGTCTACCACACCAATGTGCTTACATGGAGTCAATCCACTCCGACAACCAAGATAAGTCGCCTCCCTAATTGGACGTAAATCTCCATTATAGTCTTGTCATGTATAAAGTGCCTAGCTCTATACACAGACTGCGGACTATATATAATTCAAACCATTAATCTCTGAATCATCATTTCTGCATATAAACTCCATATATGCCTAATTTCAAGATTTGGTTCTAATAGTCACGGATCATATGTTTGCTAATATACAATCATTAGTATGATAATAATATGAAGACTATTATTAATACATGTAATATTCTTATTATTACTTATTTTATCAAAAATGTCATAAATACAACTAAAGTATTTTTTTCCTTAGAGCACCGATTCTAACAAAAATAGAGTTATTTTATCACTTCTTCATGCATAAAAATAAGCTAATTCTTGATATTTTTAGTTTTTTATATCTTATTTTAGTTTAGTTTTATCTAATCTAGTTTTTTTCTCTTTTTAGTTAATTTAATTTAGCTTTGAGTTTATAACAATTATGTTATTGAGTAGTTTGATAAGTACTTTTAGTTTTTTTATTTTTATATTATTTTCCTCAATTTTGTAGGTAAAAAAGGTGATATGGGTAATTATGACATTCTAAAGTCAATTTAAGGGCTAAAGCGTTAAAAGATTCAAAAGAAATTTGAATTTGGAAATATCCCAAAACGAGAACAACACATGCGAAGTGTGGAAGCCACTCACTCGCGTTTTCGGACCATCCGATCAGCACCAGGTCTTCATTAGCAGCCATGTACAGCTCAACCATGGTGAATGGCACATTCGTTTTATGGGCCCCGCTACTTCAACACACCTCAACCTAATGCGTTCCCGTGTGTTGCAGCTCGTCCATGTTCCTGTGCATTCAGCATCTTGCCCAAAGCAACATTGCCACATAGCGTGCACTAGGCCTTCATCAATAGACCTTCAACAAGTGGTGTTTGTGTTAGATGCTCTTATTTGTTTTCTTTTCTAGTGTGGGGTATTGAATCAAAAAGAATTAAATTAATGCCTCACATCCGTCTTTGATAAGAGGAGATTTTATTATCAGTGAAGAAAAAGAAGAGAAAAGGCATAGTTAGCTCGACACTTAGGCACTAGTGCTTGGGCGCCACGGCTCCCATTCGTATTTTAGAGAAATTTTTCCACTCTGAATTTTTACCAATGTACCTTAATTACTCAAAACATATAAATAAGACATTTTTTTAGGTCATTTAAAGGATTGACTAATCCCTATCATTAAGAGCCGAGGAGAAATACATAGGCAATTTTTATTAGGATTCTATTTTTAAGTTTAGGAATTTTGTTTTCTAAAATTTAAGGGAGCAGATACTTTAAAAATCAGAAAGAGAAGATTGAAGATTGGAAAGTCAAGGTTGAAGAATTGTTGCACTTCCACATAGGTTTTTTTTTATTATTATTATTTGAAGTGTTGAACCCTTAATTTGTGTTTTCTAGGACTTCGATGTAGCCTAACTATGATTTTTTTTTTAATTTCTCTTTCAACTTAATGATGAAATATTTTGCCTAGTTGAGTGTTTTTCATTTTACTTGATGCCTCCAAATAACTTATTAGTATTTGGATGATTTGTTAATCATAATGAATTGAGAAAGAATTTGTGTCTAGTTTATTGTGTTAAATGCCATAAATTGCATGTGAGATATGAATATACTTGGATGGTTTGTGTAGTTGCTATACGGAAATCCACTGAACTTAATGAATTCTTGATTGTTTAATTTATATTGGAATATAGTGGATTAGCACTTGAGGATTTTTTTTTTAGTGTAACTATGGAGAGAACATTGAATAAATTAGGGATTTTTAATTATCAACTTGGGTGATAAATTATGCTAATGAGTTAGAAGAAATAAAACAAATTAATTATGGTGAAATCCGAAACCTAGGTTTTTAGTTTATTGAATTTCCATATATTTAATTTTGATTCTTGTTTATTTTTAGTTTTATTTGTATTTTTTAAATACCATATTTCTATTCCGTTCAAAAATAAGGAGATATTGTTGAATAATAGATAGAAAAATAGACTAAATCTCAATTTTTGCCTTTACAAGTGATCTATGTGCGAATTAATGGGTTTAATTTTGTCTATTTAAATAGAATATCGAAAGTTCAAGGGCAAAGTAAGGAGGTTTGAAAGTTTAGGGGACAAAGTGGTGATTTTAAAAGTTTATGGGGCAAAATAAGGAGGTTTGAAAGTTTAGGGGACAAAGTGTTGATTTTAAAAGTTTATGGGGCAAAGTAAGGTGGTCTAAAAGTTCAAAGGACAAAATGATAATTTTGGCTTTGTTTGGCAAACCTAGTTGGACCTAATAAGTTCCAACTACTACAATATAAAACTCTCACATACTACAGTATTTTTGTTCCAACTTATAATTCTAACTATGTTATCAACCACACTCTTTAAAGTTTAAAGGGCAAAATGGAAGAGACTGTAGAGTTTAGGGGTTATTAATGTTAATAATTATATTCTTTGTGATCTCGTTCCTTGATTATTATGGTTTCTTATAGTAAATTTCATTAATAAGGATCATAATTATAATTATAAAGTCATGATCTTTATGATAATGAATATGTGGCATATGGAAGTTTTGTGGAAATAAGAGTAGAAATTTATTCATTATCATAATCTCGTTCTCTGAAATAAGATAAGAAATGTATCCATTATTATAAAGATGGCAACTTGATGCATATGGTTTTAGGACAGCGACAAGGGAGGACTGCAACAAGGGATAGTGGTGTCGTTACAAACGAATTTAGACACTTATGTAATAAAATGATCTTTTTAACAACTTTTATAGTGAACACTAATATTTAGACATTGACATTTATATTAGAAGGATTGTAATGGTGAAATTAAAATTTAACAAAATTTTTAGGATTTTTTTAAAAATAATAAAATTAGATATTAATTGTCACATTTCATACTATATAATTACATTTTCTTAATGATATTAATTTTTTCTGTTCTTAAAATATTTTGAAAATTTTGCTATACTTCAATTTCACTATTGAAATTTGTACTATATGTCCAAAAAGCTCCTAATTATTTCATGTAGCACTTTAATGAAAAAATTAAGCTTGATTTTTTTAAATAAAAGTAATCTGTTAAAATTGAACTCAAAAACAAAAACAACTCTTTAGAAGTAATGTCCCTCTTATTCAATCCTAGAGAATTGGCTTGTTTGGGAGGAATTCTTAGAAGATACTTTTAGCTTCTTAAGTCCTAAATTTTTTTGTAAAAGTATTTAGATGATTCGTCGGAAATGTTTTTGCTTTTTAAAAGAGCTTTTAGTCAAACTCATAAAATATGACTTATAAAAAAAATATTTTTGAAACAAATTTTAAAACTTTTACTAAAGTTTTAATAAGACGTTATAAGTTTCATAACATTTTTATTACTTGTTAAAAAAAATTATTTTAATCTATTTAAGCTTTTTAAAAGAGGAAAAGAGGAAAACAACATTTTCAGGGGGATCAATAAAAATAAACAACATAATGTTTTGACAATGATAAATAGCATAATTTTAATAAATCGATTTTTTAATTCAACAAAATACCAAAAATAACTTCATTTGTAATCTATTTGTGCAATCTCTCTCATCTATTCTTTCTTCCTTGACTCTCTCTCCTCGACTGTGACTATGGTTGGGACCTAATTGCAATTGTGATGCATCTCAAGGAACGATTCAAACAAGGAGCGACGGGAATCACAATATCTGGTGGAGGAGCTTCATCGAGCCCGTCGTTGAAGTCACCGAGGTCGCACAAAGGAACAAGCTGCGGCTGAGTTGCACATAGTCGAGGGTTTTGCTGAGGTCACGCGAAGGAGCAGGCTGCGCCAAAGTCGTCGATATGGCTGGTGTTACACAGTGGAGATAGAGATAGAGAGAGACGGAACAATGACAAAGAAAGAGAGAGTTGAAGGAGAAGAAGCTGAAGAAGCCGACCTAACCTATATATTGCTATGCTCTACCTTTTCTCCTTTGAAAAGCTATAGTTTTTCTTACTCTTTTTTTTAACTGATTACAAGTATAAAACACAAGCAAAAACCCTGCAAAACGGGTCCAATAAGTATTTGCTTGGTGACTTAGAAAGATATCACTTCTAAACAATTGGTTTCCAAACGTATAGGATGTGTTTGTTTGGAAGGTTGGGGGAGCGAAGGAAAGGGTACGAGGGAAAAGTGAAAGAGGGATTAGGCTAAACCATTGTTTGGTAGAGAGGATTAATCAATAGAAAGGATTGAGCTAGAGATTCACAATCCCTGAGTCCCACCAAAACTCAATCCCGCATATTTCGACGGAAAGGAATTGAGCGCGGTTGTTGGGCGTGGAAAATTACAACTTTGGGGTGTTTGGCAGTGGTGGGAACTGAGTTCAGTTATAAACAGTGTAAAGCTTTCACATGCTACAACAACAATAAAAAATATGTTACAGTGTAAAGTCTCACATGCTACAGTAAAAGTTGTTCCCACCATTGATTCCCACCACTTTTTCAAACACCTTATTTATCCTACATAGTGTTACTTCTCTTTCCTTTCATATATATATATATATTTATATTTTTTTTATTATCAATTCAATGCTTCTTTTCTGATCCATGTCTAGGGGTGGCAAAACGGGTTGGCGGGTCGGGTTCGTGTCAGGTTGGAGTTAATTTTTACAAAATTAGGTCGACACTAACCCGACCCGTGACACGAACGGGTTGAAAATTCTCAACCCGAACACGACCCGTTTTGACACGGGTTGACACAAACACGACCCGTGTCAACCCGTTTTTTATGCACAGTGTCAAAAAAATGACCCGTGACCCGTTTTGACCCGTAACCCGATTATGACCCGCAACCCGCCTCTAACCCGCCTACATTAATATGTATAATATTAAAAAAAAATAAAATTAAAAGAGTTTCATACCACTTCAACAAGAAAATGAGTGATAAGAGAGGTAGGGTTTGATATTTTAAGAGCTTATATTATATATGAAATAATATTAATTTTTTTAAAGTTAATTAATTAAATACGGGTCAGAAACGGGTCATTTTCGTGTCAGACGGGTTGACCCGAACATGACATGTTTTTTGATGGGTCAGTTTCGGGTCGACACTAAAATGACCCGTGGTCAAATTTTTCGACACTAACCCGCAAAAAACCGTGTCGGATTCGTGTCGTGTCGTCGTGTCGCAACCCGTATTGCCGGCCCTATCCATGTCCTATCGTGCTTGAGCATATCACAAATTATTAAAAAAGAAAAAAAGTGGGTTGGGCCCAGGATAATGTGCGTTGCACATAATTCGTAGTACTTAGAGAAAAAAAAAAAAAAAAAAAAACCACAGCATATAATTTAAGAGGACACTAATTTTTAGGAATATGTATTGTGTCCATTATTTTATAAGATAAAACCTTTCAAGTGTATTCTTATTACTTATTTAACAAAATATATATATATATATATATATATATATATAATGTCGAAGTAAATTTTATAAAAGGTCAACATGGTACTTTTACAAATATAAGTGAATCATTTCGAATAGATGTCATCAATCTTCCTTCTTATTATATCAAGCAACTTTGAAGAAACATGCAATCCTTTCCTTTCTTCACGCTCCCTTCCCCTCCAATCATATCTATCCTTTGGCTCTTCTATCCTTCCTACCAAACGGACTTATAGTTTTTATGGAATTTCCTAGTCTGTAAGTGAAAAACTATACTTTAAAAGTCAAATGGATCCAAATTTACACTGATTTTAGTTACCTTCCCTTGTAAATGAAGACCAACAAAAATTCATGGAAAATTTTAGTATAGGTTTTGGATGTAGATGTGTCGAAGCAGCTCGGTTTGGCCCGTGTAAGTGGCCGAAAGAGAGAAAAATAAACATAAATTGTAGTAAATATCGTTTTTTGAAATTTAAATATTGCATGTTTAAAATATTTAAAAAGAAATATATAAATGATTGGTAAATAAGTCATTTTCCTAATACACATAATATTTATTTCAAATATTTTAAAACTTTTTACTTCAAGAAATTTCCAAAAAAAAAAAAAGTTATTTAGACCGCATTGGAGAAAAAATTTAACCTCTTTTGATGCTCCTCATTTAAACGATGATCATATTGCAAGGCCAAATGAGATGACAGTGAGAGGCAAGGTCTAGATAGGTCATTAATGCCGAGGGATACCTTCTTAACTTCCCTTTTTTTTTTTCTTTGGGGCCGAATTTCAAGGGTTGAAAATGGTTATTTTCTGAAACCATTTTGCTAACAGTGCATGTAGCATGGCTCATTTTTTAGAGTACTTTCATATAGACCATTTACATGTTGATGAAATGGGGAAAAATGAATGTTCAGAGATCAATTAATCTTTTCTTGAAAGCAAAGAGATCAATTATTTTAATACTAGGTAAATCCTTGGAGAGAAGTTGGAGATAATCCAAGTCTGCCATCTTATTTTATTGTTTCTGTAGTTGTTCCACCACTAAAATCGTGACAGATCTGCAAACTTTACACGTCAGCAATCAGAAGGTTGTCCAAGGGGTCTTATGGACTGATCGCCTTGGAGGTATTTTTGTGTAAGCCTTTTCCCCAAGCATCACTTCTTAGGGCGAGGTGTTTCATTGCTTTCTTCGGGTTTAGAACAATCAGGGCAATCACAGATATCCCAATAACAATGGCCATTATGGGACTGGAAAGAATAGATTAGATTACCATGGTTGTTAAAGGAGGGGACTTCAGCCATCAAAGGAGGATGAGAGACACGAGTCATCATGTATTGAGTAGTGAAAAATCCATGAGAGGAGCTTTCACTTCTGTCGAAGATTATCTCTGTGTTTCCATCAGCAAGAGTCTTGTACTGTCTTGTACGGTGCCAAATCTTCAAAGTTTCACACTTTCACTCTCGATGACATTCCTCCTCACCAATGGCATCCTAGGTTCCAGGAATTCAAAGCATGGCTTCTAATTGAAACACAAAAGCCACGAATGCAGACCAAGACAGTCCTCCTAGGATTTGCTTCCTACTTTACGGGCATACTCCAAGAATGGTGGAAAAGTCTGGGGGATTATCACTAACTCCAATTTCTCCAACTCGAGAACATTGAAGAAGCACTCTCCATAGTCTACAATGAATTCTGTGGACAAGATACTCAGACAACAGAAAAGTTGTGTGCTAAGTTCTTCAAAATGAAATGTTGTTCCATGGATAAAAAAGATTTGGAAAAACACTTTAAAAGAATGTCCCAACAATTTTACCAAATCGGCGGCATCAATGACCCCAACTTGAAACAAGCATACCTCTCCTCCATTCCAGAACCACTTGGCGAAGAAACAACCCACCTCCTTGCCCAGTCTGGTAAAAACCTTCAAAACACCACCCTCAGGGAACTCTACCAATTAACGATCCGAGCCCTTGATAAAATGTGCTCACAAAACAAGTTTCTCCAAGAATATCTAAAATAGTCAAAGCATCTAGACCGTGTCTGCAACAAAAAAGACTTGCTGATCAAATGCCCAGAAAACCAGACATGTTCCTGTCATCCTCGAAAACCTTACAAGGCCTATCGAAGAAAAGTCTTTTCCAAGGATTCCAGGCATATTTTCCTACAAAAAAAGAAGCGGTTTGTCAAATTCCTCCGGAAGAAGCAGGACTTCGGCAAAACAACAGACAAATGTTACAAATGTGGAAAAAAGGGTCATTATGCTAAACAATGTCCTCATGGCAAGACCGCCAAGATGATAACCCACATTGAAGACATCACCGGACTCTCTCTCTCCGACAATGATATTGAATCTGTATTCTCTCTTAATGATGAGCCCTCGACAGACTCTATCTGTGCTTTTGAGCAACTCAAGGAATTATCCTCCCACTATCAGATCGGCTTGGCCAACTTGGCCCAACCTATTCCAATAGTCCCAATGCGGATCTTTCCTTCCAAATACGCTAGACCAATCAAGGTTGCTGCATTTTTTGATACAGGGGCCTCTTACTCAATGATGAACCCCGACATCCTTCCGACGGAGTACTGGCGACCAAAGCAGCAGTTTTTCCATGCTGCTAACAGTGCAATTTTTAAAACAGACTTAATCAGTAAGCCTATACGACTTGAATTCTTCCTAGGATGTTCCATACGACATCAAGTCATTGGATCTAAGCTTCCCAGAAAAGATCTTATTATAGGTTTTGACATCTATACTAAGATGCAAGGATTGCGAATCCTACCTACAGGCCTCGCCTATAAGGCTCACTTCAGAAACTGGGAATCCACTCCAAATTTCTTTCAATTCACTACAGATGAGTTCCAGTCAATTAAAGACCGCCTAATTCAAAAGTCCTGTGCAACCTCTCACACGGAATTCCTTGCCAAGTGTCCTCATCCTCTGTGGACCCGAAAAGAATTCTTTGTTTCTCTTCCATTCAAGCAGAATGAAGACATTAATCCAACCAAGGCGAGTCACCCAGGAATGAATCCGGAGCACCAACAAATGGCAATCCAGGAATGCCTAGAACTCCAACAACAGGGCCTAATCGAACCAACATCGTCCCCTTGGGCATGTCATGCTTTTTACGTTAATAAACGTTCAGAACAGATAAGAGGAAAGCAAAGGTTAGTTATCAACTACAAGCCATTAAACCATTTCTTGGCAGACTACAAGTTTCCTCTTCCCAACCGAAACACTTTGTTTTCAAACCTTACCAATGCCAGAGTCTTTTCTAAGTTTGATCTAAAAGCAGGATTTTGGCAACTCGGTATCAAACCAGAAGACCGGCCCAAAACCGCATTCTCCATTCCAAACCACCACTTCCAGTGGACTGTTTTGTCTTTTGGACTTAAGACTGCTCCATCCCTTTTCCAAAAAACCATGACCCGGATCTATGGTCCAATTCTCCACCAAGCCCTAATCTACATTGATGATATTCTTCTCTTCTCTCCTGATCACCAATCTCATTTGGACTTATTAGCCCAATTTGCTCAAATCACAGAAGCCCATGGAATTATGCTCTCTGAAAAGAAAATGGTTATTGGGCAGCCCAAGATTGATTTTCTCGGCATGACCCTTTGCAAAGGAACTTACCAGGCCCAACCCCACATTGCCCAAGAGCTACTCAAATTTCCTGAGAAGGACTTCACAAAAGTCCAACTTCAACAATTTTTAGGGATTATCAATTATCTCAGAGACTTCGTGCCAAAGATAGCAAAACTGACCAGTCCTCTCACACAGCTTTTGAGGAAAGATGCTCCACCATGGAATGTCGAGCATACCACAGCTGTAAAGGATCTCAAATGAGTGATGCAGGCTTTGCCACCATTATCCATACCATCAGATGACAAAAGAATACTCCAGACAGATGCCAGCAATACTCACTGGGGGACCATCCTTCTTGAGGAAGGAACAAATAAAGCAAGAAAGATATGTGGATACAAAAGTGGATCCTTCAAAGATTCACAAAAGCATTATCACTCCACGTTTAAAGAGTTGCTTGCTATCAAACATGGAATCTCAAAGTTTGAGTGTCACCTCATTGGCCACCACTTTTTGATTGAGACTGGCTCAGCAGTAGCAGCAGGAATGATCAAGATCAAAACCAACAAAACCATTAACGCTCAGTTAATCAGACTAGCTGTATGGTTTGATCAATTTTCCTTTGATATTAAGCACATTAGAGGAAAAGACAATGTCATCCCTGATTACCTATCTCGACCACCTATAAAAGGCAATCACCAGCATTCAGAAGAGCTCATCCACATCCCATACTTTTCTATGATGGCTTCCTCTTCTCAGTCCCAGCAGATGTTTCCCAGAGATGCCCAAGTTATTCTGCAAGGGAAAAATACTAAAGAAAAGGCCACCAAAGGAGCCATTTTCATGCAAAACCAATTGATCAAAAAATATGGCCCGACCATATACCATGACCTTGGCCTGCATCCTGACTTTCCCTTTTCCAAAGTCATCCCCTTCAAAGACGCATTGTTCATGCCACGACCTCTGGCACACCTTTTTTGGTACCTAACAAGTGTCTACACAATTGCCATTGAAGTTCAAGCCATTGGACTCAGGACCACAATCCGTGCCTACCTAGATAAAGACGACTTTGAGAAGGCATACCAGACCCAAGTACAGGTACTACAATGGTTCGCTCCTCTTCAGTATTGGGATCAACTCCTCACTGCAAAATGGGAAAAGCTTAAGGGACCCAGACAAGCATTTTTATATCCTTACGAACCAAAGGATCCCCAAGCCATTATCCCCCTCCATTGTTACGTCATCCTGTTCATCACCCTTTCTGCTAAACTCAACCATGATGGAACCATTACCACCAATCCATCTGTTGAAGTCTTCAGTGCCAAAGAAGAACCCCTTGCAGGACCAGACAAAACTTAAAGGAAAATACAAAAAATATTATTTGAAAAAAACCAGACAATCCCTGACCAACTTTGGCCCACACCGGATGAAGATGCCCCATGGGAAAAGTTTCCTCCAGTCTACAACGAAAAAATTGAGAAAGCACTAAAAATATTCGCTGGTATCACAACTGATAAGGAAGACCCCACACAGCTCAGCAAAAGGTTGTACACTCCAACCGACACTGAAGGAGTGCTCTACTACAACAACCCAGCCTTTTAAGATTCGCAGGATCCTTATCTTAGTGATCCTTATCTTTTTGACACCCTGCCATCCACTCACTCCTCTTCACAACAACTTTTATGGTTCTGCTATGACGCGTGTCCACCCATGGACGAAGATGAGGTAGATGAAGCACTACGTGAGATGGCTCAAGAATCATCCTGGCTGGATGACAGCTGTGACACCGACTAAAGAATCGTCCCATTATCGCCACTTTGTAAAATACTTTAGTGTGCTGTAATCTTATCCTTGTAACATGGACCACTACATGTCCTCTCTTTCTTAGTTTGCTTTAGTGTGCTGTAATCTTATCCTTGTAACATGGACCACTACGTGTCCTCTCTTTCGTTTGTTTCAGGACATTGAGTCCTCTTGGTTTTTCGAGTATAAATATGTAACTCCTCTCGACTAGAGAGGCAGAAGCTTTCCTGTAAAAAACCCTTCTTATGCAATATATATTTCTTTGTGAAATATGACTTTCTAAACCTTCCATAGAGATTCAAAATTAAAGATGAATGGATCTTGGCCCATTTCAAAGAAGCAAATTGGTGTCCCAAATCCGATAAGCCAGGTCGTAAATCTCTAAAATGCCGAGAGGGCGAGACAAAGAGTAGACAAACTTCTCGAGACAAAGACCCCGAGGAACTCCTCCCTAATTGGTATCAGAGCCATATCATTTTTAATTTTGAATCTCTGTTTTCATCATCATGAATCCAGAATCTTCAAATCCTCCTTCTGCCTCTTCTTCTTCCTCTTCTTTACCTCTTGTACCTTCTTTCCGAAAATCCACCTCTTCAAAGTTAGACTTCCTTTATGAAATCTCTTATCTTCCTGATGAAAGCAAAATCAATTCCGAATCACTTCCTTTAATAAACCCCTACCATGCCTTTATGAAAACCACAAAACCTTTTACCCAATCCATAAAAGCCCTTATACGACCCTCGTACAAAGCTCCTAAAGAATATGTCTAGGCTTCCAAGTTCAGCCAGTGCCAACTCCCAACTGTCTCTCACGAACAACTGGTGACTCTGTAAATTCCACCTGAACTACCACCTCACTGGGTTTCTCAAGGCTATACCCATCTTCATTTTGGGGCAATTCGACTTGCCCTCACTTATCATGCCAGAAATGGTTTACCTGTCTCAGCTCGTATTGGGTTACTCGATACTCGCTTGAGGAAGTACCAGCAAGCCAGTATTGCTACCATCGAGACTACCCTAAATGCAGGAACTGTGATTATTACATTGTTCCCAAATTTTAACATGTCTCTCATGGATAAGCGTCTCTTGGATGCTCTCAAAGTGCAAGTTCAGATCGTTGGTGTCGACCAGGATCCAAACTCCACCGGATCTACTCTTCACTATCAAATGGCCTACCGTTTTCAAGACCATGCACTTGATCTAGCACTACCAGCCTTCACAGATGCGTTGATGATCAAGGTTGACTCGGACCAGGTACCAATCTGTACTCACATTCCAAGGCAGATCACTACCGAAGAACTTCAAAAGTTACTTCCTAGTTCCTGGATTACAAATTATGAAAAGGCTCAGCAGGTTCCTCCTCTCATTCATCTCAAGGAACCACAGTACAAGACTCTTGCTGATGGAAACACAGAGATAATCTTCGACAGAAGTGAAAGCTCCTCTCATGGATTTTTCACTACTCAATACATGATGACTCGTGTCTCTCATCCTCCTTTGACGGCTGAAGTCCCCTCCTTTAACAACCATGGTAATCCAATCTATTCTTTCCAGTCCCATAATGGCCATTGTTATTGGGATATCTGTGATTGCCCTGATTGTTCTAAACCCGAAGAAAGCAATGAAACACCTAGCCCTAAGAAGCGAAGCTTGGGGAAAAGGCTTAAACAAAAACACCTCCAAGGCGATCAGTCCATAGGACCCCTTGGACAACCTTCTGGAAAGTTTGACTATTTAGTCACTTACTCTGCCCCTGACCATTTTGGCAAACCTGCTCCAAACCCCACTGGTTGGAACAGAGAAAACCATAAGCCTTAACCTTCTTTACCTCCTGACCAGACCCCTATCCCAGTCTATATGATGGGATCTTTATCATCCTCCTCCTCTGCATATGATGAGGATTTCCCACCTATTCGGTCAAACCAAACTCAGGATGGTACCGTTGCACATCAATCAAAGATTGCAAATCCTACTATAAGAGAAGCTGATGGATCTACTAAACGAGTCTCTCCTGCTGAAGCCACTCTTAATTGGCAATCCGAAAATATGATCTCTCAAAATAAGATGCTACAAAAGCTTGAGGCGCGCACAGCACAATTGACTATCGATGTCCAAGAATCCCAGCACTTTATCATTCAAAAGCTGTCGGTCAAAATTCAACAAGTCCATGAAGAACTTATGATGTTGATCAAATCCTCGACAGTCCCTATGAGTATCTTCACTGAAAAGGAAGTAGAGATGAAAAATCTCAGGCTACAATATGAAGATCTTCAACGCCAAGAAAGTTTAAAAGCAGCTGCTGCAATTGCAGAAACAACCCCACGGCGTTTCACTACCATGCCAAAGGATCCACAGCCCTTGGTCAAACCTAAGTCAGCGTCCTCTTCCATGATGCGTCTAAAGCAAATATTAGACGAACAAGATCAACTAAAACAAAAGAAGGCCAAAGCCAAGACAATAGATTCGGAGCACAATCTGCTACACAGCAGTTGATGGTGCAACACCCAAAAAATCCACTGTCTCACGTTTTATATCAGCACCAGGATACACCTTCTTTACCGACTGGTCACCTGCAAGAACCAGCCTCATCGGATCTCTCTGAAGCTGAATCTGACAGTTCTAGTTCCTCCACTCTAGAAGAATTCTCATCTGATGACTCCTCCAGTAATGGTGAAGACCCATTGCACCTAATGGCTCAAGGCACTAAAGAAGAACAACCTGAAACCTCTCAAGACTATCAAGTCGAAGAACAAGAAGAAGTTCACCAAGGTGATCACGGTGCCAAATCTTCAAAGTTTCACACTTTCACTCTCGATGACATTCCTCCTCACCAATGGCATACTACGTTCCAGGAATTCAAAGCATGGCTTCTAATTGAAACACAAAAGCCACGAATGCAGACCAAGACAGTCCTCCTAGGATTTGCTTCCTGCTTTACGGGCATACTCCAAGAATGGTGGAAAAGTCTAGGGGATTATCACCAACTCCAATTTCTCCAACTCGAGAACATTGAAGAAGCACTCTCCATAGTCTACAATGAATTCCGTGGACAAGATACTCAGACAATAGAAAAGTTGCGTGCTGAGTTCTTCAAAATGAAATGTTGTTCCATGGATAAAAAAGATTTGGAAAAACACTTTAAAAGAATGTCCCAACGATTTTACCAAATCGGCGGCATCAATGACCCCAACTTGAAACAAGCATACTTCTCCTCCATTCTAGAACCACTTGGCGAAGAAACAACCCGCCTCCTTGCCCAGTCTGGTAAAAACCTTCAAAACACCACCCTCGGAGAACTCTACCAATTAACGATCCGAGCCCTTAATAAAATGTGCTCACAAAACAAGTTTCTCTAAGAATATCTAAAACAGTCAAAGCATCTAGACCGTGTCTGCAACAAAAAAGACTTGCTGATCAAATGCCCAGAAAACTAGACATGTTCCTGTCATCCTCGAAAACCTTACAAGGCCTATCGAAGAAAAGTCTTTCTCAAGGATTCCAGGCATATTTTCCTATGGAAAAAGAAGCGGTTTGTCAAATTCCTCCGAAAGAAGCGAAACTTCGGCAAAACAACAGACAAATGTTACAAATGTGGAAAAAATGGTCATTATGCTAAACAATGTCCTCATGGCAAGACCGCCAAGATGATAACCCACATTGAAGACATCACCGGACTCTCTCTCTTCGACAATGATATTGAATCTGTATTCTCTCTTGATGATGAGCCCTCGACAGACTCTATCTGTGCTTTTAAGAACAGCGTAAGGTGCATTTTCTTTT
The DNA here is from genome assembly GCA_025403435.1 of Artocarpus heterophyllus. Lineage (NCBI taxonomy): Eukaryota > Viridiplantae > Streptophyta > Magnoliopsida > Rosales > Moraceae > Artocarpus > Artocarpus heterophyllus. The sequence goes on along the minus strand of CM046333.1, from coordinate 35,572,410 downwards.
TAAGGAAATTACAAGTTGTCATTTTCAAGAAAGCAACTAAGAAAAGGGAAAAATCATGCATAGAATCTGTGCCAAAAAATCAGATCCAAAAAATCAGATCGAAGGACAATGGTTTTTTTTTTTCCAAAAATCTAAAATAGAATATAGAAATAGCCATTTTCAAGCATCTCTGCTATGATTCTTTCCCCATGGACAAAAAAAAAAAAGGCCAACCAAGAGAAGGGAAAATTCATGAATGAGATTTGTTAATAAAAAAATTATATATAAGATTTCTAAGAGAGGCAGAATCAATATGTAAGAATTTCAAATTAAAAAAAAAAGATCTTAGATTTTTTTTTTTTTAGGGAAATCTTAGAATTTTCAAGAAAAGGAGCAAATTCATATCTAAGAATTAAAAAAAATCATATCTGAGATTTCCAAGCTCCTCGAAGCCGGTGATTGTGGCGAGCCTAGATCAAACCCCTTCCTCTAGAGGATACTACCTCAAGAGATCCACTGCAAAGGAGCACAATAGCCGATTGCAGCTAAAAATCCGGCAACACTAATCAAGAAACGACCCCCCAACTTCGAGATGGCGAGCCCAGTGGCGACCATGGCAATTTCCCTCTGTACCAAAGAGAGAAAACCTCATATTAATAATATTCCATAAAAAATGCGGTCGTTTGGTGTTATTTTTAAAATAGATAAAAATATTTTTAAAAAAATAAAAAAATTATATTAAAAGTATTTTAAAATTTTTATCTCAAAAAATATATAAAAATATTTTAAAAAATTCTAAGAATGAAACACAACGAGCTTATTTGCTTTTCACAAGGCATAAAGATAAAAACAATAAAAAAATTGCTCTTCTTTTCGGTTAATGTTCTGTTGATTTTTTTCTCTTTCTTTTTTGGCTCGTAGAACTGCATCCTGAAGGAAGGAGCTGACGTCATTAACTTTTGTACCAACTGCTGCTGTAAATAATAACCAACGGAAGAAACCCTTTATTGGCATTGTTTATACGAGTTTGCGTTTAATGGCCAACGGTAAAGTTTTGGAGATGTGTCAAGATTTTAGGGGAAGGGCAGCCATTAAGGGTTCGTTTAATAAAGAGATTTAAATTAGTGATTTGAGTTCAGATATGTGATTTAAATTAAGATTTGAATTAAGGATTTGATATTTGAATGGGTATTTAAGTTTTAATCTAAATATAAAATAAAATTAGAATTTGAGTTTAAAGAAGTAGCGAAAAAGTTTTTAATTTATTAACAAATTTAATAAAATCTTAATGTTAATGATCCTTAAAATATGCAATGTAGATCTTCATTCATTCATCTCTTTACTAGGAACATAATAAAAAAATAATAATCTCAATTGGATATCAAATGAAAAAGTTATAAATTTTTTTCCTCAAATATAGGAGAGAGAATTTTAGCTTTAACTGAAATAAAAATATCCAAGTATCAAGAGGTTAAGGGGTCAAAACTCTGAAAACTTGGATTCTTGATACTCATTTGATTTGTATTTTAGGAGAAACAAACACGTATCCAAAGAATTTTTCATACTTAAATCTAAATTTGAGTCCATTGAGTCCAAAGAATAAATGAAACAAACATGTCCTAAGACAGCAAATTAGAGACATCAGATATAGACACGGAGAAGCTGTCTAGGTAATTGGCCTAGCTATCCTTGAAAATTAAAAATATCTAGACTAGGTAAATAATGCTAACCGCTCATAATTTTGATTCCACCAAAGAAAATGCCCCAAGTTATGTCAAGATTTAAGGCATATTAGTCATTGCAATTTCGTGCACAAGATTATTTAAAAGTTGTTTTGCTAATCGTTCTATATTTGCTTCTAGAAACTGATTTCTCCTCTATAGTCAGCGTATACATAGGGTTCATTTGGTAAATGGATTCAAATTAGTGATCTAATTTGAGTTAGTGTGATTTGAATTAGGATTTGAGTTACTGATTTAAATTGTTATTCGAATTGACATTTGGATGTGCATTTAAGTTTAATTTAAGTGTGGAATAAAATTGAAATTTGTGTTTAGAGAGGTAGTGAAGATAGTTTTTGATTTATTAATAAATCTAATAAAATCTTAATGTTAATGATCTTAAAAATATATGTAATATGAATCTTGATTTATTCCTCTCTTCATTAGGAGCACAGTGAAAAAAAAATCATCTCAATTGGATATCAAATGAAGAAGTTATGATTTTTTTCTCAAATATAAAAGAGAGAATTTTAGTTTTTACTATAATAAAGATATCCGAGTATCAAAAGTTTAAGAATGGATGAGAACTCTGAAAACTTAAATTTTTGATACTTAAATGATTCAAATTTTAGGAGAAACAAACACGTATCCAAAGGATTCTTGATACTTGAATTCAAATTTAAGTCCATTAAATTCAAAGAATGCATGAAACAAACATACTCATCTGGTAACGTGTAGTAAGGGGACTAGTTGTCCACAGTTTCTTTTCTTTAACTATGCGAAAACAATGCACTATTCATCTTTGTCTTTGGTAGTCCAAAATACACGGTTTTGGTACTTTTTTTTTCTTTCTTTTGTTGTTAATAATTTTTTCCCTCGTTTTTTTATGGCTTTATTTGTCTATTATAATTTATTATTTATTTTTTTTCCTTTATAATTTTACCATTTAGAGGCCATACCTTTTTTGACATAAAAAAAAAATCTATTTGTCTATCATTATTAGTGTATTATTATTAATGTTTTCTATATTGCACCATCAACCTTTGGTAGTCCAAAACACATTGTTCTGGCATTTTTTTTTATTTTTCGTTTTTTTTTTTTGCTTTTTTGCCAATATTTTTTTACCTCTTTTTTGTTTTGTAGTCTATTTGTCTTCTATAGTCTCCTTCTTAAATCTTTCTTCTTCTTTTTTAGCTTTACCATTTTGTTGCTTTACTTTTTTGACAAAAAAAAAAAATCTATTTGTGTATCATTGTCAATGGTTTACTTTTTTCTTTCTTAATATTTTGACATTTGAGCCTTTTTTTTCCTTTTTTTTCTTTTTCAGAACTTTCTTTTCCTTATTCTCTTTTCACTTTTTCTGTATTTATTGTAAATCTCTATTTGCAGATTAATTTTTTTAGACTCTATTTATCTATCATTATCTTACATTTGGTGCTTTAGTTCTTTTATTTTTTTTTTGGTACATTTTTTCTCTTTTTTTTTTTCAGTGTTTTACTTCTTTTTCTCTTTTTCTTTTTGGCTCCATTTATCTTAGTGTAGTCCTACCCCAAATGTTTTACTCGCTTTTCCCTTTGGTTGTTCTTTCATTTTCTAACAATCTCAACTTTCTCCATCTCTTTCATGCTCCAATGCCAACTTTCGTACTGGAATAACCTCCTTGCATGTAATCAAATTTGGCTTAAATTGTAATTTACACAAAATCTAATATAATAATGGCACATGAGAGTTTTAAAAAGATGAAGTAATAAAAAAAGCGGTTTTGAACCAAAAAATCTCTAAAAACATACATTTCTAAATAAAATAAATTAAATTGTATCACAAGTCGTTTTTTCCTTTTAAAAAAGAAAAGAGGTAAGCAGCTTGATGTTGATTATAAAATAGGATTAATTACTAAAATTCCTCTTAAACTATAACAATTGTAACATTGTGCCTTTCCAATTTCAAAACTTAATATGGATTTCTCTTTAACTTTGAAATATTAACAAAAAAAACTCTTGTTAGACATTTAATACGACTTGGTACATAATTAAGATTCGGTACATAATACAGGAGTATGTTAATAACTCTATTATATCTAAAACTAATTTGAATTTAAAAAATTGATAAATTTAAAAATTTTAATTGTTAAAAATATAAGCTACAATACTAAAAAAAATTAGATTAAGTAATCTCTTCTTTAACTTTTATGTGATTGTCTCATGGTAAACTAACAGTCAAATGGTTCACTAAATTATTCAACAACCCCATTATTTGTGTAAATATTTTGTCATTTATGCTCAAAATCATAATTCAGAGAGTTTTTTTGAATATTTTATAGACCGAAGGAAATAAATATTACGTTGTGAAGTTCAGGGAACATAGTATTACAAGGGCGGGCTATAGTTGCAGAGGAATTTTTATAATTAATCCTATATATCAACAACAACAGTTCCGTGAATTAGGGGCCTTCGAAGTGCGTGGTCCAAGTGTTTTAGTTTCCATAGCTACTTGTTGGGTGCATACATAGTTAACTTATTGATCTTTTATCAGCGAGAATCTCTAATTTTGGTTGAATGTTCTTTTTAATAGGATTAAGGATGATTTCCTACTCTTTTCTTCCTGTTCTGCCGAAATGACTGCATGCTTTGAGGACATGTTTGGTATTAGTGTGCAGGACTAGAGAGTATTGAATTGAATAAGCTTTTATCCACTCCATGCTTGAATCCCCTTGGAAGCGAGATTAGGCAATCTCTTACTAAAACATTGGATTAGGCACAATCTTTGTATATTGTGAAAATTTTTAAAGACCTATCTGCAAAATTTTATAAGATTTGGGGGTCAAATTATAATTTCTAAAATATGAAGGGTCAAAATGAAATTTTTATGTGACAAAAATATTTTTGATAATTATATTTTTACCCCTCAAATTTTAAAAAATTACAATTTTACTCTAATATTTGAAAAGAAATTTGCAAAAAGGCCCTACTCTAATAAACACAACACCAAACATAGGATTAAATTAGCTAAAAAAAATTACCCTATCTTTTCTAATACATTCTAATCCAATCTTCTAAGACTGTCCTATCCAATATTGTCCTAACCTATGTACCAAACAAGCCTTGAAAGGATTGATTTAATCTTGAGGAACCCGAATCCCTGTCCAAGTCTTCTATCCAAGACTCGGTCCATCAAATAAATTTTGGTCATGTCATCAAGACTTCAATACTAGTAACAGGGGATATTACAGGTATTTTTGGTATTTTAAACAAAATTAATAGTTAACTAACGGTCAACACTCATGGTCAACCAACAGAGGAGGTCGCTCTGTAATTTTGTTAAACAATCGGAGAGGTCTCAGTATGATCAGTTTCTGTCCTAGGGCTGTCTCTGTAATTTAAGCAAAATACAAGAGGTGTTAATGAATTTATCCTTTTGGTTAACAAAAAAAAAAAGTGCGTATTTTCTTTCTTAAGAAGTTAAAGCAAATATTTTTCCTTCTCCTATGCTTCTCTCTTTACAGCACATAAGAGAATAATATTCTTTTTCACCATGAAAAATAGAGATGTCTACTCCCTTTAATCTGTTTAAAGTGGCATTTGAAATCTACAATACTAGGTTTTAATTTTAATTCAAATTAAAATCCATTTTAATGCTAATATAAAGAGAACTCTGTATCTAAAATACAAATGAAAAACAAAGTTGGAGCTGCCAAAGCCACAAAAGTTGGTCAGTGCCACCATCATGATGACTGCCAACGGGTTCTTTATTACAAACTTCCCTAAATAATCCCAATTTTATTTTTAGTGCATGGGCACGGAAAGATGAGAGAGAGAGGTTGATAGTTCCAATAAAGAGAGAAGTTCAAAAGAGCTTTTTCTTTTTTCTTTGTTAAAACAGGAGAGATAAATTGTTACCAAACGCCTGTTATACCCCTCCTTTAGTAGTGTTGAATTCTGATGACGTGTCAAAACTAGATTTGATGGACAATGAATTCCTTGAGATTGTTTTAACTTCATTCCAATGCGTGATGGTTGCCTCATGCATGTATTAGTATGACGATGAAGTTGTTGCCGAAGCCGACCTTGAAGTTCTAGTTATGTTCATTTTGAGACCATTTTGAGAGTTTTTTTTCTTAGCATAGATTGTAAAATTAATGATTTTATGCTTAGAATGACTATTTATTCGATTGTTGTTGCTACAAATCATTATATAGAATAACGCCTTTTCATTTCTTTAAAAAAAGGACACAAAATTGACTCACAAAAACCAGCCTGCCTCGAACTTACCCAACCTACAATATCATTGGGCAGTCTAATGTCACATATCATATTCTTGGCACCAACGTCTCCCAATAATAAAAGTTTCCAATAGTAAATACCATTGTAGTCTATCAATTAAAGGGAGAGAAAAATGAATAATCATATTCTTGGCAAGCATTTATTAAGCTCTTTCTTATTCTCACATCACCTCTTTTCTGTGGAAGCATACTAGCATAGTCATCATACAAAAGTAAACACATTGCAGTTGTTGCTAGTGAAAGTAACCAAGAACCTGACCTCCTACATTACGCCCAAGAGCCTCTTCATGATCTAAAACACCATCTGGAGTTGTGATCACAATATAACCCCACTGCACAAAGGGAGAGGTTCAAGAAATTAACTAGTTACCCCTCTATGAGCTTGTATGGACCTTGTTGTAACAACCCTTCTCAACAAAGAGACAAATGAGAGAAGAAAAAATGATGGGTACCTGACGCGTTGGAAGCGTAGATGTTTTGTACGCTTCGATATCTCTTGCCATGATGTCCTGCCTGTAAGTAAGAGCACGGCAATCGTTGATTCTGCCTTGTAGCTGAACGTGTATTCTCCCCACTCTATGGGGATCATACACTTGAAAATCCTTGATATAACCTAAATGGATATATCTGAGTTAGGGACATTGTCACATGAACAAATTAAACAACCCACAATTGTGAATACAATGATTCAATAATCAGTTTCATAAAAAAAATAATTCATTTTCTCAATAGAAATGGGGCAAAAAAAAAAAGATATTAAGGCAGCATAATGGATCATTCACAAACAAAAGCATTTTAAAGATATGCTTAATTTATATTTTATCCATAATGATTCAAAGCAATGTTGCTATATGGCCTTCAAAGTTGCAGCAAACAAAGTAATAAAGAATGAGGCCTGAAGGAGTTAAAGGTTCTCAGACAAGCAGCGGTACTAATTTGTTCTCAGTGTTGCTAATAAGAGAAGCCCCTAGTTGCACCTTGCCAAAAGCAACCAAGCTATGACGATGCACACTTGGAAGACAAGTGAAACTCAGATTTGTACAGCAGCAAACAATTGAACTTCAGGCTATATTTGGAACATATATTTTATGATGAAAAAAAAAAAAATACAAAAGTGCAAAAAAAATAAAAGAAAAAAAGTTTGTGTTTTTCTTGTGTTTGGAACTCAAGGAAAACTAGGGAGAAAAAAAAAAGGTATACCTTTATAATTTTCTTTTTCATTGCGTTTGAATGTTTAAAAAAAAGATTAAGAAAGGAAATTATAAAATTTCACTTACACTCTCTGTCATCCTGCTCTCTCCTCACTCTCTCAAATCAGTTTCTCTCTCCTCACTCTCTCTCCTCACTCTCTCTCCTCATTTCTCTCTCATCAGTATCGCTCATCATTCTCTCCTCACTCTCTCTCATCACTTTCTCTCATTATTCTCTCTTTTCACTTCTCCCTCTCTCTCTCTCCTCACTTTATCTGCCGTCACTCTCTCTCACTACTTTCTCCCTCCTAAAAAGTTTTCATTGATACAATTTTCAAAAACTGATTCCAGATTTTTCAAATTCAAAACTGATTTACACATAAAACAAGAGGAAAGAAAAAAATTAACAGCATAAATCCTAATATTGACCAAGTCAAACTATTTTTGTGTTAACAATTTGAATACTTTGTTCAATCATTTTGATATTCACTCACACAGCCGCAGATATTCACAATCAAAATTTCTCCCTCTCTATATTCTTGGGTTTGACTTGATGTACCAACATTAGTTACCATTGGCGCCTTATTCAGCTCCACGTCAATGGTAGTGGTGATAGTGGTTGTCCGAAGCTTGAAGATTGTGTTCCCCCTCGATTGTTCAGTATGTGTCGATCCCAAGGGACGCTTTTAGCATGTTTTATGAATATTATTCAATTTTATGAATTTTTTTTTAGCACATTTTATGAATATTATCCAATTTTATGATTTTTTTTTTTTAGTACTCGAGGCTTCCGCCTCGCCTCAGTTCCTGTTTTAGCCTTTTAAAACCTTGATCCAATGTTATGAACACATGCATTCTGTTTTCGTCAGATTTATTTGTTGTTTTTTGCTGTGAAATTTTGTGATTGAGACGTTTCTCTTGTATTGATTTGTGATTTCTTAGTTTCTTTTCCTGAGATTGATGGATGGTCTTTTTTTCTTGAGAAGATTTGAAATTATTTTGGTTTTTCAAGTATTACTGTCTGAATTTGTTTGGGTTCTAATGCCTTTGCAAATAATTAAATTTGTGATATTTGGAACTTGTGTGTGTGTGTGTGTGTGTGAGTTTTGAACTGTAGAAGTGAAGTTGAAAGTTAGATAGCTAGCTAGGAACTGGCTATTAAGAGGGAGAAGAAAAGGGTCTACTTTGATAAAATTGTAAATGCTAGATAGCTACAGGTATAATTAGATTAACGTGAATGATCTTGCGGTGAAAGAATGAGGGGGCTTTCCATCAGTTCATGAAGAATTTGAAGAGTTGAGAAGAATTTGAAGAATATTTTATGAAGAATTTGAAGAGTTGAGAAGAATTTGAAGAATATTTTCTTCTGCATATTTCTCATGAATGTACAGCAGTATTTATAGGACAAAAAAAACAGAAAATCAGTCACTAATCTAGGGATACAGCTAAGGGACAGCTAACAAATTTCCTATATATCTAAATCAAATAATCAGCTATCCAAATCCCTGATTTGCAGCCCATATTGCAGCCTATACAACTCAGCAAATCACAAGAAACAAAATCCCTGATTTGCAGCCCATATTGCAGCCCATACAACTCAGCAAATCACAAGAAAAACTCAGCCTAATTTCCGAGAATCAATCTTAGAAATTCTACACTCCCCCTCAAGCTGGGTGATAGATATTAATCATTCTCAGCTTGGAATTAAGCTCTTCAAAGGTGATTCGAGGTAATGCCTTGGTGAGTACATCTGCAATTTGATGACGAGTTGGTGTATACAGAAGGTCCACAATTTTTTCATCTAACTTTTCTTTGATGAAATGTCGATCAATTTCCACATGTTTGGTTCGATCATGATGAACTGGGTTTCTGGCAATCCTTATGGCAGCTTGATTGTCGCAATACATGTTGACAGGTTCAGTGGTTGTGATTCCCAGTTCATTGAGTAGTCTTCTTAACCACATTCCTTCACAAATCCCATGAGCCATTGCTCTAAATTCAGCTTCTGCACTGCTTCGTGCGACTACCGACTGTTTCTTACTTCGCCATGTTACAAGGTTCCCCCACACAAATGTACAGTATCCAGTGGTAGACCTGCGATCAACTGTAGAGCCTGCCCAGTCAGCATCTGTAAAGACTTCAATTTTCCTGTTGGGATTCTTACTAAAGTATAGTCCTTTTCCTGGTGTCATCTTGAGATACCTAAGTATTCGATAGACTGCCTCCATGTGTTCTTCAGTGGGTCGGTTCATGAATTGACTTACGACACTCACAGAGAAACCAATATCCGGTCTAGTGTGGGATAGGTAGATGAGTTTTCCTACCAGTCTTTGATAGCGGCCTTTGTCCACAGGTGTAGAGTCTTCTTTTATTCCAAGCTTCACTGTTGAGTCCATGGGAGTTTCAGCTGGCTTACATCCCATCATTCCAGTTTCCTTGAGAAGATCGAGTACATATTTCCTCTGAGAGACGGAGATTCCTTTCCTTGTTCGGGCGACTTCCATTCCTAGGAAATATTTGAGATTTCCTAGGTCTTTGATCTCAAACTCCCTGGCAAGGAGTTCCTTGAGTTGATTTATTTCTGCTGTAGAATTGCCTGTCAAAACAATATCGTCTACGTACACAATTAGAACAACTATTTTTCCAGCAAGAAAATGCTTGATGAAGAGCGTGTGGTCTGTTTGGCATTGATTATACCCATATCTCTTCAAGACTTTGGAAAATCTGTCGAACCAGGCACATGGAGACTGTTTAAGTCCATACAAGGACTTCTTAAGTTTGCAGACTCTGTTGGCTGTAGCAGGAGATTCAATCCCAGGAGGAATGTCCATATAGACTTCTTCTTCAAGATCACCATTGAGAAATGCATTCTTGACATCTAATTGGTAAAGAGGCCAATCCAAGTTAGATGCCAAAGAGAGGAGAACACGAATGGTGTTGAGTTTTGCTACAGGTGCAAACGTTTCCTGGTAGTCAATCCCATATGCTTGAGTGAATCCCTTAGCCACGAGGCGAGCCTTAAATCTTTCCACACTTCCATCTGCTTTGTGTTTGATTGTAAAAATCCATTTACACCCAACAGCTCGTTTTCCTGATGGCAATTCTGAGAGCTCCCAGGTCTTGTTTTTCTCTAATGCACTGATTTCTTCAAGGATAGCAGCCTTCCATTCAGGTATTTGAATAGCTTCATGAATGGAATTGGGAACCTGTACTTGATCAAGACTACTAATAAAGGCCTTATAACTTGGTGAGAGATTTTTATAGGAAACAAAGTTGTAGATTGGGTGGTTTGTACAAGATCTTACACCTTTTCTTAGAGCAATTGGCCAATTCAGATCATTGAAAACCGGCTCAGTAATATGTGGTTCAGAGATTTTACCTTGAGAACTGTCAGGATGGCCTGTACTCAGGTTGGACTCCTGGACTGGCTCAAGATATGCTCGGTTCTCTGTTCCCTCTTGAGTTCTTCTCCTGGAATAAACACGAAAATCACTGTTTGGGACATGGGAATTGTGAGTTTCTATTGGTAGAGGCGTTGAGGGTTCAATGGAATCATTAGCAGTATTTTGAGGTTCAATTTGAGACATAGACTCACTCTCGGGAAATTGAGGGATATGGTCATCTGACACAGAATTTGTGGGAATTACTGAAGGTTCAGATGAAGTGGGAATGCTATTCCAAAGCTGGTATTCATTGACTATATTCTCCCCCTGAATGGCAGGTTTGGGATAGTATGGATGTTGTTCAAGGAAGGTGACATCCATCGTATTGTAGAACCGTCCTGTGATGGGAGAGAAACATTTGTATCCTTTCTGGTTTGGTGAATACCCTAAGAATATGCATTTGATGGCTCTAGGATCAAGTTTTCCTCTATGGTGCACATGAACATAAGCAGAACATCCAAACACTTTTAAGGAAATGGTAGACACAATTCTTGAATGTGGGTATAACTCAAGAAGGGTATTGATGGGTGTTTTGAAATTTAGAACACGAGAAGGCATCCTATTAATAAGATAGGTAGCTGTAAGTACAGCTTCCCCCCAGAACTGTTTAGGAACATGAGTTGTGAACATGATAGATCTAGCTACCTCAAGAAGATGCCTATTTTTCCTTTCAGCTACCCCGTTTTGTTGAGGTGTGTCAACACAAGAGCTTAGGTGAACAATCCCGTGACTTGACAGATAATCACTTAGAATTGAAGCAAAATATTCCCTAGCATTGTCAGTTTTTAACACTTGGATTTTTGTTTGAAATTGGGTCTGGATCATGGCATTGAAATTTTTAAATATCTGGCCTGCTTCAGATTTTTCTTTCATGAGAAATAACCAAGTGATTCGAGTATGATCATCCACAAATGAAATGAACCAACGTGTCCCAGTTATGTTTTTGATTCGAGAAGGTCCCCAAATATCAGAGTGAATTAGTGAGAAGGGATGTGATTTTTTATATGGAAGTTTGGGATATGAGTTTCTGATATGCTTTGAAAATTGACACACTTCACAATGAAATTGATTTGAATTTTTATTTTTGAATAATGAAGGGAGAAGTTTTTCCAAATACAAGAAATTGGGATGACCTAGGCGATAGTGATTTAACATGATCTCACCATCGTTATTGGAACTAAGGCTTGACAAAGCATTATTTTGACATTGAATCTCTGACACAACTTGCTGGACTTGTCTTTCTGGAGGGTCTTTAGTTTTGAGGAGATAAAGTCCCGAGCATTCTCTAGCACTGCCAATCGTCTTCCCCGAATCCAAGTCCTGAAATTCACAAAGGTTATGAACAAATTTAGCCACACAATTTTTATCATGGGTGAGTTTAGTAACCGATAAGAGATTACAATCAAGAGTTGGAACAAGAAGAACAGAGTTGAGAATAAGAGACTCTGAAATTTTGGCTGAACCGATCCCTATTACTTTGGATACAGACCCATCGGCAATTCTAACAGTGTGACCTTGTTGGCAGGTTTTAAGGTTCATAAGAAGAGAGGCATCACCCGTCATGTGATCTGAGGCACCTGAATCAACAATCCATGGTCTCTTAATCTGCTTCACATTAAGAGCATTGAGAATGTTACCTGATTGAGCCAATGTTGCAGACGATGTTGGAGTTGGCAAGGACTGTCCAAACATCTTCTGGAGAAGTTCAATCTGCTCTTTGCTAAACAGATTGGTTTCGGTTGTGTCATTAGTTGTGGAGGTAGCATTCCCGTGACTTTCTTTGTTGTTTTGTCGTGGTTTCCAATCCGCCGGCTTGCCATGGATCTTCCAACAGTTGTCTCTAGTGTGTCCGGGTTTACGACAATGATCACACCAAGGTCTTCCCTTCCGAGGCCGATTGCCATCAGTGTGAGATTGTTGGAGTCCTTGAACAGCAAGTGCAGACCCTTCTCCGGTTGCTGGAGTGGCAGATGGTGAGCCCATCATGACTTTCTTACGGCTCTCCTCTCGACGGACTTCAGAGAAGGCTTCGCGGATGCTTGGCAGTGGTTTTGTCCCCAAAATTCTTCCTCGTACTTCGTCGAGTTCTTTGTTGAGTCCCAACAAAAATTTGTACATTCGCTTCTTTTCAACGATCTGTTTGTACAAAGCTTCATCTCTAGTACATTTCCACTCAAATGTTTCAAAAAGGTCTAACTGCTGCCAATATCGTGTGAGAGAATTAAAGTATTGAGTGACCGAGGATTCACCTTGTAGAAGATCATGAAGGATGCTCTCTGCCTCAAACAGTTCAGATGTATTTTCAGAGCTGGAATAGGTTTCTTTGGCAGCGTCCCATATCTCCTTGGCAGTTCCGTAGAGAAGAAAGTTCTCTCCAATCTCGTTCACCATGGAATTTATCAGCCAAGACATCACCATGTTGTTTTCAGATTTCCATGCTCTGAATTTAGGATCATCTTTGTTCGGGGCTGTAGCTACACCAGTAAGGTAATCATCCTTTCCTTTTCCACATACGAACATCATGACGGATTGTGACCACTGCAGGTAATTGTGCCCATTTAATTTGTGACCGGTAATGGGCAGATTGTTGCTCTCGGTTTCTCCCTTTGAGCCTGTCATGGTTGTTTCAGAATTGGAGGTGATTTCCGATGAGGAGCTAGTGGCCATTCCGTATTTTGTCATGAGAGAAGATTAATCTTAGAATAGCTCTGGTACCATGAAGAATTTGAAGAGTTGAGAAGAATTTGAAGAATATTTTATGAAGAATTTGAAGAGTTGAGAAGAATTTGAAGAATATTTTCTTCTGCATATTTCTCATGAATGTACAGCAGTATTTATAGGACAAGAAAAACAGAAAATCAGTCACTAATCTAGGGATACAGCTAAGGGACAGCTAACAAATTTCCTATATATCTAAATCAAATAATCAGCTATCCAAATCCCTGATTTGCAGCCCATATTGCAGCCTATACAACTCAGCAAATCACAAGAAACAAAATCCCTGATTTGCAGCCCATATTGCAGCCCATACAACTCAGCAAATCACAAGAAAAACTCAGCCTAATTTCCGAGAATCAATCTTAGAAATTCTACAGTTCAAGTTTTACTTTGAATCAGGATGTCTAATATTAATTTCTAGTGTGGAGGAGTAAACTACTACTTCTGTTCTTCATGCATTGAAATTGTAAAAACTAGTCTTAATTTTCATTTTCCTTTCGGCACACTATGCAGAATTTTTAAATAGCCAAAGATTAGATATATGATTGTGATTGTGATGGCCCACATTGCTGTTCAATCAATATTTTCCAGACTTCCTTTCTGCATCTACTATTTTGCTTCTTGTTTTCAATTAATCCTAAATTTCTTGTTTCATATAGTAAAGTAAATATATTGTTCACCTCCTCAATTAGCTTATGTTCTCACTGTTTTTGGAGTTTTTTTATTGAATGCAAGCAAATAATCAGTAGTAAATTCAATCGCATAGTTCGCCTCATAAGCCTTGAGGTGAAAACACGTCGAGGCGTACGCCTCACATAAAAAAGGCGCAAGCCTCGTTCAGCCGATTCAAGGCTTTAGCCTTGAAGCGCTGATTGAGTGCCTCAATCCGCCTCAAAGGCGCGTGCTTTTTTAAACCATGCGTTGGATGCTTCGAGAAAATATCAAAACATCCATCCAAAATCAATGACAGTGAAATGTAAAGAATAGAAGAAATTGACAACAGAACCTTGTTATTGAACCCTAAATCCGTGAAAAAATGATAAGATCTAGAATTGGCGGATTGAAAGAAAGCTTGTGCTTGTACTAGAGAATTGAACTGGAGAAAGAGAGAGCTTACTTTTGCCAAGCAGAGAGGATAAAGAGTGAAGCAAAGAGGGTGCATTGATGGAGAGGGAGAGAGCAAGAAAGCCCGATAAACTTTCCACCTTGAATTTTATTTCCTCACCTTTTTTAAAGAAAAGTAACTTCCGGCGCTTACTTTTGCCAAGCAGAAAGGATGAAGAGTGAAGCAAAGAGGAAGCAATGATGGGGCGAGAGAAAGAGAGAGAGAGAGTATATTCTAGCGCTTACTTTTGCCAAGCGGAGAGGATGAAGAGTGAAGCAAAGAGAGAGAAAGGGAGAGAGAGAGAGAGGGAGAGCGAGAGACAGAGGGAGAGACAGAGAGAGAGAGACAGAGAGAGAGGGAGAGGGAGCGAGAAAGCCCAATAAACTTTCCACCTTGAATTTTATTTTCCTCACCTTTTTTAAAAGAATATTTTCCAGCATTTACTTTATAAGTTTTCTTTCTCATTTTCCTCTTTTTTTTTCCCACCCTTCCTTTTGGTTCCAAACACAGTGAAATAATTACCCCTCACTTTATTTTTCTTTCCTCCAAAATTTAAGGGTTCCAAACACCCTTAGATGGAAAGGAGGGAAAGAAATCTGCTCTTCAAAATTCATTTCATTCTATTTTAACAAATGCCAAAACCTCTTCACCCCTACCTTAAGACCTCTTCCTTGGCATTGCCGTAGTATTCTAAAATAGAACAATGTCATGATCCATACCACATTTCTTGACAAGCCCCTTATCCTCCTATGTTCCCTAACCTTTAAAAAGCTTGTTTCAGAAAGTCGTGGTTTTCTAGAATTGTGGTCTTATAGTGCATACCAAAAACACTTGTTTACGGTAGTTCGCAACTAGGCTCCTGACTTTTCTGCAGTAGATCTCTAACAAATTCCCAAGCACTACCTTACCACCCAGTAAGTAAGAACAATTTTCTCTAATTACCATCCTAACACCACATGGGGCAGTACAAATTCTTTTTAAGGCTGTCATAGTGATTTAAAAAGGGGTAATAAGATGTGCGAAAACACTTTGCAGCTTATGTTTACAAGCTTTAGATGTTTAATCTATTTCTATTCATCCTGTAACCCATTATGTCAAAAACTCAACTAGCCCCGTTACCTCATGTTTTTTAGGTACAAAAAATGAAATTATTTAGTTTTTACTTCTCCCTTGAGGAGCATTATCCAACCCTCCCTCTCCTCCTCCCTTCTCCTTGGAATAGCAAGGCCAAATCGAAACAATGTTGAGTGGGAATACAGAAACAGATTTTCTTGTATAAGAAGCTGAAAAATTTTATTCATCTGAATAGAAGCTAAACAATACAAAAAGGATGGATGAGGGATCCATCAATAAAGGAAAAAAAAAAAAAAAAGGCAAAAAAATCCTAAAGAATAAAAGAAAACAATAACTGCAATGCTATACAGAACTTAAAACAGGAACAAGGAAAGAGACTCCTTGTCCTCATAGATCAGAACAGAAATTGCCAAAACTATTTATGGTTCATAGATTCCAAATCATGTCAAGCTCATCATTTTTTCAATCCAAAATCACATACGTTAGCAAAGTTCACGAATGAAATACCAATGCAGTGAAATATTGTGACCTTTTTGAATCTACTAACAAAATTCATAACTAAAAGGAGAAGAACATTGGGTTTTACCTCGATCCTTCATGATTTTAAGGAAAGAAGACATAACCATCGAGATGGGCTGCAACTCCACCACAGACTTCCCTCTTCTCTCTGCATTCACCATTGCCCTCAAGGCATCATTTAGTATCCTCCTACCCATTTCACTCTGTGCAACAAAAGCTGAAAAGTGACAACATGAAAATAGCAGTTTTTTTTTTTTTTTTTATGTAAGAAAAAAACCTTATATTGATAATGCAAGTACAAGGAAATAGGATACATTAATATAGCAATTATACAAAAGTATAGAACATAACACATAGGGATGACAATGTGGCGGGGCCAAGCCGAGCGGTTTTTGCCGACCCATCCTGGTCTTCCCGCCCCACATCAACTTGTCCGATTCAATAGACGGGGCAGAGCGAGTCAAAACCCAGCAGGTCATTGAGGTACCTGCCCCGCAATTGACCCACAAACCCTTTTTTTTCCTTTTTAAGAACTGAAACTGAAAGAAAATTTTTTTTAAGAGAATTTTTTTTTAATTGAAGTTAACATTCCTTTTTAAGATCTACATTCCTTTTCTTTTTAATTTTTTTACTATGCATTTCTTTATTTAATTTGGAGCACACTCTTCTTCCATATTGCTATAATTTATAACCCATTTAGTCTATGACGGTGTTTTTTATTGTTATGCCACACACATATATATGTATAAGTAAAAAGTACCCAACTAATCAATGAGATTCACTAAATCAAGTACCAAAGAGAACAAAATATACATACTAAATTGCTCAACCAAAGAGAGAGAGAGAGAGAGAGAGAGAGAGAGAGAGTGAGAGAGAGAGAGGATTATAGAACAAAAATGTAAAGCACGCCTCAGGATGGAAAACCATGGTAACTGCTTACAACGAGGTACATGTTCCATCACAGGACAAATGCAATAAAATGTAAAGCAAAACTTGAAAGAGTTACATATAAAACTAAGCAGAAATGCAAAGTAAAAAATTAGTTGAAAAAACTATAACACAAATTAAAATATACATTCAAAGAAAATAAAAATGCAACAAATAATTGGGGTGGTTCCAGATTAGTCGAAATTATTTCCATAAGGAATAGCTTACAACTAATTATGAGACCCAACTGATTTCTAGTCTATGGTTGATGACTTTGCACTACATAAAGAAAATTTCCTGCCCTCAGATCACAAAGCCAATAAAGCTGAAGATTTTTCATGGACACCTAAGCTTCATTGAAAGCCAATCACATCCTTCAGGTCAACAAAGACCACCACTACCACTAATTTTCACGATCATCAAAAGCAGCAGCAGCAACAACAACAAAAATCATCCACCAATTAGCCTAAATTGCGAGTGAAAAACAATAAAGTAACATACACTTAAATAACAACTCAGATTTAAGGACTCTCTCCGCTAACAACTTCAAATTGCTGTCTTTGGAGTATTGACTATTGAGGCTAGCATAAGCATTATTAGGTCATCAATTAAACCCCATCATTCTCCGACCAATAAATCACACATCAACTACATTGTTTATCAATTATGTTTTTCTCTTTTTTTTGTTTGCTTTTATCAATTATGTTTTTCTCTTTTTTCTTGTTTGGTTGAAAAGTATATATATGTATTTTTATAAACAGTTTTTGAATCATTGTAAAGATATTGTCTCAAGAAACAACTAACATTTCACCGCTTGTGCACAAATTAATATCTATCTCCCATGTGAAAGTTTTTTTTTAAAAAAAAAAAGCATTTTCTAGAGAAAATTTTACACAGACAGAGAAGAAGCAGCATTCAATGTGAGACCATGCTCAAACAAAAACAAGAAAGAAAGAAAGAAGAAACTAAAAAATTAAAACGAAATATACTATCATTTTGCAGAGCAGAGGGTTTAAATCCAAAATATCATCAGAATTCCAATCATGAAAACTGACCTAGCGTTCTTTCTAGGGCATTTGAGCTACCAAAAAAACTCCATTAATCACACCCAATAACAGAACTTGCAGATGCCAAACCAAAGGAAACCAACCAAAGGAATACTACTGACAAACAGTGAACGGACGGACGGTGGAAGATTGTCGGAAGCACGGGGGACAACGGCGACAACGGCGGACAAAGGAGGCAGATTGGCCAGAGAAGGAGAGGAGTGAGAGTTAGGGTTTTTGGTAGAGGGAAGGGAGAGGGGAGAGAAAGGTCGGATTACTCCATAGAACGCTTTTGAGGTTACTCTTTTTTTTTTTTTTTCCTTTTATTGCGCGTGTATTCTTTACATTTCTGTATTCGAGTCAGCTTACGTGCAAAAGCATATTTGCATTCTTACATAAACTAGTTGAAAAGCACGAGAATATTAAGCAAGCTAATAGAAAAATAAAAAACGTTTTTTAAGGAAAAAACGTTTAGAACAATTAAAAGAAAAAAATGTTTGAAAAAAAAAAGAAAAAAAAAAGGTTTCAGCCAGAAAATTTAAAAAAAATGTTTTGAAAAAAATGACAAAACGTTTCGAGTTTCGAACGTCTTAAGAGCACCACGCAAAACTTATTCTCACTTTTTATATATGTTAAAGATAAATATAAATACTAGCTGAATAACACACACTCCATTCGAGCGTGTTAAGCATGTTAACAAAAAAAGAGAAAAAAATTAAAAATTAAAAAAATGTTTTGGGAAAGGAAAAACATTTTGGGAAGAAAATAATAAAAAAGTTGTAAAATAAAAAAATATTAAAAAAAGTTTCAGACATTAAAAAAATAAACTTTTCAAAAAACAAAAAAAAACGTTTTTAGTTGAAAATTTAAAAAAAAAACATTTCGTAAAAAGAAATGATGAAACGTTTCAAGTTTCGAGCATCTTGTAAGCACCGTGCGAA
This sequence comes from Artocarpus heterophyllus, assembly GCA_025403435.1. Classification (NCBI taxonomy): domain Eukaryota; kingdom Viridiplantae; phylum Streptophyta; class Magnoliopsida; order Rosales; family Moraceae; genus Artocarpus; species Artocarpus heterophyllus. Next base: position 35,553,468 of record CM046333.1, on the reverse strand, counting down.
ACTCATTCTCTTTTTATATTGTTTGTAAAGATAAAAGAAAAGAGAGAGAGAGAAAGTAGGGGAGAGAAAATTATAGTAAATAACATTTTTTAAACTGATTACAGTAAATAACAAGTTTCAAAAATATTTATAGTAAATACCAAATTTATGGTGTAAATATTTATTTAATCCCATATTTACACAGTAAATAGATTTGAAGTGCATATAATTTATTTACCCAATAAATAAGTTATTTCCATTGTAAATATGCTATTTACAACAAATATATATTATTAAAACTTGATATTTATTTCAAAAAGTTTTTAAAATATATGGAGCCGTTTAGTATTGTTTTCAAAATAGGTGAAAATGTTTTTGTTTTGAAAAATAGAAATTTTTTTAGAATTGTACTGAGAGTATTTTTAAAATTTTTACCTCAAAAAATATGCAAAAACATTTCTAAAAATTTTGAGAACGAAACTAAACGGGGCTATTATTTTCCCATTCTCCATAAAAAAAGTTAAATGTAGAATATTTAATAGAAAAAAGTTGTTAATTAAAAATTTTAGAAAGAAAGCAAAAATAACACGCACACGCAAAAATGAGAAGAATTAAGGGCTAAATATGTATATAGAAAAAAAAAAGACAAAAAACAAAAAAATTGAAATGAAAGTTAAAAATGAATGAATAAATAAGCAAAAGGCAAAAAAAAAAGAAGAAAAAGAATCCATGCCACATGTTAACCTCATGTTTAAAAGCACATTCAAACTTTTATTTAATTATTTCTATTTTATTTACACTATAGATAGATCTGAGGTGCATAAAATTTATTTACTATATATATATATATATATATATATATTTCAAAACCTTGTATTCACTCCAAAATGTTTCAAAAATATGTTATTATCCTCATTCCCAAAGAAAAAGTTAAGCAGAGAATACTTAAAAGAAAAAAGTTGTTAATCAGAAAATTTAGAAGGAAAGCAAACCAAAAAAAACAAAAAAAAACAAAAATGAGGAACATAAAGAACTAAACATGCATATAGAAAACAAAAAAAAAAAAAAGAAAAGAAAAAAATTGAAGCAAAAAAGTTAAAAAAATGAATAAAGAAATAATTAAATAAGCAAAAGGCCAAAAAAGAAAAAGAAGCTAATATGCACCATTACTTGTCATTTGATGTTTTACTTTAGTCATACCACAACAATTCGTAGGTGTACATCAGCGGGATTTCAACAATTAAAAAAATGAGAATTTTGAAAAAAAAAAAAAGAGAAGAAACAAATACTTTTTTGTAGGGAGGTTCCTTAATGTCAAATCAATCTTTATTTTTTTGAAAAAAGTAGGACACAATAATTGGTTTTTTTAAAATGGGGTATGTAACGAGTACTTTTTTATATAAAAAAAAAAATCATCCTTAAAAAGTAATTTTATCAATGGGTATTATAGTAATAAGAACTTTTATTAAAAAAAATGTTTGTGAAAAGTAGAATAGGGTGTCAATAGACACCCCTTGTAGGTACATGCCTTCTAAAAATGATGGGTTTTAAGAAACTACCTTCTCGTAATTTCCTCTTTGTTATTTTTATTTATTTATTTTGGTTCCCATCCTACTGTTTTCTCGCTCTCTGTTTTTTGTCTTAGGGAAAGAAGAATGTTAAATATTTTTTCTTGAAAAATATCAAAAATTTCTTTTTAAAAATATAATTTTGTTATAATTTTTTAATCATTTTTTAATTTTGTTTTAATTTTTAACGAAAGTTAATTTTGTAATTTCAGTTCTTTTCTTTCTTTTTTTGTTTTCCTCTTAGGCTCTTATTATTCCCCAACAACACGTTTTTAATAAGTGTAAACTAAGATTTAACTTTGTTTTTACATTATTTTTATCATTTTTGGATTCAATGTATAATTTATTTATCAAGATATACGACTGTGAAAACTCATCATTTAAGTTTTACTACACTCATATAAAGTTGTAAGACCATAATCTAATGTTTACAACATTTTAGAACTGGTTTGGAAAGGATTGAGCTCAATTAGAGGTTGGATGCTTGAAACAGAGCAAAGTTGGTTTTCTAGTTTTGCGACACGGCGGTCGACCACCATGTGCATACCCTGGTCGATCGCCAGGCTCAAAGATGGTTGTTTCAGCCATTTGAGCCTCTCACACTTGATTTTATAATTTTAATCTATCTAACCCCTTAATTTGACTAGAAACGATTAAAAAATGTTTTTACTATATGTCCACATATAAGTGGTGAAAACATTGGTTTGAAAGTTTATAAAGGACACTAAGAACCATTTGAGACATACTAGTTGATATTTAATTTGATCTTCATATATGCGTATTAATATTTGAGAAATTATTAACAATGTCAGTCGTTGTCCTTGTAGAGCTAAAGTGTATCGGTCCGATACAAAAATGCGAGGAATGCTCTATTGTTAGGATTCTAGGTAGGATTTTATAGCTTTCTTTTTATAGTCAAGATTTTTAAGTTTATTTGGCCTTGAATGTGTATTCTTAATTGTTTTAATAATTTTTTATGAAATAAATTATTTTGAAACAATTTGTAAATATGATTTGAAAGAGATATTTGATAAATAAAAAGATCAACATCCCGAGATGAAAATTCCCAAGTGAGAGTATTTTATAAAGTTTTCAAACGCCAAACAGTATGAGATTTTGCATTTGGTTGTGTTTTAAATGCATGGTACCACATAGTTCTGGTCGTGCAGAGGGTAACCTAAGGGACAAGTCCCAAAACCCCGTATGGGCCACTTCAGTGGTGATTTTAGGCCTTACAAATGAGTATGTAAACATCTATGATTTTTCGATAAATCATATGAGATATTTTGGTAAGTCGTTGTTATTATTATTATTAGTTAAAGTTAAATGAGAAATGTTGAAGCTAGATGTATCGTTTAATAATCCTTGTTTATTTTATATCCAAGATTATTTCTAATATGATGTTTTAAATATAGTCTTTGACTTGTAATCTTACTGAGTCTTTCGCTCATAGTTTTATATTTGTTTTTATTTTATTTCCCCTAGGAGGGTCATAGAACGCTGCAAAATAAAGCATTGCTAGTTAGCTCGCGGAGATCAGGAGTTAAATTATCTAATTTAGTGTTTACTTTAAGGCATGTAATAATTTGATTATTCTAATGCACTTTGGTTTAATTATGTTGGATTGTAGCTTTGATGTCTATTTCTCTTTTGTTTGAATTATGTATGCACTATTGTGTGATTTGGTGGGACCCGAATGTTATTTTGCGGAATTTTTAATTATCGATTTTATTCTAGAAAATTTCATTTTCCATTAAATATGTTTTTATTTCATTTTATTCTAATTTATTTTACTTAATCATATTTTATTTTGTTTTGTTTTGGGACTTCATTAGTAATTTACAGTAGGGGTGTTCATGGAATTCTTCATTCCGTTTAATCCATTCAATCCAATCCAAGATTGGACTGGATTGTAGAAAATATGGATTAGTTTTGGATTAGGATTTTTCTAACCCGATATATACGGATTAAGTATCTCTCAACTCATGTAATTCATAAATCCAAACCATAGATATATTGTACAAATTAAATATACATATAGATATACACACATAAAATTTTAATTAATATATAAACCTATACTCCTATGGTAGTGTATCTAAAGTTTATATGCTAAAAAAAATTCTTAGCCTAATTACAAAGATTAACATTATTCACTCATGTCTAAAGTGTATTTAAATGTGTTGATTGTAACGCTTGTAATGTTACAATTTAGTTTATTGCCAAAGACTTACATTCTATTAAATTGTAATATGTTAGATTTCACAAAATTATATTATGTTGCACTATGCTAATTTTAATCATTATTTTTTTTAATAAATCTAAAGGCTCAATCTATTAATCTGCAGAATCCAATTTGTAAAATCCGTGGTTTTCAAATTGGATTGGTTTTCAAATTAGATTTGATTGGATTGAGGAGTTTACAGGAGTAGTTTTAGATTGAAATTTTCCTAATATGATATGTGTGGATTGGATTACAAATTGACCCCTAATCCGTATAATCCGATCCGTGAACACCCTTAATTTAAAAAAAAAGTGGTCAAATTCTGTTTAAATTTATTAATAGAATGTTAATATGATATGGAGGCATGACTCTTAAATGACGTAGACTTATTATTCATAGATATATAATCCATAGCTCTTATGTAGAGTTAATGATATTCTTTTATATGCATTATCCTGTAATTAAAAACTAGAAACAGTAAAGTAAAATAACAGCAAGAAGACATAGGATTTATAATAGTTTACCTCAATTGAAGGCTATATTTACTTTAGATTTTCTCGGGTGGTAAGGTTTCACTATGAAAAAATATAAATACAAAGGGTTTTTTTTGCCAATAACAACACTTAGGCTGCTCTTTAGAGCTGACCTCTATTTATAGTTCTTGGGGTAGGCCATAGCCTTACCCTTTAAGCATTATTTAAATTTAATTTCAAGATAATCTCTTCTCATATTCGCTAAATGATGTCATCGTGATCTTTTATAGGACCTATCTCTTTTCCTATTCTCTTATGTATCTTGCTAATTATACAGGACCGGATATTGCCTTCACTGTAAACTTATTAGTGAAATTTAACCCAGCCCTTACACAGAGACATTGAAAATATAATTAAGCATATATTATATTATCCGTGAGAAACAATTGACTTGGGTTTTGTTTTATCCCAAAGAATCAAAACAAAGATTAACTAATTATGCAGACGTAAGTTATTTCTTAGATCCACATAAATCTAAGTCTCAGACGGGATATATAACATCTTGAGATATTGCATTTTTTCTTGTTGTTTACAAAAGTAGACACAAGTTGCTACTTGATCAAATCGTATACGGAAGTTATCGCACTCCACAATACAAGTCGAGAATATGTGTGGTTGAGATCCACGACTCAACGTATCGAAGCAACTTATAGTTTACCAATCAACAAGGATCCAACGATATTGTTTGAAGACAATAACATGTATCACTCAGATAAATAAAGGATACGTTGAGAGTGAGAGTATGAAACACATAACCTCGTGGTTCTTCGCATTTACACAAGACCTTGAAAAAGAATAAAGACATTAATGTTCAATATGCTCATTCAAGCAATAATACCACAAATCTTTTTAGAAAGGCATTTCCCACATCAACTTTCAGACGACATATACAAAGTATTGAGATGCACCATCTAAGAGATTTAAGAAGAACAATTAATGTTAACTTAAAGGGATGGTTTATACCAACTAAATTCTTTTGTCCTTGCTATGGTTTTATCCCACAAGGTTTTCTTAATAAAGGTTTTAACATGACAGTGTGGAACACATATACAAGGATGATATGCTCTTTTTCCCTTTGTTATGGTTTTTATCCCCTAAGGTTTTTCCTAACAAAGGATTTAACAAGGTATCATAAGCAGTGGACATCTAAGGGAAAGTGTTATGAAAGGTCAGTTATATCTGTTCACCAAGAGTCAATATCCAATATGTACACAAGTACCAAATTAGTCAGTTTACTATAGAGATAGTAGTTGCGATTGTACCAATGGCGGTTAATGGTTGTAATGTAGCAATGACGGATGTGTTGTAGCAGGTGGTAGCACTGTAACAATATATGGCAGATGTATTGTAACAATTGCTGTAGCACTTGTAAAATTTTCTATAAATACCCTATGACAAAGTGAAATTGGGAAGACATACCTTTACCAGCCTAACTTGAATGGAGGATCTGAAAATCCACCTAAAAAAAGCCTTTTAAAGAAGAAAACTCCCAAAATGGAGAGAAACACTCAAGCTTGTACTATATCAATATTTAAGTCCCGTTGCAATTAGCTAAAGCGGCTATCAAGCTGTTGTAGTGTTTGTTATTTTTCGCTGTCATTAGTTTTGTGTTTGGATGGTTTAGTGTTGCAGCTTTTCCTTTTGTCGTTTGAGTCTTTAAGTTGTTAGTTGTGGCTTTATTAAGTTTGTGCTTGTAATAGTGAGGCTATACGCTGCGTCGTTTCTTGCCAAGTGGTCCAAGTCATTTTTGATGTCCTGGATATGTACTTAAAAGGTTTTTCCCATTTTTTGAAGGGGGCAGCTGATCAAATACAAAATGCCCAAGATTTTGCATTTTTTTTTCCTTCTTTGAGGGATCTTTTCTAGATCCTTAGTGAGCAATCTCTAATCCAAAGATGAGCTCCATCAGCCCATCCGCTGCCCATTTTTGAATACTTGAATTAAGATACTAATAAGAGTTTCCCCCTCTGCTTTGTAAAATTCTCTTTCAATTTTCTTATTTTGCCTTTGTATTCCTTAGTTTTATAACCAAAAAAATATATAGAATAAATAGAAATTAGCCCTAGCTCATGCCACTATCATTCTGACTCTGGCATATTTGGTCCAAGATGTCCCACAACTGTGTCGCCGATATCTAGATCTCTCCAGCACGAGCCCTCTTCCGCCCAAGGGTGTGAACCATTGCCGGCAAGAGAGGAACGCAGGCGACAAAGACCCAATGTCTGGTCCTGAACGAGACCTCTTTGTCTTCTCCGAGCGCACTGCGGTGGAGCGAGATGAACAGAGTGATTTGGTTTGGACCTTGCTTCCAGCAATCTCGAGAATGTTCTCGTTCCTCCCTGTTACTGTTTTTCCTTTTATTATGAAACCCCATTCATGTTTGCCAATTAATTTTAAATTCTAATTGTCTATTTGTTTTCTTCAAATTTTCATTCTCATGCGTTGTACATTCTAATTGTGTCTTTTTATTGATAGGGAGCAACGAGAACATTCTCGAGATTGCTGGAAGCAAGGTTCAAACCAAATCACTTTGTTCTTCCTTGCAGCTTTGAGTATTGACCGGGAAGGGTTTGGAGGAGGAGCGAAGGGAGCAACGAACCGACGTAGATGGCTAGTGTGGGTTTTTTTTTTTTCGAAGGAAAGAGATACTATGTGAAATTTCAAATTGGCACCTCATTAAGTATTCACATGAGAAGCACGTGAGACTTCCATCTTAATGTTTAACTATCAATTATACGTGGCAATATTACCGTCTTTTTGGAGTGACAAGTTTCTAAGAGTGTTTAGAAACTAAGTTTTAATGCCAAACATTTCAACCACTACAATATAAAACTCTCACATGTTACAATCTAATACTCGCATATGACATAGTGTTTAAGTTTCAACTACACTTTCATAACTTAATTCCCAAATTGTAAAGACAAAACCTCATTCTATTGAAGAAACTAGAATAACCAATTATCATGCACATGTAATAATAATGTGAAGATAATTAAGCTTTTGTTCTATGTTCACGCTGCGCAGGATTACCATGGATTTGTGATTGGTTGCTTCCCAAACTCCATTGGTTGTTCTTCCAATTTATAGGGTATATAACTTAAAGGTAAGATTAACAAACACAAACAACAAATTAACATTAGTATTAATAAAAATCAATGTACGACCTTCAAAGTTATGCAACCATTTTCATCAACATATGAATATAGTTAATTTATCCGATAACTCTAGAGCATCTATAATTAAGTAAACAATAAAATAAGACCAACAATCCATGATTTTGTCAATTTTTATCTCCGATAAATTTCTAAAAGAAAACCCGCACCTGCAAAGCGCGCTCTTTACCAGTGAATACGTAAGCCCGAAGGCAAAACTTTTCATTTTCCAAAAGAAAATTCAAACTACTCAACCTCCTAGTATTAGATCATGTGGTCATCGTTGATTGCATGAAATTCTCATCTGGAAGCCTCAAAGTGAACAAGTATACATTTGAGTCTCCCTTACAAGCTTAAACTAGACTTTTAGCCCTTCGTTTTTCCTAGTGCATTTGCTTTTTGCTGAACTGAAACTACTCGTTTCCACATCATAGAAAATTCTCCAAACTTATAACCAACCTTTTCTTATGTAATCTTGCACTCCAAGAGTTTTTCCATTGTAAATTCAAAATGTGCAACCGAAAAATTCCAGCAAAATAGAAGACTTGCATGACCAGATTTTCCTGTTCATGAGAGGATTCCTCCTGTTCTAGTTTTTCAAGAGAAATGCATCCTTCAAACAATCCTTCCTTATAGTTTGCTGCGGATTTGCATATCCTGATACACAATTGTTCACCACTTTAGCCATTAAGTTTCACAAGTAAAATCAAGAAATTCAATTTTCTTAAAAGAAATTGAGAAAAATAATTTCAAAAGAGAAATAGAAGAACAATATGCCATGCGCTACTTGACTAAGAAAAAGACCTTTCAGAGTTTCTGTTCCTGCACCTTTACTAAGTCCTTGATGAAAAGCAGATAACAAAATTTTGTTACAGAGAAACAGTTCTCCTGTAAAGTACTTCATTATCGCTCTCTTCTTCCACGTCTGACACAATTTCAGAACCTGGTAGCTCTAATTTCCCACCCATACAAAATGAAGGTCCCGACCTCTCTGTTTCAATATAGTTCCCTTGTAACCTCTCTTCAAATCTCTGGTCACTGCAGTTAAGAAACCAATTCAACGAGGACCTAATGCCCTTGCTCTGTAACCTGTGGTACCTTGGTTTAATCCTCGACTCCAAGCTGTAAGTGAAGTACTCGGGGAAGTCCACAAGCTCTTTGATTGGCCTCCCCATCTCACTCTTGTAAAAGTAATAACTGTTTTTCATGCGGTCGAGTCGCACTGCAACTAACTGAGGACATTTCACAACAATCTTGGCTACATCCTCAGATAGAATACCCCTTCCAAGAAGAAATTCGACTGGTTTTAAAATCACATTTTGATTAAGGCTAACAATCTGTGGCATCTTCTCTATGATTCTCGCAAACCCTTCGGGGTCGATCTTGAGCTTCAAGTTAAAGAAATATTGCTGCGAAGATAACTTGGCTTTCAAAGGGAGCCCGATAATTTGCGGGTACTGAGCAATAACGGAAGCAAGTACCTCTCTCTTGAGCCCAAAACTCAACAAACAATCCACATTGGGTCTAACAGTGTCTTCAAGATCATAACCAAGTATATAAGCCCGCTTCTCCAACATCCTAGACAAAATCTTCTTAGGTAAACCCAAAGAAACCAAGTAATCAACAAGTGGTTTAATCATAGTCCCAACTCTCATCCCCAAAAAATAAGGGTACTGAGTAACCATTGGACCAATATCTCTAGGACTAACACCGATACTAACAAGAAAAGCAACCGAGGTACTCATAGTCCCTTCAAGCTTAAACCCAAGAAGCTCGGGATACTTCTGCAAGACGTATCCAATGTCGTCCTTCTCCACATCAAGACCACGAAGAAACTTAACAACCGGCACTAGCTCAACAACAACACTAGCGTGCAAAACTTGAGGATAGTTCTTAACAAACTCACCAAGTTTGGATCTTTGAATCCCAATTTTCTCCAAGTAACCCAAAACAGGTATCATATTCTTCCTCACACTACAACCTAGCATTAAAGGGTATTGATTAATGTCATCAATGGTTAAACCTAGCCTCTGAAGGAACTCAACTCGCTCTCTGATGACTTCAACAGTGGAGGGCAATTCCAAGCTTTCCAATTCATCAGTGACTATTCCTAAACTCTTTAGATAGTCACATATTATGACTTTGGAAACAAGCTTCTCTTTTCGGCCTTGGACAACACCCCAAGTGACTGAGGGCATTTCGTACTCGGGGAATTGGGTTGAGAAGGGGCGATTCTGCAAAACCCTTGAAGGGTTTTGGAGTTGGGGAAGTTGGGGGCACGGGTTTTGGTTTGATTTGATTGAGGTGAGTTCTAAAAGGGGTAATAGTTGTGGGGTTGTGCTTATGGTGAGGGTTTTGGTGATGGGCCTTGTTGCTCTGAGTAGTAAACTCATTATTTCAAAATGAAATCCCTTCAAGTATCCTGATACACCCTCTTTTTTTTTTTTTTGTTTTGGTTTTTTTGTTTTTTTTTTTTTTTTTTTTTCCGTTTTGTTTTGGTTTTTTGGTTTTTTTTTTTTTGGTTGTAATTTACCTTTTGCCGAAAGTATCCTGATACCCGCTCAACCACCACTCTAGCTGCAAATAGCATAATGTTCATAGTTTAGCAAACATAATTTTCAGCAGAGTAAGGAAGGGGAAGGGGAAGGGGAAGAAAAGGAGAAACAACATACCATGTACCATTTAACCAAAATCAAAAAACGATTCATGCAATTTCTCTATTGTTGTACAATTACTAAGTCCTGAAGGAAACAATGGTATTAAGATCCAATACTGAATTGTGAATATACCGACTTGGTGGGTGAAATATACCTGCCTCACCATGTTTCCTACTATATTAAATCATCTAGACATGCTCAAGGGACACAAATATATTGGACAATATGAAACCAAATGAAATGATTTTGCAATAAATAAAACATGCCAAAGAGTTAAAAAAAAGAATCACTTTTATTTTTTTCTCTAATTTCACAAGCATCTCCCACTGTAATCAGCGATAAAATTCATAACTGATCCGTCTCTGAAGTCATCCAAAAACCACAACAACTAAGACGTACTACAATTAATGAACTGTCAGCTAACAACTACCACCATAAGACACTCAATTTTCCTAATCACCAAATCTTAAAAGCTTCCATTCTAACAATATTAAACTAATCATACAACGTAATTTACAATCCCAATTTACAACAAATATCAAACTAATCAAACTAATATCAATCTTGCAAAAATAGTAAAATAATCAACAAAAAATCACAAATAGCTAAACAAACAAACTAATCACGATAGCAATTTTCACCGATATCAACCAACAATCACAATAGCATTGTTCAACAATCAAACAAATTCCAAAAACAACAATAAATAATAAACAGATTTCAAATAAACAGAATTCCATAAATTAATTTCTATTTCATAACTTAAACTTCCAAGAAAAAAAGTTCAAGCACAAAAATTCAAAAATGTATAAACCCAACGTCAACTTCAAACAAAAACGACAAACAAAATTGAAGCTCTTTTCATTTGTATAGTCAAGAACCGCAAGCTCAGGCGAAGCCTTAACAAAAGGATCCTCCTTGTCATGCTACTGTTTTCTATTTTCCCCACCTGTTTGTTATCTCCATTGTTCCATCTCCTCCATGTCTCAATCACATCTTCACAGCGCAACTCAATTTGCAAAAGTTATAACAATCACATAACCCAAATGGACCATAATGATTATTAACCAATGAACTAAGAAAACATTACAAAGCAACACAACCCATCTCATTGAAGTTTAGAAGAAGCAAAGGAAAATGAAGGACTACATATAACAGAAACGTTCACCTCTCCTCCTCAAAGACAAGATTTGGTTTTCCAACGCAAAATCCAACATCAAAGAAAAACTACAAACGGAAATCACTAAAACGTATATATATGTATATCTACAATATGTACACACACAAACAAACAGAACCAACCTTGAATGGCTCACATTCGACAAGGGGAGGGTCTTTGTTCAACGGCTGGGGATAGGGATGTCAATGGGGTGGGGTGAGGCGGGGCAGATTTTTGCCAACCTTCCCCGCCCCGCATTGACCCACCCCATTCAATAAACAGGGAGATGATGATCAAAACCCAACGTTGTTTCTTCTGGTTATGCCACACTTTTACATATATAAATAAAAGTGCCAAATTAATCAATGAGAATCACTAAAGAGAACAAAACATACATACTAAGTGACTCAACCAAAAATAGATAGATAGAGAGAGAGAGAGAGAGGATTATAGAGCCAAAAAAATGTAAAGCACGGCTCATGAACATAGACCATGGCAACTGCTTGCAACAAAGTACTTGTTCCATCACAGGGAAAATGCAATAAAATTTAAAGCAAAACTTGAAGGATTTACATTAAAACTAAGCAGAAATGCAAGGTTAAAAAATTAGTTGAAAATACTATAGCACAAATCAAAAGTTACATTCAAAGAAAAAAATGAAAAATATAATTGGAGTGGTTCTAGATTAGTCAAAAATCATTTCCATAAGGAATAGCTTACAACTAATCAAACGACCCAACTGATTTCTAGTCCTATGATGATGACTTTGCTAAACAAAATTTCCTGCCCTCAGATCACAAAGCCAATAAAGCTGAAGATTTTTCATGGACATTTAAGCTTCATTGAAAGCCAATCACATCCTTCAGGTCAACAAAGACCACCACTACCACTGATTTTCACCATCATCAAAAGCAGCAGCAGCAACAACAAAAATCATCACCAATTAGCCTAAATTGTGAGTGCAAAACAATAAAGTGAGTAAAATACACTTCAATAACAACTCACATATAAGGACTCTCTCCACTAACTACTTCAAATTGCTGTCTTTGGAGTATTAACTATTGAGGCTGGCATACGGAATTTTTATGTCATTAATTAAACACCATCATTCTCCGACCAATAAATCACACATCAACTACATTTTTTATCAATTATCTTTCTCTTTTTTTTTTTGTTTGATTAAAAAGTATATATTTTTTATAAACAGCTTTTGAATCATTGTAAAGATATTGTCTTAAGAAACAACTAACATTTCACCGGATGTGCATAAACCAATATCTATCTCCCAAGTGAAAGTAAAAAAAAAAAAAAAAAAGAGCATATTTTAGAGAAAAATTTACACACACGGAGAAAAAAAGAATTCAGTGTGAGACCATGATCAAACAAAAACAAAAAAGAAAGAAAGAAGAAACTAAAAATATAAAACGAAATATATGATGATTTTGCAGAAGAGAAGGTTTAAATCCAAAATATCATCAGAATTCCAATTATAATAACTCACCTAGTATTCTTTCTAGGGCTTTTTAACTATCAAAAACCCCCATTAACACACCCAATAACAGAAGTTGAAGATGCTAAGACGTAGGAGACCAACCAAAGGAATACTGACCTTGAAGCAGAGGTGACTGATAAACGGTGAACGGACGGACGGCGTACGAATTTCGGAAGCACGGCGGACAACGGCGACGGCGGCAGATTGGCCGGAGAGGGAGAGAAGTGAGAGTTAGGGTTTTTGGTAGAGGGGAGAGAGAGTTGATTTGGGACTTGGGAATTCGGAACAAGTTAGAGAAGACTGATTACTGGTTAGAACTTTTTTTTTTTTTTAACGCACCAGGCTGAAGTATTCGTATACTTTGTATCGCACTCGCGAGCTTTATAGCGAAGCTAAGCTTTTGTTGTGCGGTGTAACGTGTGATAGTTTTACATTTTAAATTTAATCAAGTTGTCAAATAAAACCGAAATAAACAAGGGATGCGAGGATGAAAATAATCAAGTTGTCAAATAAAACCGAAATAAACAAGGGATGCGAGGATGAAAATGGGGGCATTTTGATAACTGGGCTCGGCAGAAATTTTTTTTTGATAAATAGACCTGTTTTTTTTTTTTTTTCAGTTTTTGACATCAAAAAAAAGGTTTTTTAGACATCAAAACGGTTCCAGTTTTTTTTTTTTTCAACATGTTGAGGTTCCTTATTCTGTTACAGTCATTTTTCTTTTTCTGTTGAAAAAAACTGAGACAGTTTACCTATATAGAAAAGCGTGTTTTTTTTATTCCAAAAAAAGAGAGGCCTTTTGTCCAATTTGAATTTTTTTTTTTGGCCCTTTCATCAAAATCTTCCATGAAAATGTGTAGAATATTGATTTTTATGATAATATTCATGTTTTGAAGTGTGTTTACATAGATATGGGAGGAATAATTTTTCCTTCAAAATGTTTGAAATATCCACTATGTTTATAAATATTCTAATTGTAGTGAATATTAGTAAATATCTGTGAATATTTTAGATATTTCTGTAAATATCTACAAAATGTCCAAAAACATCATATTTTTTTTTGCACAAAAGTAAGTTATGTAGGATTTTAATTTATTATTTTTCAATAAAATGTAACAATATTTTTAGCCTAAAAACAATAAAAAAGTATTTGTTAAAACTTATTTAGTCTTTAAATACTTTTTACTTTTTAAAAGAATGGTTCAAAATTTCATATTCAAAATTTAGGATTTTGGTAATGGAATTCATTTATAATTTTCTACTTATTTTTCTTCAAAACATGAAACGTCCCTTAACTCGAACGTCACAGATGACGTTACATATATACGTTCGTACTTGCTTAAACTTTAAACATATAAATAATATCAAAATTAAACAGTAGTACTTAAACTTACATAACCAGGATCCATTCATACCATCTCACATTTTTTTAAAAAACTTAACATTGTTTAACTTATTTCATATCATAATTTATTCAATTATACTTAAATTAATCACGAACTTACTTAATAATATAGGTTTATCAAGTTGTAAAAATCAGAACATAACAAACATCATAAAATATCACATTAAACATCAAATCATTTAAAACTTACTTACTCCCACAATTCAACAGGCCGAACTTGGGACTTCGGCAGGCCGAACATCATCGGCATGCCGGAGTTCCCTCAACCGACAGGCTGGCAGAGGCTTTGCAATTCGGACCAAAAATTCATTCATGTTTGACAGGCCGAAAAATGTGATCGGCAGGCCGAACTTCTGGACTTCGGCAGGCCGGCCAAAAGGTTCGACAGGCCGTCCAAGACCAAATTCCGTTAGAAAACTTAATTTTTTAAAAACAAACCAACTTTTCGTAAAACACAGCGGAAGTTCATAATTCATTAAAAATGATAAAATAACTTATAAAACCATAATATAAGTATTCTTAAAACTTAACATAAAAATATATGTTCAAAATATATAACTTAATAAAAAAAACAAAAGAGCGTTCTTCTTGGCGTGCTTCCGGTTACAATTCATCGTGCATAACGCTCACACGCCTTCCCATGTCCTCCACCTAGTCCATAATTTTCTTACCCTTATCTTTAACATGACATAAAACATGATTAAGCTAATGCTTAGTAAGTACATATAATTCTCACAATTTAAAACATTTCATAAACATCATCATCATCATCATATCATAAAAGTGCCTTAAGCACAATTTCATAGAAACATATCTTTCATTACATTGACCATTTTAAAACTTATTCCCTTTTTATCTTAAGGGCCCAAGTGTTGCACCATAAACATCATCATAGGCGCGCCGTCATGAAAGGAGAAGGGTAGCTAATCCCAAACCAAACATGATATCATAAAACTGTTAGACATGTATGCTCTAAGGAGTAAAAATGTAATACGTTTTTGGAGACATTTTTATCAATAAAGAATTTATTCGTTTATATATACCAAATATTGTCCTCTTTACGTTCATATTTGTTGAATGTATGATAAGCAAACAGTAGTATGAGACTGTCAGTCTAAACCTTAAGAGTTGGGCATATGATGGGATGATTATGCGGTAGACACGACTCTTAAGGTGATGGTCTAAAATATATGATCCGCAATCGAGGGAATAAAGTTGGGCGCTTTATTCATGTAAAGATTGTTATGTTGTCTATATCCCTTTTGGGAGATGGTTTGTCTTGGCCATCGGAGTTGGACTCCGTGAATAGAAACATTGGCGCATTGTCATAGGTGACGATGTGTTGGATCGGGACATAAAGTGAATTGATTTAGATTAATAATTCTGTCTTGGCAAATCGATTCACTTTAGACAATCATTTGTATTGTATCTTAATCCTGAGATGAATAATGGGCCCGTTGTCTCGATTTGTGTCTTTTGATGTACCAATGGGTGACTCCCACATCTCTATAGTGGCATGCATGCCGGTACGTTGGAGGCATGACTCTTGGTAGCGTAGACTTGTTATTCATAGATATGGAATCCATAGCTCCTCTTTAGGAGTAATGATATCCTCTTATATGCGTTGTCCTGTAATTGGAAAACTGGAGCGCTCAACCATTTGGATACATAGGTGTAATCGAATGGTATACTATCTTTGGATGGTAAGTTTTCTAATGGTGAGACAATGGAACGTAAGATAAAAATAATCGGGAAGGTAAGACAGAACTTGTCCTTAAGCCGGTTATGGATGATCATATGGGGATGCGATACACTATGATATGTCATGGAGACTTAGCTACACGAGCTTCGTAATTCTATAAAGTTTGAGAGTGCAGCTCCAAGCTTTTAGTGGAGTAGCGTTGGAGTTGATAATTATGAAATGTATATCTGGGATATTGGGTTTCATAATTATCATGAGCTTGAACTTTATAGGTCCATTTTGGTCCCCTTTGCTAGCTCACAAAATCCTGTAACGACAAGGCGTGCTTTTCCAATAATTGGTGACTTATGTCGGATTTATCATATTGGTTTAAAATTTATAAGAATCAAATAATTCATGTCTGTTTATCGGTTGAATTAATTATGTAAGAAATTAGTTCAAGATGAACTTGTTGAATTATGGCATTCGGATAATTCTTGTCTGTTTATCGGTTGTTTTAATTTTGGACAATTAGAACAAGATAAACTTGTAGAATTATTGTAAATTGATTTATTTTCTTAGAGATTATCTTGATAAAGTTTGTTTTGATCAGATATCTTTTCTATTGGGCTATTTGAATCAAAACTGAGACTTTATCCTTTAGAATCTCGGGTGAAAAATAAAAGATTCGCGGAGATTTTTTCTCGGCAGTTCGGCCTGCCTATCAGAAAGTTCGGCCTGCCGAACTGGCCAGTTCGGCCTGCCTATCACACAGTTCGGCATGCCGACCGCGACAGTTAAGATTACGCATTTTTCACGCGTATCTTATCAGATATTGATCCGAACTTGATTCTGTTTCGATTTTTGAGACCTAATCTGATATGGACTGACCCCAAGGACCAATAGGTATAAAAAGGGAGTGAGTCTAATGATTTACACAGATCAATTTGAGAGATTAAGAGTGATACTCTTCTAGTGAGCATCTGAAAACTCCCTGAGAGCTTTTGTTCACAAATCACGAACACTAGCTTTGGGTTCTCTCTATTGGTTGGAAGGAGAGTCACCGGTGGAAGAGCTGTACGTGTGAGCCCACACTCACTCCGGCTGTGGATAGAGAATAGCAAAGAAGACCAGTTGGTTGAGGCTCTTCTGGAACGTTACTTCTCTACACAGGTCGCGGAGGTTCTTCGGCACACTGAGGTTAGTAAGATCTGTTTAATTTATACATATAACATGTCAAACTTGTGTTTTGGAAAATACTCTGATGAAAAATTTTAAAAATTCCGCTGCGCACTTTGTTTCCAACAATTGGTATCAGAGCCGAGGTTTTTTACATAAATTTGCAAGTTTGTGATCATGTTATATGCATAAATTTTGTGATCTTAAACTCTCCAATGCTTGAATTAAATTTTATAGAGAGATGGCACTCTAGGTTTCTATATAATATATATGTTGTCATGGATTATATGGTGAATGTTTATTAATTAATTATGGTTGATTAAATTGTTGTTTAATTATTTATTAATTAATTAATGCCGGTTATGGTTCCTTAGAGGTTAGAATGTGTATCTAGGTTTTTCATGTAATTAGATGGCGGACTATCATCTCCGTCTAGGAATTATTATTTAATTTTTAATTTGTAAGAATTTTGTAATTAAATAATTATTCGGAGAAGACGGAACGAGAAGTCAGAACTTAAAGATTGATGATGGCGCCTCCAGGTATTTCCTGAGTCTCTAATTTTATGTTTTTGAATTGTTGAAAATAAAATTGATGAATTGCATTAAAATTGTATTTTCTGGATTGAGGGTTTTCTGCTCGGTCGGCATGCCGGACCTCACAGTTCGGCAGGCCGAAGGTCACAGATCAGCAGGCCGGACGTACGGTCCGGCAGGCCGACAGTGGGGCAAAAATTTTGGTGCTCTGCCGGCAGGCCGAACCACCATGATCGGCAGACCGATCACCAAGATCGGCCTGCCGACCGAGAGCTGCCAGGTGTCCAGAAAAGGTGCGATTTTTTCAGTGCAGTTTTAATTTTATTTTTGGGACGATTCTGAGAAACATTAAATTTGGATATGACCAGAAATATGAAGTGTTCGATTCATACGGGATTGAGGACTTGAAGATGGATATTACATGAAGAAGGATACAGCTTGAGGATTCAAGGATGAAGAATCGATAAATGTCTCGATTATTCTCTTGTAATCTTAGTTTTTCTATTCTCTAGGGTGGAACCATAATATTACGGTTATTATTATTATTATGCTTGTAGCTTTGCTTGAATGCTTTGCTTGTCTGCATTATAATATGATTTACCATGTATATTGATAACATGTCATATAGAATAGGGAGTGCCGCTCATATTAAAATTGTTCATGCATAATTTTAAAATAAATCCTTGACTTCAAAAGATTGAGTGGGAGAAGGTTTTCGAAGAGAGAACCTAAGGCCTCCATCGTTGGTCCATAGGAAGAACATGATGGTCCCAACCCCTAGGAAGGGATTTCTATCATGTACCAGATTGGATCTCTGAAAGGATAAGGTATTTTAGTATGATTTATGGTTGCACACCCCTAGGTGGTGATTATAAATCATGGATAAAATATTAAAACGGTGGTTATACACTCACGTTAATTTTATTATTAACCTCCCCTAGGAGCTCTGTTAATAAAATTAATGGCCAAAGAAACAATTATTAGTATATGCTGGATCATACGGGTCCTGGATGGCATATATTAATCAGGAGGGGATCCGTGTTCCTGATTGAATTTGGCATGACTCCCCTAGGAGCTTGTTGAATTCTGAGTTGGGAATTATCGTTGTAAGGTTGTGATATTTTCAAGGTTTTGACACATAAACACATTTGTATGATTTTACATGATTGTGTTATCTTACTAAATTATTATATGTGTTTGCTTATGTTTGGTATATGATTCTTTATTGTAGATTGAAAATGTCTAAAAACGCTTTATCATCGATACTTGACAAAAACCAATTAACCGGTGAGAACTATAATGATTGGAAACGGAACCTGGACATCGTCCTTTCCTTTGAGAATTGAAATATGTTTTGACAACTCCTTGTCCTCCCGAGCCTACGGGAGACTCAAGTAATGAGCAATTCCAAGCGTACGACCGCTGGAAAGATGCTAATGATCAGGCCCGCTGCTATGTTATGGCTAGCATGAATAACGTGCTGCAGGCTCAACATCAGGATTATGAGACTGCGAAGCAGATCTTGGATAATCTTGAGGACATGTTTGGAGGCCAGGCCATAACAAAGCGGCAAGGGGCTGCTTCGGAAACTCTTAAACTGTAGACAGAGACCGGGGACATCTGTAAAGGAGCACATGATGTTGGTCATGGGTTACCTCGCTGAGGCACAAACCAATGGAGCCGACATCGATGCTGAAACTCAGATGACTATGGTCTTTGAGACTCTGTCTAAGGAATTTATTCCGTTTAGAGCTACTTTTAATCTAAGCAATAGACGGGATATGACCTTGACAGAACTGATGAAACAGTTACAAGAGTTTGAACTGCTGATCAGGGAGTCTCCTGCTGGTGGAGAGGCCAATATGGTAGCTGCTTCTGGTTCCAATCCTAACTCTGGGAATGGAAAGAAGCAACGGGCCAAAAGTGGGAAGTCTTCTATTCCTATTGCTACCAAGAGCAAGAAGAAGAAGAAGAAGAACCCAAAGAAGCTTAAGTGCTTCTTTTGTGGTAAGGTCGGGCATATAAAGAAGCATTGCAAGGACTTCCTTTCCAATGGAGGTAGGTGTGATCTTCTATATTTAGAAACTTGTTTGGTTGAGGAATCCAGTGACATTTGGGTCATAGATTTCGGTGCAACTAATCATGTTTGTGTTTCTCTGCAGGGATTCAAAGAAACGAGAAGTCTACTTCGTGAAGACTTCACGCTTCGGATGGGCGATGGATCCTTGGTCTCAGCGGAAGCAGTGGGAGATGTCCATCTTTATTTTGATAATTATAGGAGTTTAATTTTGCGAGATTGTTTTTATGTTCTTAAATTTAAAAGGAATTTAATTTCTGTATCTTCTTTATTTAAAGACTCCTATGTGGTATCTTTTAATGAAAAAGTGGTGATTCGTAAAAACAAATCTTTTATCTGTTCTGGATGGATGCAAAATAATCTATATTTTATCAAACCTAAGATGGACCTATTGCTTAATGCTGAGATAAATGATAATGACTCAAAAAGACTTAAAACTTCTCACTCTAATAAGACTTATCTTTGGCATTTGCGCCTTGGCCATATTAACCTAAATAGCATTCAAAGGTTGGTAAGGGATGGACCTTTAAGTCACTTAAAGGTGGAATCTATACCTCAATGTGAGTCTTGTTTGGAGGGTAAAATGACCAAAAGACCATACGGGTCTAAGGACAATAGGGCCGAAGGGGTTCTAGAACTTGTGCATAGTGATGTTTGCGGACCGATGAACATCCGGGCACGAGGAGGGTATGAGTACTTCGTTACTTTTATTGACGATTACTCAAGATATGGGTATGTGTACCTAATGCACCACAAAAGCGAAACTTATGATAAGTTCAGGGAGTTTCGGGCTGAAGTGGAAAAGCAATTGGGTAGACCCATAAAGGCACTTCGATCTGATCGAGGTGGGGAATACCTTTCTGATGAGTTCTTGGGACACTTGTTAGAGAATGGGATTTTATCCCATTTGACTGCGCCGGGTACTCCGCAGCAGAATGGCGTAGCAGAGAGAAGGAATAGGACTTTGTTAGACATGATTCGGTCCATGATGAGTTATTCATCATTGCCTTTATCCTTTTGGGGATATGCACTACAAACCGCATGTTATCTTTTGAACAATGTGCCTTCAAAATCGGTCCCTAAAACTCCTCACGAGTTGTGGACAAGACGGAAGACATCCTTAAACCATATTCGCATATGGGGATGTCCAGCTCATGTCCTGTTTAAGGATCCGAATAAGTTGGAAGCACGTTCAGAAGTTTGCGTGTTTGTAGGATATCCAAAAGGAACTAAAGGGGGTTATTTTTATAACCCAAAGGAAAATAAAGTCGTGGTTTCAACTAATGCAACTTTCCTTGAGGAGAGTTACATGAACGACTTTAAACCTCAAAGCAAAGTGGTGCTTGAGGAGTTGAGGGGTAATCCGTTTACTCCGGAGGTTCCGAACGAAACCATTCCGATCGGTGTAGAAAAACCAAACTAACCTGAACAACAACCTCAGGGGCTTCGGCGTAGTGGGAGGATCGGGCGTCAACCTGAGAGGTATATGTTCAATGGGGAGGTCTTTTTGGCTGAACCGGATGAACATGACAGGGATCCTTATACTTACGCAGAAGCTATGGAGGATGTTGATTCAAGACTCTGGACAGAGGCCATGAACATTGAGATGAAGTCTATGGAGACTAATCGGGTCTAGGAGCTTGTGGATCTTCCCGAAGGGGTAAAACCCATAGGGAGTAAGTGGATCTACAAGAGGAAAAGAGGAGTGGATGGAAAGGTCAAAACCTTTAAGGCTAGACTGGTAGCTAAGGGTTATACGCAAAAGGAAGGAATCGATTATGAGGAAACCTTTTCGCCTGTAGCCATGCTTAAGTCCATCCGGATTCTCTTGTCCATAGCTGCCGCTCTCGACTACGAGATTTGGCAGATGGATGTCAAGACGGCTTTTCTGAATGGCTATCTTGATGAGTCCATTTATATGGAACAACCAGACGGGTTCAAGGTCACGGGTCAAGAGGGTAAGGTTTGTAAGTTGCTAAAGTCTATTTATGGACTTAAGCAGGCTTCTCGTTCTTGGAACATAAGATTTGATCATGTGATCAAGACTTATGGGTTCTCACAAAATGTGGATGAACCATGTGTTTACAAACACATTAAGAATGGGAAGGTGGTTTTTCTACTACTCTATGTAGATGACATTCTGCTAATTGGCAATGACGTTGGGGCGTTGTCATCTGTCAAATTATGGTTGACCAAGCAGTTTGACATGAAGGACTTGGGTGAGGCTAATTTTGTTCTCCGGTATCCAGATCTTTCGGGATAGGAAGAACAAAATGATAGCTTTGTCACAGGCCAGCTACATAGATAAAATTCTCAGGAGGTTTGCAATGCAGGATTCCAAGAAAGGTGGGCAACCATCTAGGTCTGGAATTACTCTTTCTAAGAAAGACTCTCCAAAGTCTTATGAAGAAAGAGAATACATGAAGAAGGTGCCTTATGCTTCGGCAGTGGGTAGTCTCATGTATGCCATGCTTTGCACTCGACCGGATATTAGCTATGCGGTCGGGATTGTGAGTCGATTTCAGGCGGATCCAGGACCGAACCATTGGGTTGCGGTAAAGCATATTTTCAAGTACCTAAGAAGGACTCGAGGGTATATGCTTGTGTATTCGGGTGAGGATTTAACTCCTCTAGGATACACTGATTCGGATTTTCAATCCTGCCTGGATTCTAGGAAATCGACATCGGGGTTTGTGTTTACTCTGGGTGGCGGTACCATCAGTTGGAGAAGTGCGAAGCAACGATTGCACTTCGGATTCAACTGATGGAGGCCGAGTATGTGGCGGCTAGTGATGCTTCGAAAGAAGCAGTGTGGCTCCGCAAGTTCCTTGGGGATCTTGAGGTAGTTCCTGGTATGGATAAAGCAGTATCACTGTACTGTGATAACAGTGCGGCGGTAGCTAATGCTAAGGAACCAAGATTTCACAAGAAGAGTAAGCATATTGATCGGAAGTATCATGTGATAAAGGACTTCGTTGAGAGCGGGCATGTCACGGCATGCAAGATCGCGTCAGAGGACAATTTAGCTGATCCATTTACGAAGACACTTTCTGGGAGAGTCTTCGAAAGGCATGTGGAAGCTATGGGGATGCGAAATTTGCAGTATTTACTCACTTAGTGCAAGTGGGAGATTGTTAGTACATGTATGCTCTAAGGAGTAAAAATGTAATACGTTTTTGGAGACATTTTTATCAATAAAGAATTTATTCGTTTATATATACCAAATATTGTCCTCTTTACGTTCATATTTGTTGAATGTATGATAAGCAAACAGTAGTATGAGACTGTCAGTCTAAACCTTAAGAGTTGGGCATATGATGGGATGATTATGCGGTAGACACGACTCTTAAGGTGATAGGTCTAAAATATATGATCCGCAATCGAGGGAATAAAGTTGGGCGCTTTATTCATGTAAAGATTGTTATGTTGTCTATATCCCTTTTGGGAGATGGTTTGTCTTGGCCATCGGAGTTGGACTCCGTGAATAGAAACATTGGCGCGTTGTCATAGGTGACGATGTGTTGGATCGGGACATAAAGTGAATTGATTTGGATTAATAATTCTGTCTTGTCAAATCGATTCACTTTAGACAATCATTTGTATTGTATCTTAATCCTGAGATGAATAATGGGCCCGTTGTCTCGATTTGTGTCTTTTGATGTACCAATGGGTGACTCCCACATCTCTATAGTGGCATGCATGCCGGTACGTTGGAGGCATGACTCTTGGTAGCGTAGACTTGTTATTCATAGATATGGAATCCATAGCTCCTCTTTAGGAGTAATGATATCCTCTTATATGCGTTGTCCTGTAATTGGAAAACTGGAGCGCTCAACCATTTGGATACATAGGTGTAACCGAATGGTATACTATCTTTGGATGGTAAGTTTTCTAATGGTGAGACAATGGAACGTAAGATAAAAATAATCGGGAAGGTAAGACAGAACTTGTCCTTAAGCCGGTTATGGATGATCATATGGGGATGCGATACACTATGATATGTCATGGAGACTTAGCTACACGAGCTTCGTAATTCTATAAAGTTCGAGAGTGCAGCTCCAAGCTTTTAGTGGAGTAGCGTTGGAGTTGATAATTGTGAAATGTATATCTGGGATATTGGGTTTCATAATTATCATGAGCTTGAACTTTATAGGTCCATTTTGGTCCCCTTTGCTAGCTCACAAAATCCTGTAACGACAAGGCGTGCTTTTCCAATAATTGGTGACTTATGTCGGATTTATCATATTGGTTTAAAATTTATAAGAATCAAATAATTCATGTCTGTTTATCGGTTGAATTAATTATGTAAGAAATTAGTTCAAGATGAACTTGTTGAATTATGGCGTTCGGATAATTCTTGTCTGTTTATCGGTTGTTTTAATTTTGGACAATTAGAACAAGATAAACTTGTAGAATTATTGTGAATTGATTTATTTTCTTAGAGATTATCTTGATAAAGTTTGTTTTGATCAGATATCTTTTCTATTGGGCTATTTGAATCAAAACTGAGACTTTATCCTTTAGAATCTCGGGTGGAAAATAAAAGATTCGCGGAGATTTTTTCTCGGCAGTTCGGCATGCCTATCAGAAAGTTCGGCCTGCCGAACTGGCCAGTTCGGCCTGCCTATCACACAGTTCGGCATGCCGACCGCGACAGTTAAGATTACGCGTTTTTCACGCGTATCTTATCAGATATTGATCCGAACTTGATTCTGTTTCGATTTTTGAGACCTAATCTGATATGGACTGACCCCAAGGACCAATAGGTATAAAAAGGGAGTGAGTCTAATGATTTACTCAGATCAATTTGAGAGATTAAGAGTGATACTCTTCTAGTGAGCATCTGAAAACTCCTTGAGAGCTTTTGTTCACAAATCACAAACACTAGCTTTGGGTTCTCTCTATTGGTTGGAAGGAGAGTCACCGGTGGAAGAGCTGTACGTGTGAGCCCACACTCACTCCGGTTGTGGATAGAGAATAGGAAAGAAGACCAGTTGGTTGAGGCTCTTCTGGAACGTTACTTCTCTACACAGGTCGCAGAGGTTCTTCGGCACACTGAGGTTAGTAAGATCTGTTTAATTTATACATATAACATGTCAAACTTGTGTTTTGAAAAATACTCTGATGAAAAATTTTTAAAATTCCGCTGCGCACTTTGGTTCCAACAAAAACATCATTACATTATATTGGTGTGCAACACTTATTACGTGATACATATATATATACATAATTTTCATACTTTAAAACATGTCATAATCATCATACATGCATAACTTTAAATCATGAAAATCTTTCATAAGAAATCTTTTAAGGAAAATCATCATAAATTCATCATGAATATCCTTGTAAACATATCATCAAACCTTGAAAAAGGTGTCATGTTGCAGGTGAGAATGTACTTACCTTATCGTTAGCGTACTTAACCTTAACGTGATTTGGTGACGATGTCGCGGTCTCGTAGTGCTCGTTCCTTGAGTGTTCATGCCGTTTTCCATTTAAAGATGCAATACATTAATACATATCATGAAACATCCATGCATATAACATTCATTCATATACATTCTTCTCATTATCCATAACCATAATCGTAAAACATGAAATTGTCATCACATATATATTTTCATCTCATCCATTACAATTAATAATTCATAATCATAAACATTGTCATCACATAAACATGTTATTATGATTTTTCTTTAATTACAAAAATTACCTTAAGCATATAAAAACAAATCATATATTTTAAACTTATTTATCTTTTAAATAAAACGTTTTCGAACAAATACATATATTTTAATTTAAAACTCCATACAACCGTCATATTGTTATGCACAAAATCATTTTATTATCATAAAATCATGTAAATACATAAAAAGTTTAATAAAAACGAAAATCCCTAAAACAACATTATCAAAGCAGTTTTCTTATTATAATCTCATAAAAATTTCATAATCATAAAATACATTCATCTTACGTTATACTTGCATATTCTTAACAACTTTTCATGGAAACATCATTCATTACCTCTTGAATAATCATTACATTTTTCATATAAAAATTAAACAGTAATATTACTGTGAAGAGTAGAAGATAGAAATATCATATTTTTCATTAAAAACATAGAAATGACATGAAACATGAAGAAACATCACACATAACACTCATGAGCATCATAATAAAAACACAAAACAAAATACAATACCTAGAGAGGATATTGTCGACGAATTTGAGGAGGAGAATATCTTTTAAATTTACAAATACATGAGTCCTTACCTTAGAAGACTTTCTTCTCAAAACCCCTTGATTTTAATCAACGAAACAAAACTTTTTCTTTCAATATTTGAAGAAAATTTTCGTGAGAAAAAGGAAGAACTCGTGGAGAAGAGAAGAGGAAGATAGGGAAATCAGAAAATGTCTCAAAATTTTTGAGAGAGAGAAAGTGTGAGAAGGAGAGAAAATAATAAAAAGAAGAAACGTTAAAATTTTTAACGTAATAAGTATAATTGATGGGAATTCAGTTCCCTTCATTAAGTCAGAAATTTTCTGACTGTAGAGGGCATGAGGCGTGGGAAAAGAAGAGAAAGGAAATGGAAGGTCAAACGAATCATTCACAACTTTCCATGTTTTGCCCATTTAAAGTTGGAAACCATTTAAATTGACACAAATCATGCAAGTCAAACCCCTTTTATTTCCTTAACTGATAAAATCATTCCATTATTATGCCAATTAATCACATCAAACCATCCAATTAATGTAATTAACTCAGCCATAATTTTGGAGAAATTTCTGCTGACTGCTTGTCAGCCGTGTTCGGCCTGCCGATTTTCCCCTTCGGCTTGTCGGTTCCAGCAAGTTCGGCCTGTCGATGGATTTCTTCGGCCTGCCGGTCTCGGGCAGAATGTTCGGCCTGCCGACCTTGAAAGTTTGGCCTACCGAACTGTCCTTAAATGCAATAAAATAAAACATACATACATTATTGCATCATAAATAAACATACATTCAAAATTTTACATGAACACTAGAGCACAACGATCCCATGCGGTCGTCACCTGTCACAAAACTTGACATAAAAAGTTAATAACATGCACATCATATATCATATCATATAACGTAATTTATTAATAAAATTCCTTATCAACGTTACTAACTTAACGTGGTCCGTTACATAAAATAGGCGGGTGTTACAAAACATACATTCATAACTTCAATCTATTATTTTACAAAGAATATATTCATTAAATTCTTAACGCTTTCTTCTACAAAGTTTTTAAGTTTTACACCATCTAGGCGTAGCTATTGTACTTCTACCATTTATTTATTAGTGTGAATTATTGTTGTTTCTAATACAATATATTTGTGGGATTCTTACTCTATTATATTATTGTTCCTTTTTTTATAATGTTACTTATATTATTCGGGCCAAATCGGCAATGACATTGAGAGCTACAAAAAAGAGGGACTTTTTTAATGAGTGTGTAAAATAATATTCAAATTATAATCGATATATAATTATGATCTTTTTTTTTTACGCTATGAGATAAAACTTTCATATTAAACAAAAAATGTATTATTTATGTTATTAACTTAATTCAAATTAAGTAATATTGATTATTTTAATATTTTGTAAAGTTTAAAAAAAATCAAGTTTTCTTAAGATATTTGTTTTTTCTAGGATATCCAACGATATCGACGTTTCTGTCAATATTATTCATAAATCAAAACATCAACAACTCTGTCGACGTCGACATTTTTGTCCTTAAAGAGATCTTTTCATTGTTAGTTAATTATAGCAATTATTTATTTCCCTCCTTAAAATAAAATAATTGTTTACCATTTTACCCTTTTTTTCCAAATCTCCTCACTTACATTCTCCCTCCTTTCTCTCTCCCCTCATCTCTTTCTCTCTCTTCTGCTACAATGGGTCACTAGGGCTATTCAAAAAAAGAAAAACCGAAACCAACCACCAAAATCGACCGTAAAAAACCAAAAAAAATAGTTTAGACACAAACTGACAAAGTCGGTTTAAAAACCAACCATCCATGAGTTTCTGGCAATCCGTTTTTAGAAGTAATATTTTGGTTGGTCAGTTAAGACCGACCATTCAATTTTGGCTTTAAATATATATTACCATTGAAGCTTGCTTGATTGAATTCTTGTTTTTATAAACAACAATGTCAAAAATGTTATTATTAGTTGTTACACTTTAATTTTTATAAGACCCAGTAATCTTAGAACTTGATAGTTTTCATAGATGATTTAGAAAATACCTTGATTCATAATTTTAATTTGTAGAGAACCACTATCCAAAAAGTTTGTCAAAGAAAACGAATCCAGTTTCTCTCTCTAGACCCTTCAGTTATTTTTAATGTATTTTTCCTAATGGAGAGAAAGAACAAGATTAATTGGGTGGAGAGAGGACTAGACTCTTATTTTTACACATTTAATAGGTGCCTTCCATCAAAGCACACATCCTTTCAGATGTAGGCACATCTTTTGATAAAAGTTGTAAACCCTCATAGCTAATAGGATTTTAGCACTTAAACAATTATTAAACTAAATAAATAAATAAATAGTAAATATAATAATTTAAATAGGCCTTTATTTAATTATGTGGGCTATAATTCTAACATTCTCCCACTTGGCCTATATGATATTTCTTTTTTAATAAGGCTATAATGTGCACAAAAATATTATGCTAAATTCTTCTTAAAATTGGGTAATACTCTATATCATAAATTAAAGAGAAAATCTAATGCATGCCATCGTAGTTGTACATAACTATTTCAATGTAGTCCCTTCCATGGACTATAACATAAACATCTATTAACATGATTCATAATTGAGAGGTATAATAATAGTTTACTTTAATGTCTTCGATGAGACTATCCTATCAAACATTAATTTTAAACAATCGTGTATATAAAATAGAAAAATAGGATATATTGAGAACATAATAAATGAGCTTAAAGTGTCATATCATTAAAATAAAACAAAACATAATACATAACCACTAATGATGCCCAATAATACCCATATGTTCATGTTCAATAATTGTTTTGGATGGTAATCCTTTCGTCAAAGGATCTGCAATCATAAGATTGGTGTTAATTTGTTCAATTGAAACTTTATGTTCTCGAACTTTTTGCTTAACAACTAAGTTCTTAATATCTATATGTTTCACACCATCAGAATACTTGTTGTTCTTTGCATAGAAGACTGTTGCGACATCATCACAATAAATTTTCAACGACCTGGCTATACTGTTGATAACTCTAAGTCTCGAAATGAAATCTGTACCCATAAACCATGACATGTGGCCTCAAAGAGTGGAAAATTTTCAACTTTTCCCTTTTTTTGTTTAATGTTTATTGTTTTACTTTGGATTTAACTTGTAAATTTAAAGAATTTCCCTTTTGTTGTATAAACTATAGCTGAATGGTACATCAAGAACCGATGTCATCACAGTCGAACTATAGGCCCCTTTATTAATTGGCAGAAATGGATCTCCTATCTCACCTGTTCCCTCAGTCACATTTCTATATGGTATGGCCTTCCATAAATTGTACTCATACTATGCATTTCAAAAAAAAAAAAAAAAGTTCCTCTCTTTTAAGTTTATTGCTTTTTTTCTTTTAGATTCTATAAAGCCTAGTGTAAGACTAAGTACCAACTCCCCAAATGTTAGAAAGGAGTCTGAGATCAATGTTATAGTTGAGTTTACAAAGCCGGTTTTTGGGTTTAAAGCTTCCATGGTAGAAGTGATTGGTTGTAGAACAACAAGGCAGGTGCTTTTTCTTGCTTCTATGTAACTCTTGATGCAGTTGTATTTATAACAGTAAGTCATCTCAGTGGACATAATATATAAACCTCTAAGTAACGTGGATAGAGAATAGCAAAGAAGACTAGTTGGTTAAGGCTCTTCTAGAACGCCTTTCTCTTCACAGATTGGGGGAGTTTTTCAGCAAATAAGGTCAATAAGATCTGGTTAATTTTTGCATATAATGTGTCAAACTTGTGTTTTAGAAAATACTCTGGTATAAAATTTTTAAAATTCTGCTATGTACTACTTTCCAACAATTGGTATCAAAGCCAGGTTTTTACATAAATTTAAGAGTTTATGATCATGCTATATGTATAAATTATGTGGTCTTGATCTCTCCTATGCTTGAATTTAATTTTTTTGAGAGTTAGCACTCTAGGGTTTCTATATATTTATATGTTATCTTGGATTATATAGTGAACATTTATTAATTAATTTTAGTTTATTAAATTATTAATTAATTTGTGCCGGTTATGTTCCCTAGAGATTAGAATGTGTATCTAGGTTTTTCATGTAATTAGATGGTGGTCTATCATCACCGTCTAGGAATTATTATTTAATTTTAAATTTGTAAGAATTTTATAATTAAATAATCATTCGAACAAGATGGATCAAGAAGACAGATTTAGAAGATGGATGATAACGTTCCATAGGTATTTCTTGAGTCTCTAATTTTATGTTTTGAACTGTTGAAAATAAAATTGATAAATTGCATTAAAAACTTTATTTTCTAAAAAAAGTGATTTCTGCTCGGTCGGTGTGTCGAACCCTTAAGTCCAGCAGGCTGAGGGTTGTAGACTGGCAGGCCAAACCTTTGGGGTCGGCAGGCCATCCGCAGGGTAGAAATCTGATGGCTCTAGCAGCAGGCTGAACATCTGGTTTGGTAGGCCGATTTGTCATGACCAGCAGGCCGGCCTATAAAGTTCGACAGGCTAAAGGGTCATGACTGGTAGTTTGATCACACAGATCGGCATGTTGGCAAAGAGTTGTAAATTTTTTCAAAAAAAAGGTGTGTTTTTTGGTGTAGTTTTGATTTTATTTTTGGGACAATTCTAAGAAACATTAAATTTAGATATGACCGAAAATATGGAGTATTCGATCTATATGGGATTGAAGACTTGAAGATGGACATTACATAGAGAAGGATACAATTTGAAGATTCAAAGATGAAGAATCGATAATATGTTTCAATTATTCTCTTGTAATCTTTATTTTTTTTCTCTCTAGCCAAGCATATGATTGTTGGAAAGATGCTAATGATTAGGCCCGCTGCTATGTTATGGCTAGCATGAACAACATGCTGTAGGCTCAACATGAGAATTATGAGATTGCTAAGCAGATATTGGATAATATAGAAGACATGTTTGGAGGCCAGGCCTTAACTAAGCAGCAAGAGGCACTTTGGAAACTTCTTAACTATAAACAGAGACCGAGGACATCTGTAAAGGAGTACATGATGTTGGTCATGGTTTACCTCGCTGAGGCACAAACCAATGGAGCCGACATCAATGCCGAAACTCAGATGACTATGGTTTTGAGGCCCTGTCTAAGGAGTTTATCCCATTTAGAGTTACTTTTAATTTAAGCAATAGATAGAATATGACCTTAACAGAGTTGATAAACAGTTACAGGAGTTCGAACTGCTGATCAGGAAATCTACTACGGGTGGCAAGGCCCACTTGGCGACTGCTTCTGGTTCCAATCCCAACCCTAGGAATGGAAAGAAACAACAGGCCAAGAATGGAAAGTCTTCTATTCCTGCTAACAACAAGAGCAAGAAGAAGAAGAAGAAAAAGAACCCGAAGAAGTTAAAGTGCTTCTTCTGTGGGAAGGTTGGGCACATTAAAAAGAATTGTAAGGACTTCCTTTCCTGAGGAGGTACGTATGATCTTTTATATTTAGAAACTTGTTTGGTTAAGGAATCCAATGACATTTGGGTCATAGATTCCAGTGCAACTAATCATGTTTATGTTTCTCTACATGGGTTCAAAGAAACGAGAAGTCTGCTTCATGAAGACTTCATACTTCGAATGGGCGATGGATCCTTGGTCTTAGCTAAAGTAGTGGGAGATGTCCATTTATATTTTGATAATTATAGGAATTTAATTTTGCGAGATTGTTTTTATGTTCCTAAACTTAAAAGGAATTTAATTTCTATAACATGTTTATTTAAAGACTCCTATTTGGTTTCTTTTAATAATAAAGTGGTGATTCGTAAAAACAAATCTTTTATCTGTTCTGGATGGATGCAAAATAATATATATTTTATCAAACCTAAGATGGACTTACTGCTTAATGCTAAGATGAATGATAAAAACTCTAAAAGACTTAAAACCAAACGAACTCGAACAACAACCTAAGGGGCTTCGGCGTAGTGGGAGGGTCGGGCATCAACCTGAGAGGTATATATTCAATGCTGAGGCATTCTTGGCTGAACCGGATGAACATAACAGGGATCCTTACACTTATGCAGAGGCTATAGAGGATGTTGATTTGAAACTCTAGGCAGAGGCCGTGATCATAGAGATGAAGTCTATGGAGACTAATCGGGTCTAGGAACTTGTGGATTTCCCGAAGGGGTAAAACCCATAGGGTGTAAATGGATCTACAAGAGGAAAAGAGGAATGAATGGAAAATTTGAAACCTTTAAGGCTAGAGTGGTAGCTAAGGGATACATACAAAAGGAAGGAATCGATTACGAGAAAACCTTTTCGCCTGTAGCTATGCTTAAGTCCATCTGGATTTTCTTGTCCATAGCTGCCACTCTCGACTATTAGATTTGGCAAATGGATGTCAAGACGGCCTTTTTGAATGGCTATCTTGATGAGTCTATTTATATGGAACAACCAGATATGTTCAAGACTAAGGGTCAGGAGGGTAAGGTTTATAAGCTGTTAAAGTCAATTTATGGACTTAAGCAAGCTTCCGGTTCTTGGAACATAAGATTTGATCAAGTGCTCAAGACTTATGGGTTCTCACAAAATATGGATGAACCATGTCTATACAAACACATTAAGGATGAGAAAGTAGTTCTTCTACTGCTCTATATAGATGACATTCTGCTAATTGGCAATGATGTTGGGGCATTGTTCTCGGTCAAATTATGGTTGACTAAGCAGTTTGACATGAAGGACTTAGGTGAGGCTAATTTTGTTCTCAGTATCTAGATTTTTTACGATAAAAAGAACAAAATGATAGCTTTGTCCTAGGCAGGCTACATAGATAAGATTTTTCGAAGGTTTGCAATGTAGGATTCCAAGAAAAGTGGGCAACCATCTAGGTCTGGAATTACTCTTTTTAAGAAAGACTCTCCAAAGTCTGAGGAAGAAAGAGAATACATGAAGAAGATGCCTTACGTTTTGACAATAGGTAGTCTCACATATGCCATGCTATGCACACGACTAGATATTTGTTATGTGGTCGAAATTATGAGTCGATTTCAGGTGGATCCGGGACCGAACCATTGGTTGTAGTAAAACATATTTTCCAATACCTAAGAAGGACTCGAGGGTATATACCTGTGTATTCGGGTAAGTACTTAACTCCTCTAGGATACACTGATTCAGATTTCCAATCCTGTCTAGATTTGAGGAGATTGACTCTGGGTTTTGTGTTTACTCTGGGCATGGGTGCCATCAGTTGGAGAAGTGTGAAGCAAGATTACACTTTAGATTTAATGATGGAGGCCGAGTATGTAGCAGCTAGTGAGGCTTCGAAAGAAGTAGTGTGGCTTCGCAAGTTCCTTAAGGATCTAGAGGTAGTTCTTGGTATGGATAAGGCGGTATTACTGTATTGTGATAACAGTGCAGTGGTAGCTAATGCTAAGGAACCAAGATTTCACAAGAAGAGTAAGCATATTGATCGAAAGTATCATGTGATAAAGGACTTTGTCGAGGACGGACATGTCATAGTGTGCAAAATCGCATCAGATGACAATTTAGCTGATCAATTCATGAAGACACTTATTGGGAGAGTCTTCGAGAGGCATGTAGAAGCTATGAGGATGCAAGATTTGTCATATTTACTTACTTAATGCAAGTAGGAAATTGTTAGACATGTATGCCCTAAGGCGTAAAAATGTAATATGTTTTTGGAGACATTTTTTTTATCAATAAAGAATTTATTTATTATTCATGCATCAAATTGTTGTCCTCTTTACGTTCATATTTGTTGAATGTATGATAAGCAAACAAAAGTCTAAGACTGTTAGTCTAAGCCTATAGAATCAAGCATATGATGGACAAATTATACTGAAGACATGATTCTAAAGGTGATGGTCTAAATTATAAGATCCACAATCGAGGTGACAAAGTTGGGCGCTTTATTCATTTAAAGATTGTTATGTTGTTATATCCCTAATGGTTGATAGTTTGTCTTGACCATTAGAGGTAGACTCCGCGAATAGAAACATTGGTGTATTGTCATAGGTAACGATGCATTAGATTGGGACATAAAGTGTAATTGATTTAGATTAATAATTCTGTCTCGACAAATCAATTCACTTTAGATAATCATATATGTTGTATCTTAATCCTGAGATAAATAGTGAGCCTGTTGTCTTGACTTATATTTTTTGATGTACCAAAGAGTAACATCCACATTTTTATGTTGGTATGCATGCTGGTATGTTAGAGACATGACTCTTGATGGCATAGACTTGTTATTCATAGATACGAAATCCATAGCTCCTCTTTACAAGGGGATGATATCTTCTTATATAAGTTGTCTTGTAATTAGAAAACTGGAGTGCTCAATCATTTGAATACATAGGTGTAACTGAATGGCATATTGTCTTTGGATGTTAAGTTTTTTAATGGTGAGATAATGGAACATAAGTGAAAAATAATCAGAAAGGTAAGACAGAATTTATCCTTAAGTCGATTATGGATATCTTATAGGGATACGATACATTATAATATGTTATTGAGAGTTAACCATTCAGACTTTGTAATACTATATAGTTTGAGAGTGCAGCTCTAAGCTTTTAATGGAGTAGTGCTAGAGTTGATAATTATGGAATGTATATCTGGGATATTGGGTTTCATAATTATCGAGAGCTTGAACTATATAGGTTCATCAGGTCCCCTTTGCTAGCTTATAATAAATCTTGTAATGATACGACGTGCTTTTCCAATAAATTGGTGGCTTATGTCAAATTATCAAATTGGTTGAAATTCGGTAGGATTAGATAATTCATGTTTGTTTATTAGTTGAATTAATTTTGTGAAAAATTAATTCAAGATAAACTTGTTGAAATATCGAGATCAGATAATTCATGTCTATTTATCAATTGGATTAATTTTGAGTAAATTAATTCAAGATAAACTTGTTGAATTATCGGGAATATTTATTTGCTAGAGCTTATTTAGATATGACTGTTTTAATCAGATAACTTCTCTATTGGCTTATTTAAATTCAAACAGAGGCTCTATGCTAAGAATCTCGAGTGGGAAATAAAAGATTTACAAAGATCATTTATCGTAAGTTCGGTAGGCTGATCTTCAGGTTCGACCTGCCGATGGAGTAAGTTCAGTAGGCCAATCTGCTAATTTGGCCTGCCAACCAAGCGATTAATGAATTTTTATCAGATATTGATCCTAATTCAAA
Source organism: Artocarpus heterophyllus (assembly GCA_025403435.1). NCBI lineage: Eukaryota > Viridiplantae > Streptophyta > Magnoliopsida > Rosales > Moraceae > Artocarpus > Artocarpus heterophyllus. The sequence goes on along the minus strand of CM046333.1, from coordinate 35,518,399 downwards.
ATTTTGAGGCCTTTTCTAATAAAGACTAACCCCTGGACCCAACCTCTATAAATAGAGAGTGAGACTTATAAGTTATTTAGATCGGTTGAGGAATTAAGAGTGAGCACTCTAGTCTGTGAGTCTCTGCAACTCCCTAAGGGCTATTGTTCACAAATCACGAGCCTTAGTTATGAATTTTCTCGATTGGTTAGAAGGAGAGTCACCGAGGAAAAGCTGTACGATGTGCGTTACTCTAGTCTGTGAGTCTCTGCAACTCCCTAAGAGCTGTTGTTCACAAATCACAAACTTTAATTCTGAGTTTCCTCGATTGGTTGGAAGGAGAGTCACCAAGGAAAAGTTGTACGATGTGCGTCCACATGCACTCCAGATCATGGATAAAGAATAACAAAGAGGACCAATGGGTTGAGGCTCTTCTGGAATGCCTTTATCTTCACAGATTGCAGGAGCTTTTCGGCAAACAAGGTTAGTAAGATCTGGTTAATTTATGCATATAGCATGTCAAACTTGTGTTTTGAAAAATACTCCGGTATAAAAATTTTTAAATTCCGCTGTATACTACTTTTCCAACAATTCATAACTTACTCAACATGCATAGTATGACTAAGCTTGTCATATTGTTGTCATTCCCAACAATATTTATGAATTGTATGACTATGCATAGTATACATCGGTCAAACAAGGTTAGTAAGATCTGGTTAATTTATGCATATAGCATGTCAAACTTGTGTTTTGAAAAATACTCCGGTATAAAAATTTTTTAAATTCCGCTGTATACTACTTTTCCAACAATTCATAACTTACTCAACATGCATAGTATGACTAAGCTTGTCATATTGTTGTCATTCCCAACAATCTAACAGGAACTTGTGCTTTTAAGTTTTAAACTCTTATTTTTTTAGGAACTTAATGGTGTAGTTATGGAAAAATCTTTAATTAATTATGCTTATTAATTACTAGATTTTTCTAAACACTACAGGCAGTGTTGATGATTGACCGATGACGTCGCTGGTAAATTTTATATTCTATGAAAATATAGTATTTACATGTATAAACTGTATTTCCTGCCGTTGAAATGCCTAAAATAAACCTTAATATCAAATATAGTGTTATGAGTAAATTAGTTTGTCATTGTAAATGTTCATATTCTTAACACCCTTATGAATTGTACTATCTCCACCTTAACGACCATTAGTCTTGGCATTTTATAACTTTCATAATCTCCTAATTACCACTCTATTAGTATTATTTTATTGTTGTAACTTTTGGTTTTTGACCTCTTCTACTTTATAATTCCTAACCTCTATTATGGCCCTTGAGAGCTTGTATTTGTTCACAATGAAATGATGAATAATAAGATTGTCTCTCTCTATTTCTCCTATTTCTATTTATTTTATGTTGTGTAATTTAATTAATTCCATTTGTTTTATAATACGTTAATAGCACGAGTCTCTAACCATTTTTGTGGAAAGGACAACTGAAATTCTACAAAATTTGAAGATCATATTAGATGTTATTACCTTGTCTTCAATGTGTAAAACGTATACTTCATGATATCCCAACTTTATCTTGAGGTTGAACGCATCAAAGTGCTTGATCAAATCACTATGATTTCATGTCTGCATGCATGTTGCAAATAGAAGGTCTTGAATGTTGGTTATTATCATTCTCTTGTCGGTATCTTGATATTATAACATACTTACATTTATATTATTGTTATAGAAGATATTTGTAGACATTTTGATACATGCTTTTGTTATATGTACACAACTATTGTTTGGCTATGCTCTCTGTGCATTCATTTTGAATGGTGAGCAATATATAATGATTTTTTTTTTTTTTTAACGTTTGAGAGCTTATCTTCTATTGTTTCTTTTTATGAAAATCTTTGCCTACTACGTGATTAATTTTGTATATCTGCAGACCATATTAGTTTAAGAAATTTCTTAATCATTAGTTATTTTGATTCAATGTCTAGAAAATACAATCATCATTTATTTTTGTTTGATTACTGTAGGACCAATAAATTGATGGTATTCTATATCATATTATCATAAGTGAAAAATAACTCTATCAAGTGTGTTTTAGAAGCTACAATTGTATAAATAAACATGTCTTGTTATTACTATTAAATTTCTTTTTAGTACTGGAATCTTTATACCATTATCTTAATATCAACTGGTATTATTTAATTCAAGATATCGTTTGTTTTATTAGTACAATGAATGTCCAATTTGTATTTTATATACAATATTTTTTATGTTCATATTATGTGCATGAAGTTAGAAACACTCTCTAATCTTTGAAAATTACACTGACATAGATATAAATTGTATTAGCAATTAATTTTTAAGCCCATAACTAAAGAACCATTAATTTTGGTAATTGGTTCTATATATTTTATGAAATGAATGTGTATTATATTGTAATTATTGGTATAATTGTGATGAGATAGTAAAAAGGTGATTAATATTAGATATGACTTTTTAGTATTGACCACATAATATGAAATGACCATAAATTTTGCCTGATTATTTTACATATTTCAAGTGAATGCAAATCTAATGGCTATGAGATTTTTAAAATTTCGTGATGTCCTCGTTGTCAAAGAAAACTACAAAGTATGATTGAAAGTGAAAAAAGGTACTGATAAGAGAAATTATAAAGTTTGTAATATTGCTCCCATGAATAATAAAAATTAATCACTTGAAATGTGACATAGAATGGCTTTGGTACTTTCTCATTGTAAGTCTAAATGAATGGGTCTTCAATACCAAGCCTAAATCAAGGGAAAAATTTTGTCATCATCGGTTTATTCTCAAGAATATTATTTTGACATATGAAAAGGCTATAGTGGTGCCTCCATGAAGAATATAACTATAGAACATTTAAAATATAAACGTGATTTTGTAAAGCCTAAATGGAGAAAAAACTAAAGAAAGAGTTAAGCTATTAGTTGTCTCCTTTGTGATATTATAATATAAAACATCCTCTAAGTTTGAGAAAGTCACACATAACCACCGAAAGTAGAAAAGTGACAAGAAAAGAAAATCAAAAAGGTTTGTGCTACAAAATTGTTTGAAAAGATTAGTGGTATATTGAAATAATAATGGTATTTTATTATTAAACAACCTAGTGGACTAATGACAAATTAATTACGATATTTAGAGATTTCAATTTGTTAAGACACACATTAAATGTTGATTATTGATGAAGTAAATTCCCATGATGTTATCATTATAGTGATAAGAAAACAATCAAAATAGTGATAAATGATATGATATGAGCTTTTACGTTTTTTCAACTATATGCAAAAAGGGACATGTATGGGGATTAATATTGTTACTTATTTAGTCTCATAAGTCTCATACGAGCATGATGTATTGGAAAGATATTTCCAGTTTCTCTTCCAATTTGTTCTAAGCCAACCATATGAATCATTATGATAAACCAAAAGTTCACTAATCTAGGAGATATATTGGGTATAGATTAGAATGTTAGTTATTGTGAAAATCCCTACAGGTAATATTGTTTAAAAAGCCTTCTAAACATCAGAGGGAGAAAAGTTGCAATTAGATATTATTGATCCTCATAATTGATTGATTAAGCATTGCTATGCTATCGTAAATTGTTAATATGACTAAAAAAGTGAATAAATCATTTCTCCAATTGTTAATTTTATAGCTTGAATTAAGGTCTCTAAATCACAATTCATTATCTATTAGTCGAACGTACGCCTAAAGTGTTGAAAATTTGTTTGCTAATAATACCATATTCATTGGAAGAGAAAGAAAATAAAAAATATATTGATAGTATAAAAGGCCATGTTTCTAAAGATGATATACTCGTAAAAGGTGATAAACATGATAAATTAATGATCATGATAAATTGTAGATATTATTGAACATCTAAAGTAGTTCTAAAAGTATACTTGAAATTTAGAAAGATTGAAAAGAAAGAGATAATAAGTCAATGTCAATATACTAGTGAGATCGAATTGTAGTAAAAGTAATTGTCAACAATTACAAAGTGCAAGAATTATTGATATATTTTAAAAAGGAAACGAGGATCTTGAAAGGTATTTTGAAATCCATCAAAAGAGATCGACATGAAAAATTGGCTAAAAAATAAAAGAAGCAAGGGCCAAGCAAAAGCTAAATGCTGATGTGAAGTATCATGGACCATTGGTCCAAAAATATTTTAAATATTAAAGCCAATAGGGTAGAAACAAATATTCATAGGAAATAGTACATATGAGAGTGTATGAGGTTATAAAATAAATTATGATTTATAACAATAAGTTTTTGTAAAAAACTTGGATAAAATATGAGTAAAAGTACTCAAATAAAATGGGTAAGCAATTATATTTTATTAGGCTAGTAGTTTACAATTGAATTGACATGTGCGTCTAAAAACATGTTGCAATAATCTATTGATATTTATAAAAAGTCCTAAAGGGGCTTGAAGGTCTGAAAGATAAATTGCATGCTTTATTATTTAGGTCACAAAGATTTTTGTATAAATGGATGCAATCCAGATATAGATGGTATCACTCTGTTTTTACAATATAAAGAATGGAAATGCTAGCAAATTAATTTCTCCATTTCTTTATAATGAGCTTAAAGTTTTTAAATTTGTTATTATTCATAGGAACTCCTAAAAGAGATTATTAAAAAAAATTTAAGAAAACAAATCTCATGAAAGAAAGTTTATTTAGACTTGAAGAATGAGATTTGCTTAAAAGAATGCTTATCCATAATTTCTCTTATATATGAGAAAGGTGTCCTGAATAACTTTCATAGATATTGTATATTTTAAAAGTCGTTTATCATTTATTTGGTAATTATATATTTGATGACATACCAAATTAATTTCAAGTCTTAAATTTCTACAGTGTTTTGTATATCATCTCAATAATTAATTTAATATATCCTAGCATAAGATATTATCTAAATAATTAAGTAGTATAACAAGTATTTGGCTTCAAAGTCCACAATACTTTATAATCACTTGGAGATAAGTTTATGTACGAATAATTATCACACAATTGTTATATCAATTAGGAAATAAATATAGGTTGAGGTTTGTTCATATATACCCATAAAAATAGCTAATATATTTATGAAATGCTTATGAGCTTTTGAAGCGCAATATTTGTGATATTAGCATAGGGGTAACAAAGTCGACTGTAATATATCTTGAATTTCAATAGTAATATGTATAACAAGCTTATTTGCGGTGAAATCGATAATTTTTGAGGCAATCATGCATATTGATATGAGGGAGAACCAAATACACACTATACTCTTTTTCTCTTAGTCAAGGTTTTGTCCTATTAGGTTTTCTTGACAAGGTTTTTAATGAGCCAATTTTTAAAAGCATATTTTAAGAATGTTAAACTCTTTTTCTTTCACTAGAATTTTTGTCCCATAGGGTTTTTATCTAGTATGGTTTTACTGAGGCACATATTTAAATGTTGAACATCCAACAAAGAGTTCTACAAATTAAATTGACTTGTTATTATGGATGTTCCCCCAATGTGTTCCCCATGGTTGTTTGATCTCTTGATGTGAATAAGGATATTCTTTATTTTTTGGAGTGAAAAATATCATTTTCAATATCTAGGTGACATTGAAGAAATTCTTAGTCCAAATAATGCTAGTAGTGCACTAATATATTTTGCTAATTGCACAAGACATCATGTGGTAATTTTTGCTAATTTACTAGTAAGATAGAGTTCTCAAAAACATTGAAAGTTGTTAAACAAGTACCTTGTTTTCATTTTGCGACATCTTATACGACTTTATTATTCAAAAACTTAATTTAGAATTGATTGGATGTTGAAGATTTTTTCTGCTCCATATAAAAGTAAGATATAGCGAAATATTGTTGTTGCATCTTTAAATTATGCCGAAATGTTGGCAATTCATGAGATGAATCATCTTATGTGTATTTTTTAGATTTTTACTTCAACATATCCAAGACCATGTGACCTTTCATTTAGCAAAGGAAGTCCGACGGCGTTGTAAGAGGAGAATGTAACATCTATCACTTAAATCAAGAAGACATAATAAAACAAATTTCCTAACAGTTCTTTTTTATGCATTAGCTCCTTAAGGACGACATCCATCGAATTTGTTCAAGTAATAACAACTTGAGAAATTTGTGTAGATATACTGCCCACAATTACATTTGAGAACTTGCTGCAGGGGATTAATATGCGTCAACCTAGAGATTTTTGTTTAAATTGCTAAAGAAGACATGTTGACATGAGGGGAGGCTATTGCATACTGTACTATTTTTTCCTTGGTATAGGTTCTGTCCAATTAGGTTTTCCTAAAAACGTTTTTAACAAGGTAATTCTAAGCGCAAATCTTATAAGAATAATGTACTCGTTTTTCTTAATTAGGATTTTTTCCCACTAGGTTTTTCTTAGTAAAGTTTTAACGAGACTATCTTAAGTGATAAAAAATTAAGGGGGAGTGTTATAAATATATTAGTTTATTAGTGTGAATGTTCATATTTCTAACACCATGAATTGCATCATCTTCACCTTAGTGACCATTAATGTTAATATTTTATAATTTTTATAGCCTCCTAATTACCATTCTATTAGTTTTGTTTATTCTCGTAACTCTTGACTTTTAGCCTTTGTTGCTTTATCATTCTTAATATATAACATTTGATAGCTTATATTTGCACATAACGAGATGATGAATGATAATATTGTCTTTTTTTTCTATTTTTATTGTCTTTTTATTTTATACTTTTCAATTTAGTTCTTTACATTTTCAGAGAATTTTTTTTCTTTACTCTATTTTGTCTCGTGTTCATCTTATCAGACCTTTTATTTACATTGTTTTTTTAATTAAAAAAAAAAACTTATGTCTTCATAGTCTTGACATCTCTTTTACCACATTTGCGTTAAACATCCCTTTTCACTGCCCAGTCGAACCTCGTCCTCTATTTGAGTCAAACATAAATATTTAAATTTCGCGTCTCACAGAATAGACAGTTAATACTATACATCGAGTCCAAAACAAAAGAAACTTCAATTTTTCAGCAAAACAACCAACATACGTCCATAAACACACAAGGAACTGGTCCTTTAGAAAAATAAGCCGAGGGAATCCAAGAAAGTGCCATGTTTATAAATAATAATAATAATCAAACACTACGATCATTGATCCGAAATTGGAATCGTTGCTTCGCCATTGGGAAATCAACAAACCCCATCAACAATAAAACTGGAAAACTTCAGTTTCAAAATTCAAACCGCACATCACATGCAAAATGATGTTCAGTCATGCCATTTCTCAAAAGATGTAGGGCTACTTGTAATGATTTTTCAGAACTTCATAACATAAAAAGAAGCTTCAAGAAAACTTGAAGACCACATTACACTGAATCTGATACTAAGAGATATTTTCTTTATGGCTTAGATGGCTTAATCCAGTTCCAGCTATTGAAACTCTCGTCCTGTAGATCGTAGCCACATCATGCCTTCTGCAATAAAAATATAGTTAGCTCGAGATTGGACCTTAATATACGCAGCAACATTTAACTTGAGAAATGCATCAATCCTTTTACCTGCATTGGAAGGTACAACTTGAATTCTGGGGGGAGTTCCTCCTCGGAATACATGCGGTCAGAAAAATAAATACGCCTCAGGCGGCAGTTAGCATGTACTTGAACTCGTAAAGTCTCGACATAGTTTGTTCCATACGCTCTCCTAGTAAAATCAGCCAGATTAAATTGTATTTGGTTCCAGCCCTCATCCATCCTCAGTGGCATGGTGCAAATGTACGGCTTCACACGAGTCACGACCTATCAAAGGGCACAAAACATAGTATTTTACAGTTGTTTAATGCATTCAGAAAAACACGATCTACTTTAATTTTCTTTTTATATATATATATGTAGAAAATAAAACTTCATTTCATTGATGAACAATCAATTACACGATCTGCTTTACACTAGAATTGTCAAATTTGCATGTAACACTTCTAGCAAGAACTAGAAACGTCATTGGAATTTAGCATTAGCTAGTAAATTGCAAGTGATCAAGTCATTCTTGTAGAAGATCAAGCAGAATTTTATATGAATTCAAAGTGCCTGCAGTTGGATCAGAAATCTCCCACCCAATTAATAAAAGAGGGTGAGAAAGAATCTATATGTGAATCAAAGTTTGATGTTATTTCCACGTCTATAATCAACATGAAAGAGTTCTTTTCCAGTAATAATCCTCAGCCCTAAGTACATTTGAGGAGGATCAGATGCCAATCCAAGGACCTTATAGTTTGGAACCGTAAGTATTTCGCTTTCTGTTTGTATTTGCTTTTGGCAAGGGTTGAATGAAAGTATATTAAGTTAATTTTGTCAGCCAAGATTTATCCCCAATGGGACTAGAAGGATAACTAAATATATATACACCACAAACCTACAAAATCAATTGCTAGAACTTTATGTTTGGTTTCTCAGTTTTAAGTACAATAAAATACTTGTTTGCATGCAATTATCACAAACAAACGGCTATCTTTTACATGACTGTTCTCTGACAAAAGAAAATGTTACTGATAAGGGAAATGAAAATGAACCAAAAAGAAAATCATGAATAATCATGGGCAAACTTACAGACTTGAAAATTAGAAGCTCGAAAACGTCGTCTAACATTCTTATCATCCAGCACTTGAATCTCAAATGTAAAATACTTCTTCAGGTTCTTTACTATCATAACCAGGAATGGTAGTTTTATACCAAGCGTTGCAGCTGGATCAGCCGGACAAGTGATGTACGTTGACTGAATATTTGATCCAACTATTTCAAGTACATTTGATTGTATGTCCTCATCCTGTGGACGTTTTATGTGGCCATTGGAAACTGCTCAAAACAAATGATGCACACACAACATGAAAACTTAGAACCAAAAAGTTACTACAGATTGTAAAGACAATACCATGAGAGTATCAAAAATGATAAACTATGCATTTTTTTTTTAAAAAATCTATTAACATCAAAATGTATGATGCATTTGACAAGGACTAAAGCAATTTTTAACTATATCGGTCTAAACTTAAAAATTACAAAAGGGCTTGCTAGATGTGAAAAAAAAGGGTATCTTATCCATACCCACAAGCAAAATCTAAACTATATATTTTCACCAGACAGAAAACACAATAAAAATGCTGCATTTCACAGAGATTCAAACCAGTTTTTTTTTTTTTTTTTTTGAGCTGAGAGATTCAAACAAGTTGAATTGAATAAGAAGAAAGAAATGTGCCAACAAGAGCTGCAATTAAAGGGTAAAACCACTCTGACCTTCTTTATCCCAAATCTGCAACGGCTTGCTCCTAGACAAAGACAAGAAATTAAAGTTTGTAAGCACCATAATTGCATCAACTGCAGACCATGTTTCAATAGACACCAAAACCTACCCAAGGCTGTAGAGGATGGAGAGAAATCCAGATTGGAAAGTGTTCTTAAACATGTTTTTACAATCCTTTTAAAATTCACCTGCAACAAAATTGCAATCCCATTTAAATCTTTTGAAAATACCCAAATGAAACAAATATTTCTTCTATTCAACAAGTTCCATTAAGTAAAACATGGTGCATATGAATGACGATATTATGCTCTAAGAATAGAACATAACAGATAAGGATGTCAATGGGATGAGGCCGGTCAAAACCCAATGGGTCACTGAGGTACCCAGCCCGTGACCTTGCAAGCTTTTCTTTCCTTTTTTTTTTTTTCGTTAAGAACTGAAACTGAAAGAAATTTTTTTAGAGGGAATTTTTTTTTATTTAAGTTAACATTCCTTTTTAAGATTAACATTCTTTTTCTTTATCGGATTTCTTTTTTTTTTTTTTTTACTATGCGTTTCTCTAATTGATTTGGAGCACTCTTCTTCCATATTGATATAATTTATAACCCATTTAATCTAACGTTGTTTTTTTATTGTTATGCCACGCTTTTACATATTTAAATAAAAGTGCCCAACTAATCAATGAAAATCACTAAATTAGGTACTAAAGAGAACAAAATATACATACTAAATTACTCAACCAAAAATAGATAGAGAGAGAGAGAGAGAGAGAGAGTTAAAAAGCAAAAAAAATGCAAAGCACGGCTCATGATGAAAAACGATGGTAACTGCTTACAACAAAGTACTTTTTCCATCACAGGGCAAATGCAATAAAATGTAAAGCCAAACTTGAAAAAATTACATGTAACTAAGCAGAAATGCAAAGTACAAATATTAGTTGAACATACTAGCGCAAATCAAAAAATACATTCAAAGAAAAAAATGCTGAATATAATTGAAGCGGTTCCAGATTAGTCGAAAATCATTTCCATAAAAAATAGCTTACAACTAATTACGATCCAACTAATTTCTAGTCCTATGGATGATGATTTTGCATTACGTAAGAAAATTTCCTGCCCTCAGATCACAAAGCCAATATAGCTAAAGATTTTTCATGGACATTTAAGCTTCTTTGAAAGCCAATCACATCCCTCAGGTCAACAAAGACTACCACTACCACTGATTTTCACCACCACCAAAAGCAGCAGCAGCAACAAAAGCCAAAGATCATCACCAATTAGCCTAAATTGTGAGTGTAAAACAATGAAGTGAGTAACACACACTTCAATAACAACTCACATTTAAGAACTCTCTCCACTAACTACGTCGAATTGCTGTCTTTGGAGTATTAACAATCGAGGCTGGCATACGGAATTTTTATGTCATTAATTAAACACATCATTCTCCGACCAATAAATCACACATCAACGTTATCAATTATCTCTTTTTTTTTGCTTGAAAAGTTCATTTTTTTATAATCAGCTTTTGAATCATTGTACAGATATTGTCTTAAGAAACAACTAATATTTAACCCGTTGTGCATAAACCAATATCCATCTCCCAAGTGAACGTTAAGAATAAAAAAAAGCATCTTCTAGAGAAAAATTTTCACACACAGAGAAGAAGAGAATTCAATGTGAGATCATGATCAAACAAAAAGAAGAAAGAAAGAAGAAACTAAAAAACTTAAAACGAAATATATGATGATTTTGCAGAGCAGAAGGTTTAAATCCAAAATATCATCAGAATTCCAAGCATGAAAACTGACCTAGCATTATTTCTACGGTTTTTAACCATCAAAAACTCCATTAATTACACCCAATAACAGATCTTGAAGATGCCAAACCAAAAGAAACCAACAAAGGAATACTAACCTTGCAGCAGAGGTCAGTGACAAACGGCGAACGGACGGACGGCGTTGGGCGGCGGACGACGACGGTAGATTAGCCGGAGAAAGAGAAGACTGAGAGTTAGGGTTTTTGGTAGAGGGGAGAGAGAGAGTTGGGATTTGGGAATCGGGAACTTATTTTTTATTTTTTATTTTTTTTGCTCAAACAAAACGGAAATTGGAAACCCTTTTGGCAGAGGAGTCTGATTACTTATTAGAACCTTTTTTTTTTTTCTCTTCTTTTTTAAAACTATATTTTAGCAAACCGGGAGGCTTTGGACCGACCCATTCTGACCCATGCATAATGGGGTCTCGACCCGCCCGTCCCCGTAATATATGGACTGCGGGTCAAACCCGCCACATTCGTCCTCCTTCCCCTATCCACACATAATAACGAAACATACTTTATATTAAGATTTTTAACAAAAAATGACATGTGATACGTAATAAAGGGTTAATTATAGTAAGTCTATTGTCTAAAGCGGATATGAAGTTAAAATGTGATCTAATTTAAAAATCTTAATTATTTAGGAAAATATGTTGTAAATTTTTAAAAATTAATAACCTCTCACTTTACTTTTTTGTAACTTTATAAGAAGAAATTATTAGAGTAATTATACATTAAATTGTTCAACAAGCTCTCATCTTTCATGTGACATTTGTTATTTCTATTGAAAATCATTACATAAAGAGTTTTTTTTTTTTGTTATTATTTGATATATCGATAGAAACAAATATTACACGTCAAATATCACGAGGACACGAGTTATAATTAAGAGGAAATTTTTTAAAAATCATATTTTTAATATGAAGACATTTTTTTTGCATTTATGTATTTTTTTACTCACTAGCTTGCTTGTTTAGATGTGTAATGAAAAAAAGAAAAAAAGAGACAAATAAAATATTTTTGAAATGTTTTAAAAGTAAATAGAATTGAAATGATTGAAGTAGATAGTATATTTACTAATAAGTAATTATTTATTAGGCTTAAATTAAACTATTTTTGCCTAATATATAGTGGATATTTATCGATAAAGATGTCTATGTCATTTAGAAAATGAGTGTGAACTAAAAAAAATTTGAGTTTGTACTATTACAATATAAATTTTGTGTAGGAAAATATTGTAGCAAAATGAGTTTGAACATAGATTTATTGTTTTAAATCCATTCTCCAAACCCTAGAGTCATTTACTTCAATTATCTTAAAGTGATACTTACCTTTTTCTACCCTTTGTTTTAGGTTTATTAAAATATTATATCTTCGATTTTTTATCTCATCAAGTGTATACCTTTAGATTATTTAATACGTAAGTTTATACCTTACAATGGTCAACAATTAATTTTGAACTTTACAATGACCAAGTTATCGTTAAGTACAAGAAAAAGATCTAAAACTTTCAAAAATAAGAAAAAAACAAAAACAAAATAGAGGACACAAAAAAATCTATTTTTGAGGATATTCTAGATATTTTTTAGGTCAAAACTTTTAGTTTAAAGTTCACGCAAGTTTCAAAAATTTTCTTATTTTTCTATTTGGGGGTTATCTTGAGGAGACCAAATTTTAGAGCGAGAAAAAGAGAAGAAAAATTCTTTCAATTCCTATTCGTACTTTGGTTGTGTATTAAGATTAGTGGGAGACAAATTAAAAAGTGATCTAGATGACTCTAATTCCCGTTTACGTCCACACATTCGTTTAATCAGTCACAAGGATTAGGCGAGGAAAACTTGGGCTTTATAGATTCATTCCTCTTAAAGATATTGCATCTTACTCACTTCAACCAGGTAAATGATATATTTATATTTATTTATTTAGCATTAAGTTAATATAATCAATAGTGTTGTACTTAAAAGTTTTATGAAAATCTTTGTTATATAAGATCGATGCCCCAACCATGTTTTCGCTATTTTTGTCTAAAAATGTTTAGAAACAAACAATTGCAGAGTTGTATTATTAATACTACTTTCAGCCTAGATGTGCTGCTAGATGATTTTCTGGTTATATAATTTCAATGATGATGTTTTTATCCTAACCAGCATGGATAAAGAATTCTTTAAGGAAAGTAATGTAGATTTTTGTTGTTGAAGTTGAGGGTGTTACTACTGTGTGGTGAGCTCACATTGCAAGTTTCATCTACGACTTCAAAACAAGCATTTGTATCTGATGACTGCTCACATGCTGCAAATGTTAAGAAGTGTATGGGAAAATGCAAAGCCTTTCACATAATCACCCTAAGTAAAACCAAGAAAAGGATTAAAAAAAAAAAGGAAAAACGCTCATTAAGTGCCTTATATGTGCACCCTAGTGCCAAAAGTGCGCGTGATTGCAAGGTGGACAAAACCCACACACGGGGACACCAAAAAGCATCATGATAGCATGCAAGGCAAAGAAATCAGCAGCCACTAATAAGAGTAGAATTAGGGCTTTTACTTTGCAACAACTAATATCTGAGCCATAAGTTTTAAGGGAGAATGATGGTTGGCGATGAAGGAACTATGCTTAAAGTTACCAAATTCGATGGAACGGACCTTGCAATCTAAAAGATGCAAATGAAAGATTATCTATATAGTAAAAGACCGCACCTACCTCTTCTAAACAAGAAACTAGAAGGTATAAAGAATGAAAAATGGAGTCTTATTGACAAACAAGTCCTAAGAGTGATCCGGTTAACGTTGTCGAAGAAGGTGGGTCACATTGTGACGAAGGAGACAACTACTATAGGGATGATGAAGTTGCTGTCAAACATGTATGAGAAGCCTTCTACAAACAATAAGGTATATCTCATGAAAAAGTTGTTTAATTTGAAAATGATAGAAACCACATTGGTAGCAACATATATTAATGAATTTGAAGATCATCGCCTATCAATTATCTTCCACTGAAATTGATTTTTATGATGAGGTATGTGCCCTTATTCTTTTGGCATCTTTGCCAAATAGTTAGGAGCTTATCAGGGCTGTAGTTGAAGATTAGTGACGTGAAAGACCAAATTCTTGTAGAGGAGGTTTGTAGTAAAGATTAACCATTGGCATCAACATCGAGTTCTACCCTAAATGTCTGACATGAATGGCAAAGGGAGGTCAAGTAATGGTTGAAGCAAGTCCATGTCTGAAAGGAATCTAGAATGTTGGAATTATGGTATAACTGGTCATCTGAAGAAGAATTGCAGGGCATCAAAAAGAATGATGACAAGGAAAAAGAAGCACCAAACGTGGTCATTAACGAGGTACAAGATGCTTTACTTCTATCTATTGATAGTCTAGTTGATTCTTAGGTGTTGGACTATAGAGCATCTTTTCCCATTACTGCACACCATGAGATTAAGGAGAATCATGTTGGTAGAAATCATGGAAAGGTTTATCTTATAGACGAAGAACCTTTGGATATTGTCAGAATCTTAGTTTGAAAAATTCACAAGGTGAGACACATGCTAGAGTTTATGCATAATTTGATTTTGATAGGGCAACTTGATGGTGAAGGTCATAATGTGGCTTTCAATAGTGGTGGTTGGAAAGTCATGAAGGAGCCATGGTTGTGGTTCGAGGAAGCAAATCATGAACTCTTTACATTATTTAGGGACATAGTTGCAATTGTAAACTCTGCTGTAAATTCTGATTTATGGCAATGCAGGTTCTGACACATGACTGAGAAGGGAACAAAAGCGCTTCATTCCAAGGAAAACGACCTGGGTTGAAATTTGTGGAGCAAAGATTAAGTGAAGGTTGTATCTTTAGAAAGAAAAAAGGGTTAACTTTTCAAAGCAAGTAGGGAGCCAAAAGTAGAAAAACTAGAGTTTGTGCATATAGATGTGTGAGGGCCTTTTACCGTCACTTTCCTTAGAGGCTCTAATTATAATGTAACATTTATTGAAGACTCAAGCAAAAAGGTACGGGTCAATTTCCTAAAGAACAAATTTGATGTGTTTGATGATTTCAAGATATGGAAAGCCATGGTAGAGAACGAGACATGTTTGAAGATTAAGTGCTTGTAGTCAGATAATGGGAAAGAGTATATAGATGAAGACTTCAAAAGGTATTGTACGTATAATGGCATCAAGATGAAGAAGACAATTCCAAGAAAACCTCAACAGAATGGTGTGGCTGAGAGGATGAAGAGTTACCTAAAGAAGTGTGCTAGGAGCATGAGATTGCACGTGGAGCTACCAAAGATGTTTTAGGCCGAAGCGTTAGCACTATCGCTTACTTGATAAATAGGAGTACTTTACCACCATTAGATTGTATTCCAGAGGAGGTTTGGAGCGATAAAGAGGTATATCTTTCTTTTTTAAGAGTGTTTGGATGCCTTTCTGATGTTCACATTGATTCTAATGCTAGAAGTAAACTTGATACAAAATCTAAAAGATGTTACTTTATTAGCTATGGTGATAATGAGTTTGGTTATCATATCTGGGATAACCAAAATCAAAAAGTTGTTGGAAGCAGAGATGTGATCTTCAATGAAGAGTTCTGCATAAGGAGAATTTGACAATAGACCCTCAAAGCACAAGTATAGAAGCCAAGGATTCCACGGTGATTCCGATGAAAAATCTTCCGATAGTTGAAGCAAAAAATAAAGATCTAGAACATAGCCTCAGGAGATCATCAAGGTACTCCTGTCACCCTAGTCAGGATCTAATAAAACAATTTGTCCACCACATAGGTACTTCCTATCATTGCACTATATTTTGTTGACAGATAAAGGTGAACCTAAAGTTATGATGAAGCCATGCAAGTTAATGATTCAGTTGAGTAGTAGTTAGCCATGAAGGATGAGATAGATTCTTTAATGTCTAATCAGACATGGCAGTTGGCAGAGTTACAAAGGGAAAGAAGGGGTTGCATAATAAATGGGTGTATCAAATTAAAGAAAAACATGGTGGTAACAAGCGGTATAAGTTGAGGCTAGTGGTAAAAGGTCTCCAACAAAAGGAAGGTTAGACTATATAGAGATTTTCTACTTGGTGGTGAAATTGACTATAATAAGAATGGTACTTGAGTTAGTGGCAAAAGAATACTTGTATTTGGAGTAGTTGGATGTTAAACTATCATTCTTCATGGTTATTTGGAAGAAGAGATCTATATGATATAACCACAAGGATTTAAAGCACAAGGTAAGGAGAAAATGATGTGCAAACGTCAAAAGTGCTTGTATGGTCTCAAATAAGCTCTTAGACAGTGGTACAAGAAGTTTGATAGTTTTATGTATAATAATGGAATTTTGAGGTGTTAGACGGATCATTATTGCTATGTGAAAACTTTGGTGACTTCTATATTATTTTATTACTTTGTATTGATGATATATCAATTGCAAGAGCTAGTAAACAGAAGGTTGACAAGTTAAAAGAGGAGTTATCAAGTAGTTTGCTATGAAGGATTTGAGTGCTGCAAAACAAATCATTGGAATGAGGATTTTTAGAGACAATGATGTCTTGAAGCTAGCACAGGATTAATATGTAAAGAAGGTGTTAAGCAGGTTCAATATGGGAGATGCAAAATTGGTAAGCACATTTTTGGCTAGTCACTTTAAACTACACAAAGAACAATCAGCTTCTACAAAGCAGGAGCGAGCCCATATGGCTAAGGTGCCTTATGCGTTTGCCATAGGCAGTTTTATGTATGTCATGGTATGTATTAGACCAAGCATTGCACATATAGTGGGAGTTGTGAGTAGATACATGAGCAATCTAGGCAAGTAGCATTGGGAGGCATTGAAGTGGATTCTCAAGTATTTAAGAGGTACTGCATATTTAACATTGTGTTTTAAGAGGTTAGACTTGGGATTACAAGGTTATATAGATACTGATACTGGCTAGAGATGTTGATGACAGAAAAAGTACGACTGGGTATGTCTACACAATCGATGTGTGATGGCAGGGTAGAACTTTCCTTTCCACCCATTCATAAAAAGGCTTTACTGTAGTTTTAAATGTTACCTACATAGCTTTCTCCTAATTTTTGGTTACATCTTCTCAAGGATATGGATTTTATGGTGGTTTCACCTCAAGGCTTCACTTCAACTGGATGAGTTCTTGTACTGCTACTGTGTCAATCAATGTTCGCCCAAGGGCTTTTATTATGCTGGAGCTTATAGCGGGGCTAAGGATACCTATTATCCTAGATCTTTCTACTTCTAGCCATGACTAGATGAAGATGTTTTTTATGTTAAGAGAAAATTCAACACTCGCACTTTGGATGGGCAACTAGGCTACGGCCCAAAGAAATACAAAGTTGATACTACTTGAAAGATTGCCAATAAGCTTCCCACGCCAAATTGTCGACTTCTTCTTTCATGTCCTTTCTCCTCCTCTTTTTTTTTTTTTTTTTTTTAACTTAGTCTTATTTTTCCTTTTTGTAGAGCTTGTCAAACGTCTTGTACTCTTGATGGCAAGACAAGTTAGGCTTAGGCAAATCGCCGAGCTTTTGGAAGAGGAGAGAAGGATCTAAAATCTCCTCACATAAGAGAATAAAAGGAAATTAGGTCTTATTATTGAACTCCCTAAGCCTTCTTAGGTTATCCTAGAGCAACTTCCTCAAGAGGCAAATGCAGAGGGTAGAGATTTTAACATCAAGCTATTGTGAATATGTGTATGTGTGTATGTGTGTGTGTGTGTGTGTGTGTGTATTACAACTAACTCTAGTTTTCTTTGTAGACATGTCGAACTTGAATTTCCTAGACCTCAACAAGAAGGGCCAAGTCTTTATTGGTGGAACCTCATCTAGAGGTGGATCTACGCCAAAAAGGGCCAACTTGAAGAAAGACAAGAGTCAGCGTTTTGAGGAGAGCTATTAGTCCAAGAAGCAGAGAATTGAAAAGAACATGCTGGCACTAGAACGTTGACATGAGAAAGTCCATGTGATCAAGGTCACGGATTTTCCTACTCCTTTACCAGAAAAGGCTCTCCACCTACTCTTTGGGGGTTGAAAGAGTGATCCCAAGTTCATCATGGGTGACGTGTCTGATGCCTAATAGGGAATATGCTCGACCTCCCTCCTCGGTTTGGGATTACCTTTTAGGCAATCTATGAGTTCTTTGGGAAAGACTGGTCTATCACAGAGAAGTTTCCTCTTTTTTTGTGCCATAGAGAGCAAATTTGTAGCTAGGTCAAGGTAAGAGCACTACACGGGTTTTTCATTCTTCACCAATTTGTATATGTGTCACCTCTTTTGACTTCTCTTTTCTTTCAAGCTCTCATGATGGCTTTAATCTCAAATGGTGAGATTGAGCAACTAGTGAACTATACCAAAAGGTCCTCGCCAAGAGATCGAGTCCTTGAGAGCTCTCTTTAAGGATGAAAAAATGGCGGTTGAAGAGCCCAAGGATAATAAGGTGAAAGTTCAAGCTCTCCTTCGCATTGAACAAGACAATACCTCTAAGCTCTCCAAGCAAATTGACAACCTGTGTAATGCCCCTATGTGGGGGTTAGCAGTATTGAGTAAATAAAAAAATAAAGTTAAATATAATATTATTTCAAAACAATAAAACATTGCCCATGGGTCTTTGGGAATAAACAGAAAATAAAATTTAACTGTGAATACAAACCACAGTTTCAGCATAGCACCAAATATTAAAATACAGTCATTATCATCATAGTACAATTTTTCTGATAACTTAACACAGCCACCACAAAAGTAATACAAATCTTACATGGTCTAGACGAGTTACAAATAAATAAATTTCTTCTAATGTGAAATCAACAGTGTAGATGCTTATTCCTCGCCAGACAGGTTGCATTGAATTCCACCTGAGAGAAGTAAATATAATTGGGATGAGCATCGACATGCCCCATAGGGAGAATCATTACTCACCTTAAGGTTTTATTCAATACTACATTAAATCTGCATGGCTAGTTAGTTTTCATCATTATTCAGATTATAAGATTTATTATGATCATATTCCGTGGATACCATAGTTATTCATTATCGAGTTTCATACACATACATATATATAGCTATTACAATTCATCATTATTCCTAGGTAACTACATTCAATAAAGTATCACTCAACTCATCGAAACCCAAATGGGTGCGCTTGGCCACCCTCTAAACATTCCAAGAGTGTTCCAATGAGGGGACATCAAGCCCCGAGTCCTCATCAAGTCGATTTTTGTACAGTGCATTTTGGGACTTTCGACCCAAGGAAGCGTCATCACCTCCCCCCTATTTTACCTTTTAGGGTATTCGTGCTCAAAGACGTAACTGCCACCCTCTTCACGTCTCATCATTTCTCTCTAATCAATCTTTGTTTATAAAGTTAGTTTTCCTAACCATGCTTTTCAATTTACAACAACATATGTCAAATTATTATGTTCCTCGCTGTACAATACAGGACGAGTTCCACATTGTCAGGTTATAGATATAACCATATATATTCAAAATATCATATACATATCTAGCAACATAAAACAACCAAATTTTAATTTACCAAAACTTTACAAAAGATGAGTAATATAATCCCTACCTTCCAAGCTTATCAACAATCTTTTAATCTCAGAATCAATTAACGTTAGCTCCACACACCCTTGATCCTATGGTGTGCATAAGGACAATTAAAACTAAAGCACAACAAATAACCACATTCATAAATAAATTATGTGTAAATCCATCTCACTAGTGTTCCATTAAAGTTTTTATGCAATTTCTTTTTAAATACCAAAGTAAACAATTTTTGTCTTAAAAACAATATAAAATGCATACAAGTAATCTGTATGTTTTAGTCTCTAATAAGATTCATAAATCATTTAGGATAGTATTGAAAAGGTTACAAGACATTAAGAGACTAGAAGGTGAGCAAAGTTGGGTTCTTGGTTCAAGTTAGCAGCTAGTATACCATCGCAAACTGGTGGTATACTTTTGTAAAAAGACAGGTTCACTATTTACAATCAACACATAGGTTAACAGGTAGTTTACTTAAGGTAGACGGGTAGTTTACTACCACTAGCAGGTTTAGTAGTTTCCGATCCAAAAATTAAAAAATTCATAGAAATTAAAATACAATTCCGATTTAGGCTCATGATAGCTCTTGGAAAGCTTAGGATGTCTACTTTCTAAATATGCAAACCGATTTACAAAATTCATTTTTATTTAATCCTAGATTTCAAGAAAGAGCCACTTCCCATAGAGGTATTACAAAGTTCATGGAATGTCAAGTTTTTCTTTAACCCAAAGCATATTATCTTTGTTCAAAATCTCAAAATCATTCCAAAATATGCAGCATGCATTATATAATCACAAAAAAAATATTCTCATGAGTTTTATGTTGGAAAAATAGTATGCAGTGGAATTTTAAAACTTTTATATCATAGTATTTTTTAAAACACAAGTTTGACATGCTATATGCATAAATTAACCAGATCTTACTAACCTTTGAATGCCGAAGAACTTCTGTAATCTGTGAAGAGAAATAATGTTCTAGAAGAGCCTCAACCAACTGGTCTTCTTTGCTATTCTCTATCCACGATTGGAGTGAGTGTGGGCTTACACGTATAGCTCTTCCACGAGGTGACTCTCCTTCCAATCAATCGAGAGAACCCAAAGCTAGTGTTCATGATTTGTGAACAAAAGCTCTCAGGGAGTTTTTTCAGATGCTCATAAGAGAGTATCACTCTTAATCTCTCAACTGATCTGAATAACTCTTAAGACTTATTCTTTATTTATAGAGGTTGGGTCTAGGGTTAGTCCTTATCAGATTAGGTCTCAAAAATTTGAATCAGAATCAAGTTCGGATCAATATCGGATAAAATTCACATGAAAACGCAGTGATCTTATCCATCGCTTATCGACAGGACCAAACTACTTGACCGGCAGGCCGAAGATGCTCCATCGGCAGGCCAAAGATGCTCCATCGGCAGGCCAAACTCCAGGATTGGTAGGCCAAACTACTGAATAAAAATCTCAAGTGAATCTTTTATTTCCACCTAAGATTCTATAAGATAAAGTCTCAGTTTTAATTCAAATAACCCAATAGAGAAGTTATCTGAACAAAATTAGCCTCAGCCAAGTCCTTCATGTCAAACTGCTTGGTTAACCATAATTTGACCGATGACAATGCCTCAACGTCATTGCTAATTAGTAGAATGTCATCTACATAGAGCAGTAGAAAAACCTACCTTCTCATCTTTAATGTGTTTGTAAACATATGGCTCATCCACATTTTGTGAGAACCCATAAGTCTTGATCACCTGATCAAATCTTATGTTTCAAGAACGGGATGCCTACTTAAGTCCATAAATTGACTTTAGCAGCTTACAAACCTTACCCTCTTGACCCTTGACCTTGAACCTGTCTGATTGTACCATATAAATGGACTCATCAAGAAAGCCATTTAGAAAAGCCGTCTTGACAACCATTTGCCAAATCTCGTAGTCGAGAGCGGCAACTATGGACAAGAGAATTTGGATGGACTTAAGCATGGCTATAGGCGAAAAGAATTCCTCATAATCGATTCCTTCCTTTTGCATGTAACCCTTAGCTACCAGTCTAGCCTTAAAGGTTTCGACCTTTTCATCCACTCCTATTTTCCTCTTGTAGATCTACTTACACCCTATGGGTTATACCCCTTCGGGAAGATCCATAAGCTCCTAGACTTGATTAGTCTCCATAGACTTCATCTCTATGTCCATGGCCTCTGTCCTAGAGTTTTGAATCAACACCCTCCATAGTCTCTACGTAAGTATAAGGATCCCTGTCATGTTCATCCGGTTCAACCAAGAAGACTTCCCCACTAAACATATACCTTTCAGGTTAACGCCCGATCCTCCCACTACGCCAAAGCCCCTTAGGTTGTTGTTCAAGTTCGTTTGGTTTTTCTACACTGATCGAATGGTTTCATTCGAAACCTCTGGAGTGATCGGATCACTCTTTAACTCCTCAAGTACCACTTTGCTTTGAGGTTTAAAGTCGTCCATGTAACTCTCCTCAAGGAAAGTTGCACTAGTTGAAACCACGACTTTATTTTCCTTTGGGTTATAGAAATAACCCCCTTTAGTCCCTTTTGGATATCCTACAAACATGCAAACTTCTAAACGTGCTTTCAACTTATTCGAATCCTTAAACAAGACATGAGCCGGACATCCCCATATGCGAATATGGTTAAAGGATGTCTTCCTACCCGTCCACAACTCGTGAGGAGTTTTAGGGACCGATTTTGAAGGCACATTGTTTAAAAGATAGCATGCGGTTTGTAGTGCATATCCCCAAAAGGATAATGGCAATGATGAATAACTTATCATGGACCTAACCATATTCAATAAAGTCTTATTTTTTCTCTCCGCTACACCATTTTACTACAGAGTGTCAAATGGGATAAAATCCCATTCTCTAATAAGTGTCCCAAGAACTCATCAAAAAGGTATTCTCCACCTCGATCGGATTGAAGTGCCTTTATGGGTCTACCCAATTGCTTTTCCACTTCAGCCCGAAACTCCCTGAGCTTGTATAAAGTTTTGCTTTTGTGGTGCATCAGGTACACATACCCATATCTTGAGTAATCGTCAATAAAAACTCATACCCTCCTCGTGCCCGGATGTTCATCGGTCCACAAACATCACTATGCACAAGTTCTAGAACCCCTTTGGCCCTATTGTCCTTAGACCCGAATGGTCTTTTAGTCATTTTACCCTCCAAATAAGATTCACATTGAGGTATAGATTCCACCTTTAAGTTACTTACAGGTCCATCCCTTACTAACCTTTGAATCATATTCAGGTTGATATGACCAAGGTGTAAATGCCAAAGATAAGTCTTATTAGAGTTATTATCATTCATCTCAGCATTAAGCAATAAGTCCATCTTAGGTTTGATAAAATATAGATTATTTTGCATCCATCTAGAACAGATAAAAGATTTATTTTTACGAATCACCACTTTATCATTAAAAGAAACCAAATATGAGTCTTTAAATAAACAAGCTACATAAATTAAATTCCTTTTAAATTGAGGAACATAAAACAATCTTGCAAAAATAAATTCCTATAATTATCAAAATAAAGATGGACATCTCCCACTGTTTCCGCTGAGACCAAGGATCCATCGCCCATCCAAAGCATGAAGTCTTCATATAGTAGACTTTTCGTTTCTTTGAACCCCTACAGAGAAACACAAACATGATTAGTTGCACCGGAATCTATGACCCAAATGTCACTGGATTCCTCAACCAAACAAGTTTCCAAATATAGAAGATCACACCTACCTCCTTTGGAAAGGAAATCCTTACAATGCTTCTTTATATGCCCTGACCTTCCCACAGAAGAAGCACTTAAGCTTCTTCGGGTTCTTTTTTTTCTTCTTCTTGCTCTTGGTGCTAGCAAGAATAGAAGACTTCTCATTCTTGGCCCGTTGCTTCTTTCCATTCCTAGAATTGGGATTGGAACCAGAAGCAGTCGCCAAATTGGCCTTACCACCTGCAGGAGACTCCCTGATCAGCAGTTCGAACTCTTGTAACTATTTCATCAATTCCGTCAAGGTCATATCCTGTCTCTTGCTTAAATTAAATGTAGCTCTAAATGGAATAAATTCCTTTGACAGAGTCTCAATGACCATAGTCATCTAAGTTTCAGCATCGATGTTGGCTCCATTGGTTTGAGCCTCAGCGAGGTAACCCATGACCAACATCATGTGCTCCTTTACAGATGTCCCTAGTCTCTGCTTATAATTTAAGAGTTTTCAAAGTGCCCTTTGCCACTTTGTTGTGGCCTGGCCTCCATACATATCCTCAAGATTATCCAAGATCCACTTCGTAGTCTCATAGTCCTAATGTTGAGTCTGCAGTACATTATTCATGCTGGCCATAACACTAGCAGCGGGCCTGATCATTAGCATCTTTCCAGCGATCATATGCTTGGAATTGCTCATTAGTTGAGTCTCCGTAGGCTCGGGAGGACAAGGGGTTGTCAGTACATATTTCAGTTTCTCAAAGGATAGGACGATATCTAAGTTCTATTTCAATCATTATAATTCTCTCCAGTTAATAGGTTTTTGTCAAGTATCGATGATAAAGCGTTTTTAGACATTTTTAATCTACAATAAAGAATCATATACCAAACATATAATAATAATTTAGTAAGATAACACAATCATATAAAAGCATACAAACATGTTCATGTGTCAAAACCTTAAAAATATCACAACTTTACAATGATAATTCCCAACTCAAAATTCAACAAGCTCCTAGGTGAGTCATGCCAAATTCAATTAGGAACACGGATCCCCTCCTAATTAATATATGCCATCTAGGACCCGTATGATCCAGCTTATATTAATAATCGTTTCTTTGGCCATTAATTTTATTAACAGAGCTCCTACGGGTGGTTAATAATAAAATTAACATAAGTGTATAACCATCATCTTAATATTTTATCCATGATTTATAATCACCACCTAGGGGTAGTGCAACCATAAATCATGTTAAAATACCTTATCCTCTTAGATATCCAATCTGGTACATGATAGAAATCCCTTCGTAGGAGTCAGGACCACCTTGTTCTGCCTATGGACCAACGATGGAGGCCTTAGGTTCTCTCTTCAAAAACCTTCTCCCACTCAATCTTTTGAAATCAAGGTTTTATTTTAAGAAACATGCATGAACAATTTTAATATGAGCGGCACTCCCTATTCTATATGACATGTTATCAGTATACATGGCAAATCATATTATAATGTAGATAAGCAAAGCAATCAAACAAAGCTACAAGCAAAATAATAATAACTATAATATTATGGTTCCACCCTAGAGAATAGAAAACTGAGATTACAAGAGAATAATCGAGACATATTATCGATTCTTCATCCTTGAATCCTCAAGCTGTATCCTTCTTCATGTAATGCCCATCTTTAAGTCTTCAATCTCGTATGAATCGAGTACTTCATATTTCTAGTCATATCCAAATTTAATATCTCTTAGAATTGTCCCAAAAATAAGATTAAAACTGCATTGAAAAAACTACACCTTTTCTGGAAATTTTCTAGCTCTCGGTCGACAAGTCGATCTAGGTGATCGGCCTGTCGGTCATGACCCATCGGCTTGCCGATTAGGAAGATCGGCTTGTCGAACTAAAAGTTCAGCCTGCCACTAGAGCCTTTGATTTTCAGCCCCGCTGTCATCCTACCGATCTGCGACCATCGGCCTGCCAAATTGTGGGGTTCGACATGCCGATCGAGTAGAAATCTCCCATTCCAAAAAATATAATTTTTAATGCAATTCATCAATTTTATTTTCAACAATTCAAAAACATAAAATTAGAGGCTTAGGAAATACCTGGGAGCGCCATCATCATTCTTTTAGATCCGCCTTCTAGATCCGTCTTCTCCAAACGATTATTTAATTACAAAATTCTTACAAATTTAAAAATAAATAATAATTCCTAGACGAAGATGATAGCCTGCCATCTAATTATATGAAAAACCTAGATACACATTTTAACCTCTAAGGAAGCATAGCCAGCTTAAATTAATTAATTAATAATTAAATAACAATTTAATTAACCATAATTAATTAATGAACATTCACCATATAAACCATGACAATATAAAGTTATATAGAAACCTAGAGTGTCAACTCTCTATAAAATTAAATTCAAGCATAGGAGAGATTAAGGTCATAAAATTTATACATATAGTATGATCACAAACTCGTAAATTTATGTAAAAACCATGTCTCTGATACCAATTGTTGGAAAAATAGTACGCAGTGGAATTTTAAAATTTTACATCAGAGTATTTTCTAAAACACAAGTTTGACATGTTATATGCATAAATTAACCAGTTCTTACTAACCTTTGAATGTCGAAGAACTTCTGCAATCTGTGAAGAGAAGTAACATTCCAGAAGAGCCTCAACCAATTGGTCTTCTTTGCTATTCTCTATCCACAACTGGAGTGAGTATGGGCTCACACATACAGCTCTTCCACGAGGTGACTCTCCTTCCAACCAATCGAAAGAACCCAAAGCTAGTGTTCGTGATTTGTGAATAAAAGCTCTCAGGGAGTTTTTCAGATGCTCACAAGAGAGTATCACTCTTAATCTCTTAACTGATCTGAATAACTCTTAAGACTTATTCCCTATTTATAGAGGTTGGATCTAGAGTTAGTCCTTATCAGACTAGCTCTCAAAAATTAGAATCAGAATCAAGTTCGGATCAATATCTGATAAAATCTGCGTGAAAACGCTGTGATCTTATCCATCTCTCATCGGTAGGCTGAACTACTTGATCGGTAGGCCGAAGATGCTCCATCGACAGGCCAAACTCCAAGATCGGTATGCCGAGCTGCCGAATAAAAATCTCAGCGAATCTTTTATTTTCCACCTGAGATTCTATAGGATAAAGTCTCAGTTTTAATTCAAATAACCTAATAGAGAAGTTATCTGAACAAAACAACTATATCTAGATAATCTCTAAGAAAATAAATGAATTCCTAATAATTCTACAAGTTTATCTTGATCTAATTTATCCAAAATTAAATCAACCGATAAACAGACAAGAATTATCTGACCCCAATAATTCAATAAGTTTATCTTGAATAAATTTTATCACAAAATTATTTCAACTGATAAACATACATGAATTATTTGATTCTTTCAAATTTTAACCAATCTGATAAATCTGACATAAGTCACCAATTATGTAAAAAGCACGCCGTATCGTTACAGGATGTTGTCAGCTAGCAAAGGGGACCAAATGGACCTATATAGTTCAAGCTCTCGAGAATTATGAAACCCAATATCTCTGATATACATTTCATAATTATCAACTCCAATGCTACTCCACGAAAAGCTTGGAGTAGCACTCTCAAACTTTATAGAATTACAAAGCCCGTATAGCTAAGTCTCCATGACATATCATAGTGTATCATATCCCCATAGGATTATCCATAACCGGCTTAAGGACAAATTCTGTCTTACCTTTTCGATTATTTTTATCTTACGTTCTATTATCTCACCATCGAAAAACTTACTATCCAAAGACAGTATACCATTCGGTTACACCTATGTATACAAATGGTTAAGCGCTCTAGTTTTTCAATTACAAGATAACGCATATAAGAGGATATCACTACTCCTAAAGAGGAGCTATGGATTCCATATCTATGAATAACAAGTCTATGCTATCAAGAGTCATGCTTCCAACGTACTAGCATGCATACCACTATTAAGATGTGGGTGTCACCCTTTGGTACATCAAAAGACACAAGTCAAGGACAACGGGCCCATTATTCATCTCAGGATTAAGATACAATACAAATGATTGTCTAAAGTGAACCGATTTGTCAAGATAGAAGTATTAATCTAAATCAATTCACTTTATGTCCCGATCCAACACATCGTCACCTATGACAATACGCCAATGTTTCTATTCACGGAGTCCACCTCCGATGGTCAAGACAAACCATCTCCCAATAGGGATATAGACAACATAACAATCTTTACATAAATAAAGCGCCTAACTTTATTCCTTAGATTGTGGATCTTATAATTTAGACCGTCACCTTAAGAATCGTGTCTTCCACATAATCTGTCTATCATATGTCCAATTCTTAAAGGTTTAGATTGATAGTCTTAGACTATTGTTTGCTTAACATATATTCAACAAATATGAACGTAAAGAGGAACAAGATTTGGTATATTAATAATGAAACAAAAATTCTTTATTGATAAAAATGTCTCCAAAAACTTATTACATTTTTACTTCTTAGGGCATACATGTCTAACATTTTATACCAAAACCATTATCAAACCCTATCTCCAGCCTTTCTTGCAAATGATAATGAAAACATGTTTAAGTTTGCTCTTCAAGCTCAAAACTTTAAAACATTAACCATAGATCTATGGAAACTAGTTGTAAACATTCTTAACATGTTTCTAACATTGTTATCAAACAAAAATAAAGGTTGGTTGCGGGTTTTAACTCAAGACTCAAGCTTTTGTTCACAAATGCTCAATTATGCATGTTAACATAACTAAAAATTTACATGAATTTTGAACACGGAAATTATGCATTAAACATGGAGAAAACATATACTAAAAACCTAGTTTGAATAAAAGAAAACCTACCTCAAAACTCCTTTGAAAAGTACCAAAGTTTGGGTTAAAAATAAAGCTTGAATTGACTCTAAAATGACTTCAAATATGGCTAGGAATTAGAGCTGCCTTGGCTGCAAAGAGAGCTTTGTACTCTGTGTCTTTATTCAGAAATTGAAGTGAGAAACGGGAGAGAATGAGAAACTAGAGAAGAAGGTGATGATGGCTCAATAAAAAGGTGTCAAAATAATTGGGAGGAAGGGGGAGATAAGGTAGATTCACGGGGGAAATTGTAAGAAGAAAACAAAGGAGCATTGAAAAAAATATCATCATGTCTCCCACGGAGACTTTTAGCAAGCAATGCCAAAATAATTGAGGGGACAAATGGAGTAAGTTATGGAAGAAGATGAAGAGAGAATTAAAAATGGTGGTTGGGAAAATATCTCAATGTCTCATATTAGTTGAGGTGAATTAATTCCACGTCTCCTTTAGAGACTTTTGGCAAAATGAGAAGAAGGCTACATAATTGAGCATTAATTTAGGGGGACAAGATTGGTAGAAGGAGATGATAGGTAGGTTTTGAATGTCTCCTATGGAGACTTTATAAGAAAATGCCAAAGTGGTATTTTTTTTAATAACTAAAACAACAAAGACAAACTTGGTAATTTTAAATGCTACAAAATTTTAAATTGTCACATTTTATTAATTAAATTTAACAAAAATCAAACCTGTTAAAATAACGGGTGTTACAACCTGAGAGCTAAGGTTGAAAGGGAGAAAGAGAAATTACTCAAGGCCTAGGAAAGCTGCCCTCGATGCAGAGCAAAAGAAGAGAGAAGACATGGCTAAATCTATCTCTACTATGGTTGAATCGGCAGTCAAGAAATATCAAGCTTATGAGGAATTTGGATAAATTCAAAAGGCTATTCTCATGTCAGTGGGCGAACCAATTGTAGAGCAAATGCGAGCAATTCACCCCAAGTAGGACCTGTCTTTTCTGTGCTCCTCGGATACTTCAACCCCTACCGACGAGTCGACTATATCGAAGAAAGAGGTTAAGGAAGCAAATCCAACAGGGAAAAACTAGTAGATTTTTTTATAAGGCCTTTGGCTGTCCTTGTAATGACTGTATGGCCTTTGGCCCTTTTTGAGTTTTAATAAACATATATTTTTTCTTTTATGAGTATTTTCTTTAGTGAAGAGGCAGTAGACTTTATGAGTTTCATTTCATCATTTGTGTTAAAAACATTATACTTAGTAGACTTCTTGGAAGTCTACGATTGTACAAGATATCAAAGGGATAAATTGGCGTTTTTAACCTTGCTTGCCTTATGCTCCCTATGTAAAACATTGAGTCTTTGATTCAATTTTTTGACATTTTGATATAGTAGAGATAACAAAAATAGAGGAAAAAAAAGGAAAAACTCGAATATAAGAAAAAAAAAGAAGAAGACAAAACTGGAGATGAAATAACTCATTTGAAGTTTTATTGAATATTTGGGAATCAATCAGTCATAAAGGTAGACATAACAAAAATAAAAATTATAGTTTTCTGATAATAAAGGTGCAAATGATTTACATTCTAAGGATGCTCGATACGTCGACCTGCCATCGATTCTAGCATGTAAGTTTCATGCCTGAGAACATCCCAGACCTTATAAGAACCCTCTTTGTTTGGACCAAGGGGACCAGTATTCCTCGGCGTTATGCTCGGAGTTACTCTTCTAAGGACTAAGTCCCTAGCGGCAAATCATCATTCTTTAACCTTCTTATTATAAAATCTCACGATTCTCTATTGATAAGTAGCGACGCGTATTTGTGAATCAATTCATCATTCTTCAAGCAGGTCAAGCTCTGCATTCATCAACTATATATTCACTCCTTCATCAAACCTGACAACTCGACTAGTGAGTATCATAAGCTCGACTGATAAAACTACTTCAGCTCCATAGGTTATGGAAAACGACATCTCGTTAGTGGTTGTTCTGCTTGTTATTCTATACACCCACAATACCTTATGAAGCTTTTCTACCCACCTACCCTTTAAATCATCAAGAAGCTTTTTGAGTATGTCCTTAATAATTTTATTGATTACTTCCATTTTCACCATTTGACTATGGGTATATTACAGTTGAGAAATTCTTATGGATGTCGAGATTATCACAAAACTTTCTTGTCTTTGTGTTGTCGAGCTTCTTTCCATTATCAAAGACAAGTGAATGTGGCACACCAATGTGACAAACAATGTGGGACCAGATAAAACTTGTGCAGTTTGATTCTGTAATAGTGGTAAAAGCTTTTGCTTTGGCCCACTTTGTGTAATAGTCGACTACCACTATGGCGAACTTAAAACCTCCTAGCGCTGTGACAAATGGACCGATTATATCGATTCCCCATTTTACAAAGGGCCATAGGCTTAAGATCAATGTTAGATTTTTTGGATCAAATCTCGGCACCATGGCATAACTCTGGCACTTATTACATTTTTGGGTGTTTTCAATGGCGTCTTTTTTTAAAGTTGTCTAGTAATATCCCTATTTTAGTGTTTTATGGGCCAAATATTGCCCTTCGGAGTGGTTTTTACACAAGTCTTCATGAATCTCTTTCAATACCTTTAATCCATAATCCTTGTCAAGACAACAAAGAAGAGGAGCCAAATTATCTCGGGGTAGAGCACACCATCATGTAATAGATATGTCGCTGACCTATAACGAGTCTTCTTGGCCTCTATTGGGTCAGCAGGTAATTCTCTGTTTAGTAGGAACCCTATAATTAGAGCCATCTAGTTATCTTGTTGATTGATGGACATTGCTTCTTCAATCTCTTCCAACTGTATGGTCAAGGCTTGCAATATCTCTACTAGGATCACTCTCAACAAGTTTGAGTCCTTTGATGTAGCAAGGCGAGCTAAGGTGTTTGCATTATTATTCTTCGCGTGAGGTATCTACTTTACTTCATACGAATGGAACTTGGAAAGCACACGTAGATACTTGAGCATTATATAATCTTTGGCTTTGTATTCTTCCAAGATATGATTTATAGCGAGCTGAAAGTCACTATGAATCTATAAGGGGTCAGCCTTTAGATGGTGTGCGAGCCTCATATTCAACATTATTGTTTGATGCCTTGAACTTGAACCTTACTACTACCTAATTTTATGGTTTTCTAAGTTTACCAACAGAACCCCTATTCTCGCTCCATTCTCGTTTGACGAGCCATCGACGTTAAGCTTCCATTTAAGTTGTTCCATCTTAGCTTCTACTTTAGTGGCCCACAGTCGAGTTGTGAACTCAATAACAAAATCAGCTAAAACCTACCTCATAATCGCCGTTTGAGGCTTATACTCGATGTCATATTGGCTTAACTCAACCAACCATTTTAGCCGCTAACCTGAAGCCTCTGGTTTCTGTAAGGCCTGCCTTAAAGGGTAGTTTGTCAAAGCTATGACTTCGTGCTCTAAAAAAGCCTCTTTATCTTCCTCGTCAACATAATCAGTGCTAAGGCTAGCGTCTTTATTTTTGAGTACCTTGTCTCTACATCAAGCAAATGTTTGGTTCCATAATAAACTATAAATTGGGATTTCCTCTCCTCTCTAACTAGGACGGTGCTTAGAGTGTGAGGTGAAATAGCTAAATAAATTTATAAGGTCTCCCCTAGTAGAGCTTTTGAAAGCAAAGTGGGTTTCCTAAGATATTCCTTCAGGCATTTAAACACCTCGTCACATTCCTCCGTCTACTCAAACGGCTTTTTTCCTTTCAAGATATCAAAAAATGGCATACATTTATTAGTCGCCCTTGAGATAAAGCGGTTGAGTGTTGCTTTGCAACCAATTAGTTTTTGCATTTCTTTGGGCTTCCCTGGTGCCTCCATATACAATAATGCCTAGATTTTGGCCGAATTCACCTCTATGCCTCAACTACTGACCATAAATCCTAAGAAATTTCCTGATGTCACCCCAAACACACACTTCAAAGGGTTTAGCTTTATCTTATATTCTCTTAAAAATACAATTAATATTTAATTACATTTTAATGAGTGTAACCAACTGTTTTGGATGCCAAAGACTTTTAACTCTAAAGTGCTATCGTAGGGTATGTCAAATTAAAGATACATCCTGGATTCTTATCGTAAGGAAGAACAACCTTATATCAATTCAAATGGACACCCTTCATAGGGAGGAAGAAATCAATGCTGTCTCAAGGCACCATTTGAATCTTACAGTGTTATTCTAATGGTGGAGACTAGTAGCTCGTATTGTCATATTACCCTTCCCCACATGCCATTTGAATTTTACAGTGTTATTCTAATGGTGGAGACTAGTAGATCGTATTGTCATATAACCCTTCCCCACTCATTATTTTGTAAATATGCATTTTTTTTATTTGTAAATCATCTCATGGTATACAATTTCTAGTAATATAAACATTTTATATTTAATCGCATATATTAATACTATTTTGCAAATGAAATTTGCAAATGTTACTTAATTTATTATATTCAATCACATATATTAATACTATTTTGCAAATGAAATTTGCAAATGTTACTTAATTTAATCTCATTAAATTAATTTATAGCACATGTTCTATATTTATAATTAAAACAATTTTAATATAATAAATAAATGCGCGTGTATGCATAGCATGTTATAAAAACATATGAGTAGGCACACTAAAACTAATATGATATGTTATAATGCATGAACATATAATAAGTTATCAACATAAAATAAAATATTTGATTCAGCAATTGAGATGGATTTGGCCAGGTTCTTTGGATATTTAAATTACAATCCAATTGAAATAATAAAAATTAAATAAATTCTTAATCTATTTACTCTTCATAATTTTCATGGGTCTTCTTGTAATCCTCCTTGAATTGTCATCATTTGTCTTAAAAAAAAATCGAAAGAAAATGAAAAAGTGATGAAAAAACATGCCTGAAACCCTACTTTAGGGTTTAGGCTTTATGTTGGGGCACCACTGTTTTGGTTTCTAGCACCGTAGTGCTATGTGTACTTGCTCCGCACGTGGCTGCATGCCAGGGTTGGCATGGCTACATGCTTATCTCACCTAGCCAACACTGAAGCACCAATTGTCAGTGCCACGATGCTACAGCTTGGAGCGAAAGCCTCTATTTTTCAAGTTTTTATTACAGTTTCTCAAACTATCAATCTCCGACCATCTCATAGTCGTTAGTTTCGATTTATTTGGTCTTTGTGGGACTTTTGGTGTTCAAGAATCTTCCATCTTCAATATTATAATAATATAAAATTTACAAAAAAAATATAAATTTCAAAAAAGACACTAATTCTCTAATTTCGAGTGAACATCAATTCTAATGAATTTGAAATTACGATATAATCAAAGAGATCCTTGAAACTATATAATCGATGACCAAATTCACCATTGATCACATAAATAATAAAGAATTTACAAACATATTAATGCAAAGTGCCTACCTATCACATACATACATAATAGAAAACTAATACATTTATTTAAAACAATTATCTAATAATCAATGCAAAAAATTAATATATTCTATAGTCGGCTCTAGTACCAATTTTTGGTTTTGGAAAATATTTTTTACAAAATATAATGGAAAGATGGATGAGGTACGGATCGTGTATATCAAAAATTTTCTTAAAACTTTTGTAAAAATGCTATAGATTATATTAATTTAATGCATAAATATATATATATATATATATATTTATATTAAAAACTTTGCTTACCAAAATGAATGATGATGAACCAGAAATAAATGAGAAAACAAAAGACATTCTCTTTAAGACGAAATTATTATCTTCCTCGCCTAGTCCTCGACATTGGTATAGACGAACAGGTGGGCATTGGAGGATTTAGGTTTCCAAATGATCACTCAACTTATTTAAGTCATGCATTAATCTCAATACGTGAGCAAAAGGGTTTAGGAATGAAGAATTTTTCTTCTCTCTCTTTTTCTTTCCACACGCCGATGTGGTGAGAATTTTGCAGAGTTTTCTTAGTCTCTCCAAGACTCACAAATACCGCTATAAGGAATAGAGGAGGCCTCTATTTATAGAGAATAAGAGAGCTAATTAATTTTGGAAAATCTTTTTAGTTGTTCATATCTTATCATGCGTCAATCCTACATAATCTCATCATATACAGTGCACTCATTTAATAGCTCACTATATTAACGATTCAGATAAGATCGTTCTATTCTTAATGGAAATAACCTGCACTAGTAACTCTCAGATAAAGCTTTCATACTTTAGTTGAATTAATTAATTATAACAATTAATTGTATGTTACTGACCATTTAAATTAACATCCTTAGATATTATTCTCTTGTATATAACACTTACATATAATATTTAAAATTATATAGATAATTATGAAATTTTAATGATATTCATAAAGTATTCAAAATACATACAAGCAAAACAGGGTGATCTGTCCATTAATACACCAAGATGCAACTTTAATGATATTCATAAATAAATTTACTTTATTTATAAATATGTCCATTGCAAACATCTTATACTTTATGGTTATCTATCCTAACAAGGTGCAACCTCGAGCGTAGCATCTTGTGCAACATCGGACTATAAAACATGATCTACAGTCCTCATCTTGTTCCATTGTGCATGAAATTCTTATGTCTTGTACCTGTAGACACCACAAACTGAAAGAATGTTCCCTTTTCTCCCCTCTTTTTGACAAAAAATCTTAGGGGCACTAGTCCAACCAAATAACATATAAAGAAAGCACAATATAGCAAATGATATGTTGTGCATGTAGTTTCTTCTCTTGAGTTTAATCGTCCATTTAAAACTCATTTTTCAAGAAGACTTAAAGAGCTATTGACAAATATAATTTTTAAAGTCACTTAATACACTAAGCTTCTTGACAATGTTTTTGTGACTTTTTTATGTGTGTGTGCATAGTGTGAATATGTGCATTAGAAAATCTAAAATGCATAAAATAAACATGATGCGTCTAACAAAAAAATATAGAAATCTTTTTTTGAGAATTTGCACTTATTTTTTGTCTTATAAACATGGATTATCTTTAAATCATCACAGCTTGAACATAAATCAAATCTAAAACTATTAAGAGCATAACAATATAGTCCAAGTGTGTGAGAGAGAAAACATACCATACCTGACACTCAAAATTTTTGAAAAACCTGTTCTAACTATCTTGATCATTTGAAAATAACACTACGCAAATATACTTTAATTTATTATTCAATTTTAACTTTATTGCATTTAGGGGGCTTTTATCTCATGGTAGATCATCCTCTATATATTGGTAATACACAGGCCTATATTACTCATGAACAGCTTTTCTCCCTTTTTTCAAAAAACTTTTACTTATCATATAGTTATATATTTGCATAAATGATTCCAAAACAGTCACAACATATTTCTCAATGATCAATATCAGGGTTGCATCATTCTCAAATATTTATTTAGAATATGATAATTATAGTGCATAAAAATCAATTAATTAAAGCTCTGTAATAATCAAGATTGGTTCATGCACAAACATAGAGTCTTTTTAAATTATCCATATTCAGCCAACTATTTTTCATGCTAAATTCTCAAAATTTTTCATGCATTAAACAAATAAACATGCACGTACTATGTACCTAATGCAATATGTATGCGTTAAATGTAAAAAGCCTAAGATACAAATCAAACAATGTAAATTCATAATGCTTTCCTAAGTGATTCGAAGCTAGAAGCATCAAGAGCCTTAGTAAAGTGTTTGCCAATTGTTTTCTTGTTTTCAGTCTCATCCATAAATCTTTAAAAGCATCATACACCTTAGGTTTTTCTTTCATGCACAAATTAATTTTCCTAACCTAAACATTTCTATTAATTTTATCTTTCAGACCAATTTTGGATTTAGGAGTCTTTTTTATTTTGGGGAAAATAATGAATTAATTATTCAAATCATTTTTCAATGCATGTAAATACTTATAGCATCTAGGTCTTATATGTCCAAGCAAACTACAATAATGACAAGTGGGAACAAACCTTTTCAATTTATGTGTAGAGGCTGAAAGAACAGATTTCTTACTAAAGTTAGTACAAGGGTCAAGTTTAGGATAGAGCTAGATTTAGGAGTTTCTTTCGCTAATACTGTCTTCAAAGGTGAGGCCCCTCTAGTGTATCTGAGGCCAACATGACTACCGCTAGATTTTTCAAGTGTCAGTATGTGATCTAGCTTAGTTGTCCCTGAGTTCATCATTCTCGATGCCTTCTAGGTATTTTTCAATTTAGTTCAGGTTTCTTGAAGCTTTTTGTTTTCCTTTTTAGCAGCCAAGAATTCATAGTTAATTGTTGCCCTTTTCAACACAACCTTCTCTTTGACTAGTTTACTAACTTTGTCTTATATAAACTTATTCAATTTGCAAACCTGTACCCACATGCTGTACATAAGTTGGTAGGATTTTTCAATGTCTTCTTTGCTCAGGTCTTCGTCATCATTGTAGCAATCAGATTCAGTATCAGATTTGACAAAAGCCTCATCATCTACCTTTGATGTCACAGGAGGTGTTACGACATCTCTTGCGAAAATGCTAGTAGAAACCTCGCCATTGGTGGTAATATTGAAAACAATTTACTTGCTCACATGTTCCTCGATGTCCTCTTGACTTCCGCCAGACTCCTCGACACTCCAAGTGACATTCAAAGATTTTCCCTTCTTTTTGAGAGTATTGGCGTACTCTGATTCAATGTGATCATATCCTTCATATTCATGACATTGTATTCCCTTGTACTTCTTGAATTCAAAGGTATCGGGGGTAGCTTTATTTTTTTAGAATTTCTTTGGTTGTCCAAAATTAGTTTTATTTTTCCTGTTTAGCTTCTTCAACATTTTGTTCAAATTCTTGGTCAATGAAGAAAAAGAATCATCCATGTCATTAGTCTCTTCAGAATCATATTCTTCAATGGGCTTTTGTGCTTGAAATTGAAGAGGTATACTTTTCTCCTTCTTGTTCACCTTCATATTCATCTCGAATGTTTGCGGTAACCCCATCAATTCATCCAGCTTCATAGATTCAATATCCCCTACTTCTTCAGTTATGACTTTGTATGAAAACCTTTTAGGCAGAGATCTAAGAGCTTTTCTGACAAGCTTCATATCAAAATATTTTTCTCTAAGAGCAAAGGATTCATTGGCTATGTCACATAACTTAGGATCAAAGTCAACAATTGTTCCATTTTCATGCATTCTAAGATTTTCAAACCTAGTAGCGAGCATCTGGAGCTTTGATAGCTTCAGAGTTGAAGTTCCTTCATGAGCAATTTGCAAAATATTCCATACCTCCTTTGTTGATTCACATGTTGAGATAAGCTTGAATTAGTTGACATTAACTACATTGAAAATTGCATTTAAAGCTTTAGAATTGATATTTGTCAATCATTCTTCCTTAGCAAACCACCTCTCTTTAGGTTTCAAAGTTTTGTTCTTATCATTATCAGTATGTGTGGGATGAGACCATCCAAGCAAGACAGCTTGCCAAGTTTTCTCATCAATGCCTTGATACGAGCTTTCTAATATGAGTAGTTCAATCCATCTAGTAGTGGAGGGCGTATAACTGAACCTTCTTCTATTAGAAATTTCATTGCCAACAAAACAAGATCTAGACCCAAAAATCTCACCTAATAAGAGTTAGTGAACCCGCTCTGATACCTATTAAAAGATTCAATTTTTTGAAGCAGATCTGGACTCTTTTTTTTCGATTTTCTGAATTTAGACTTCAAAAGTATCTTTTTATAAATCTCCTTTAAAGCAAATCGCATTCCCTTCCTTTTAAAGAGCCAAAATCATGTCCTTTTCAAGGTTTAAATCTCGAATCTCACTTGAACTAGGATTTTCTCATTCAATACTTATCTTTATTTTATCTCCAATTTGAATTCTTCTTGGACTGAATTTCCAGGATAAAAATGTGTAGATCATCTTGAATTTAATTTTTGAATTTTTTGAATTATTTTTGTCAAACTTGCCAACAAAATAGCGCTAACAAGTATGCTAATTGGATAGCTAGCAGAATAACTTGTCAGACTATGGGATTTTGACTTCATGAAGGATGGTAGGTGTGTGTTTCTAGCCTCGCTACAATTTTTCCCCAACATTTGCAAAGACATTAAGGGTGTGGTTTCTTTTTGTGCTCTTAAGGATAATCTCATTTGATGTTTGATAGGTTTCGAAAAGAGTACCAAATTAAATCTTGCTAAAAATATTTAATCGTTATTAAGTAAAGTGGTAAGTAAGGGCCATTCTTGTGCATGATTAGTTCTAACTAATTAGTTATCAACTCCAAAACATATGAAACACTAAAACTAGACACAAAACTGAGGGTTTTGATTATTAAATATATTACTAAATTAAAGAAAACACAAGAAAATAAAAGATTACTAAACAATGATAATAAAATCGGTTAAACGATAATTCTTTATCACTAGACAATAACTACTAAATCAAGGGTTAATTTTGCAATTAGTCTTTGAGGTTTACCTTTAATCCCACTTTAGTCTCAAAAGCTTAAAAATCTCATCTTGGTTCCTAATTTTTTTATTTTGTTTTGATTTTGGTCCGTCTATTAGATAGGCATTAAATATTTAATGGAAAATTTTCAAAATTTTTCACTTTAGTCCCTAATCTATTACTTTATTTCATTTTCGGCGTCTCTATTATAACTAAGAGTTACTAGTTACTAAATTTGAAAAATCTAAAGTGAAAAATTAAATATAACCATTTTGATGCATATATTAAAAAAACAATTTTCTCATAGTAAGATAAATTTTAATTTTGAAAAAGATAAGTTGAATTTTTAATACCAGTATATATATATTAGATAATTATGCATTTTAAATAACAAGTTATGCATTAGGACATATAAATATATATGTATACTTTACTGGATAGTTATAACTATGAACCTCATAGTCTATATATACATGCACATATAATATACTGACATTAGAAATTCAACTTTAATTTTAAAAAAAATTAATAGGGTGTTTGGCAAGTATAGTTAGAACAAACTTCTTAGTTTAAAATACTATAGCATGTGAAGCTTTACATTATATCAACTTTTTGTTTTTTACTATAACATGCGAGAGCATTACACTATTTCCTAGCCAAAAAATTGGTTCTCATTTTATATTTTTTTAATTTTAATTTTTAATAACACCTTGCAACTAAGAGACCAAAAGTGAAACAAACTAATAGATTAAGGATCAAAGTGGACATTTTTTGAATATTTTGTTAATAAATACTTAACATCTAATTTACAGAAGGGCTAAAACTCAAACAAAGTACTAGCTTAAGGACCAAAATGACTTTTTAAATATTTAGGGCTAAAATAGGATTGAAGGAAAACCTTGTGGATTATTTGTGAAATTAACCCTTAAATTAATTACAAGAATTATCGCCAATTCTCTATTGAAACTACCAACCATATATCACAACAAGCTCTGTTATCCCAGCCATTCCTTACTATGTCGTTCAATAAAATATGCTCTTTATTAAATCTTTTTGTACTAGATAACGTATAAGAAGCTCTCGAGATTCAATTTTAACATAAACATTAATTATAAAAAGATAGGTTGATCAGAGAAACAAACATACAAGCTTGGTTCATTCATCTCAGGTTATGTTTCATATGCAATAACAAAAGCCTGGCGCAATTATTGACAGTAATTCACTACTTATGATTAGAAGAACAAGACAATTATGGATCAATAATTATAATCTAGCAATAGATAATTATCAAGTTCTATTTAGTTAAGCACTTAATTAAAACAAGAAAATAGTTATAAACAATTATTATGGAAAAACATAAACAATTTCAATTGGAAAATTAAAATAATTCTGACAATCAAGCACATGATCATGTCTAGAGTTTTGAAATTGCTCTCAATTAATTAAAAAAAAACTAAAACTAATAATATAGCGAAAGAAAAGGAAGAAGGAAGAAGAAGAAGAACAGACATGGCATTGTAGTGTCTTCTACAAGATGATTCTCCTTTAGCCATTGCCTGAGCCTCTCTATTCTCTCTTTTTTTTCCCTCTCCTACGACTGAGAAAAATTGGTAAAAAAATGTTGGTTTTCCCTTAAGATGATGTATTTATAGGCTTTCAAAGTTAAGGTCAAAACAAGAAAGGTCAGAGCTGTTTTGGACTACAAATTCGGGTACCTTCGCGTTCAGAGCCTAGGCTTCACATTCCCAATACCTTGGCAACTGGAAGAAGAAGAAGAAGAAGAAGTAGAAGTAGAAGTAGAAGAAGAAGAAACAGAAGAACGGTTACAGCATTGAAGAGTCCTCTACACAGATGATTCACCTTGAGCCACTACCCGAATGTCTCCCCCGTTTCTCCTCTTGGCCTCCTAAACTATAAGAAGGTACGCTTAAATTTGCTCTAGAATGTCCTATTTATAGACTTTCAATAAAAGGATCAACACAGAAAAGTTCGGAGCTTTTTTAGACTAAAATTGGGTAAGTACACGTCTCCGGACGCCACAGCTTCAATTCCTCACGCTAATCCTCAAAATCTTGCCTTTTCTCGCACGGTGCCACAGCGTGACACTGCGCCTGCAATCCCTCCACTCATCACCCTCCTTAATGATTCATTTCCAATCTTGATTCTCAGTTTTAGGCCACCCCTTTTCTTCCTTTTCACCACCACCACATCTTCATCTCCAACTTCCAGTGTTTTTCCTCTCACCAACTCCGAAGCCAATCTAACTTGATGACTAGATTCAGGAATGGACACATACTTCATGCATGACATAGCGTGCAGAAGTTTCACCCAGCTGCCACTAGAAAATTGAGGATCGGTGAAATCCGGAATCCCATTCCCACTTGACCGACACTTGCGAATAAGCCACCGGTGCTGTAACTTCTCTCATTAGAACTCAATCGATGAAAATTAATCACAGCTTCGTTCTCAGGCTAAGCATCCAGAGATTTTCTTCTACCCATTA
Source organism: Artocarpus heterophyllus (assembly GCA_025403435.1). NCBI lineage: Eukaryota > Viridiplantae > Streptophyta > Magnoliopsida > Rosales > Moraceae > Artocarpus > Artocarpus heterophyllus. The sequence continues at coordinate 35,477,150 of CM046333.1, read as the reverse complement.
GTCCCAAGCTTGAAATCGAGCTATTTTCTTTGGTTCTAAATGTATTCAGAATAACTTTTACTCTACATATATAATAATAAAAAGTTGAAAAGCCATACATACCTTGGTTTAAACCAATGGAGAGCGATGAACTTTGGAAAAGAAGAATCATTTGTGGAATATGAGCACATAAACCAGCAAGTATAGAAAATAGAGAACAAGGGCATAAGAGATAATAGATAAACATGGAGATTACCACATGGTCATGATGAATTAAGCTACAAAACACCCTCCATTTCTCCATCCCTCTCTCTCTCTCTGGAGTCCTAGAAGAGTAAAGAAGGGATGACATAATCTTCAAAGATTATGCTTTCTGCATTGTCTTGCTCCTTTTTTTGGTTCTCTTAGAGATTACTTAAGGTTTTAAGTGGTTGAAAGCTCAACCACATTTTGTCGATAGTTTTTGCATGGTAGTAGTGTCTTTAGGTCGAAAATGGCACCAATTCTAGATAAATCAGTGGATATGTATATGTAAGGTTGAATCATGAATCAGTGGTGTTTTTAGCATTGTCTATAGACAATATTTATGGGACGAAATATCTCAGTCATAGATTGTTGGGTCAAAAATTCTTGCACTGTTCAGTTAAGTACTTGTTGCAATTGAAGCCATAAGAATGAATACATTGGATATTTTATCATTAACCCCAAAAAAAGCCTCTCCAAAATGATTTTGTACAAGAGGAAGAATGAGATTTTCATTTCTTTTCTTTCTTAAGCTCTTTATCACCATACACAAGTAAAGGCAACTTGCCGACTTCAACGGACCAAATTGGAACCGAAACCTACAAGGAAAATGATTTGGAATGCATTTTTATTCTCACACCCTGATGACAGAATGCCGCTTTTACTAGGAAAAAAACCAGAGGACGTCAATCTTTGTCTTATTTGAAAGTTTCAGGACCAAATTGGAAATTTAAACATAGGCTTAACTGCCTAATAGCTTCTCTTCTCCAGTCAAAATCTTCACCACGAGCTCAAATGATTCCCACAGGAGCTAGCAATTGATCCAATAACGCGTGATTAGAAGAACAACACTTCTGCAGGCAAACTCTATAAGTGGTGCATACGAAGCCAAACCTATATTTCAGCTCAAAGTGACACATGAATAACTTCTAAAGTGGTATCTCGTCTAATCAACACTCCAATAACTTTCCACCATCTTGGACGAAAAATTTAACCTTAACTAGTAAACCAAACCGTGGGTGTTTTGGCACACCGCACACCTGCAACATTAACTTTCCAGATTAGAAAATAACCCTCTAAATTTTAAGGTTTGATAAATTAGCCCTTTAATTTAACAAAATAGTCAGAATGACTCAAATCGATGTAAAAAATTATGTAGAAATGCTCAAGTACATTTGCTTGAGCTTGTTAGAGAAAAGGTACTAAACTTTAGATAATATAATCAACCACTTCATATCATGTGCATACAAAGAAATTTCTCCCAAATCTTAACTCATTCTTTCAGAGCCCTAATATTCTTTTCAAGTCAAATAACAATTGTCCACAATTAAAAAAATTACAAAGGTCAACTTTCCAATTCAATCAAAGTTCAGGAGCAAAATACCCGAAAATCAATCATTCAATTAGCAAATTGATGATACCTCATCCACTCAAAAAGAGGAAAAAGAAAAATGATTTTGCATAATAATTAGATACACCATTCCATGCATTTAAACATAAATAAGAGCAGAGTTCCCATCCTAAACTCGGGTAACAAAAATAGGAAATAATTCTACAGGTTAACTTGCTCGTCGCTAAATTTGTCATAAAATGTAAGCATGCACACAGGCAGGCACGCACGCAGAGAGAGTAAACCTATTAGACTGAAACTAAGTTTGTGCTTAAAAAATAAATATGAAGTTAACAAAAAAAAAACATCTTCCTTCAGGTAACCAAAGTGTATCCCAAAACAGCACAAGCTTACACCTGTTGTTACTACAAAATAGTTTTCCTTTCACTTAGCTTGGCCTTTCTTTGAAGAACCCTTATTTAATAGTTTCTTCTTAAATGTCTTCTTTGGTTTCAACTTGCTTGAGCTTGGCAAAGATTTTCCTTCTTTATTTTTCCGTTTCTTCTCTTTCTTCACGTTGTACATGTTGACCGCCTGTTTTTCAAGCAATCAAATGAGAGGAAAAGGTTGACAATATCCCCGGGTAGAAAAGGATGAATAAACAGAGATATAAAAAAGAATGGAACCTTGTTAACGTTGAGCATCTCATGGGAATTCTTAGAGAACAGCTTGTTCAGAACTTTCTCTGTTTGCTCTTTCTCTTGTGAGCCCATCCCCTTTCCTTCTACAACTGGTAGGAACTGAAACATACAACGAAAAACAATCAAAGCATGTAATAAACATGCAAAATAAATTAGAGCATTAACATAATTGGATAAGTGTCCTGACCTTGCGATATTTTCCTTTGTGTTTAGCAGGCTTTTCACCTGGCAACTTCTTGTCAAACTTTCCCCCACTAGCCGTGGAGATTCCTGCCATTCCGGCCACATTCCCTAGTTCCTCTTTGCTAAACTTCTTGGGCACAGCCTGGCTTCCAGTTATTGGCAAAGCTGTTGCAGCTAGTTGAACATGGCTGCAAAAAATGTTTAGGGACTATGAATTATATGATTCCTAGGAAATAGACATCATCGTGTTTGATCACATGCAGGAATCTTTTCTCAAATTCCCAGAAATATCATTTTACTGTCTTTGGTTGTGCATGGTAAAATAATGTACTTTGTCTTATAAAATCAATAATTTTGAGTATATTAAGTATTTTTAATGTTAAATTTTAAAGTGGAAAAAACGTGTTCCACATCTGAATAAAATCAAATTTCGGACTAATATGATGAAGAAAAGAATTTCATAACAGGTACCGACAAGGTTAATATGAAGAAATTTCTATTTTTTTCTTTAAAAGAGAGGAAAATTTTAAAGCTTCTAAGGCAGACTCTTAAGTCAAACTAATCATAAGTTTGATCACACAAAGTAATAGAGGGACTGACCTTGGCAAAGCACCGACTTTGGCTGCTTCTTTCAGGTTCTGCAACCTATTTTTCTCTTGCTTTTCAATTTTAATCTTTTTATCTGCACGTTTTTTAGCAAAAGGATCTTCCCCTGGCTCTGCAGAATTGAAAGCATAACTCCTTGAGACTGATCTGATGATATAACATATCACATACTGCAAAATTTTTACAAATGAAAAGTCCACGAACAAAACATGCAACCTCACCATTCGATTACCCACGAGACCATGACTTTTTTTTAGATCATATTTGCAATATAAAGTGAAAGGACAGAGAAAAGGTTTTTGAATTACCATCAGTAACCTTTGCATCAATTATAGGTACTTTATCTTCATCGTTTGCACGATCATAACCATAACGGCGTTTCCAAGTGCCAGCCTGCTCATCATAAACAATCTTATCCTTCTTCCGCTTCTTGATACCTGCAACAAAACTCAAATTAACAAACATACAGATATTCGAGCTGTGAAATCAAATACATTGCAGACATTAATCTCCCTATAGTCATTTATGATCTAAAAGTTCAAAAGCCTAGAATCTAACAAATTTTAAGTTTCAACTAGAGCCTTTGATGCATTTATAGGGAAAGGAAGAGGCTCTCTCGCTATAGTTCAATGTAAAGCAGTGAATGACAGTAAAAGATACTAACCTCTGGCTTTAGCAAATACTTCCCATTTTGTTGGAGGTTTAGGCTTTGGTAACTGTAAATAGAATAAGAAACAAGATAGACTATTCAGTTCTCTGCTTAGATATAAAAATCAAAACAACAATTACAACATGACGTGATTTCAAGCCTACTCTTAATCTTAAGTAGAAAGCTTTTATGATTCTGGACCTTTTTCCTATCTCAACCTATCTTAAATACCAGTCTTCTTACCATAGTTCCATGAGGAAAACCAAGACTCAGTAGGATAAACTTAAGCCTCATAGGCCTCTTGTAACAACATGATTGTAACTTGCAAATTAAAAAATTTGCACACTGAAGAGTGGGGAAAAGAAAAAAGGAAGCCTGCACTAACCTTTAATCCCCGTTGCCATCAAGAGTTTTTAGTTTAGACAGATAAATATGCATAATTAGGTGGTCCAATTTAACACAAGATTTAAGCTCCTCCATGAAGAAGCTATCCAATTTAACTAAGTTTACTCCGACGAATTGTATGGTAATAAAAAAAGTGTATGTTAGAAATACTAAATAGAAGGCACAACTTACGGGCTTCTCCCTGGGCAATCGAGTCGTTGGGGGAGGCAATTTGACAAGGGGACCATCTACATCCTCGGTAGAAGGTAAATTGAAAAGCGTATCAGCAATAGCTTGAACTAACTCGGTTCCTTTCTTTAGACACTCCTTCACCAACTCCTCCCTAAAAATGGTGGAATTTAAAAAGGAAAAAAAGTACGAATAAATAAGGACTGTCAAGCAAAACAAAAAAAAAAAAAAAAGGAAAAAAAAAAACCTCCCTGAAATGTATGAGCAATGAACAGGCATCACAAGGATGTATGGAATTACTATGAATCTCACACAACTTACAAAAATTGAACTTATTAAATCAGTCTCTAGAACTGCAGAATCTGATATACGCAAAATGCAAATACTCAGTATAAAAATAATTGACAAACTATTAAAATCGCAATATATATATATGGTAAAACTAGCTAGTAGTTTTACAAGGCGCAAAGACCAATTACCTGTTACATATGAACAAGAATGTAAAAGACTAAAACATTTCACAAGGCATCTAATAAGCTACTTCTACTTTGTGCCATCCAGATAGAAAAACAAAATCAAACATTAAACTATTTTAGTGGGAACTTTGGTAAAGTAAATAATAATTCACGATGTTTGTTCGGTTCCAACCTTTACAGGTATATAATTATACACTCCAAGTTTTCATATCTTCTCAAATCAAAAGAATTTCATTTCCCAGAAAGTGTTGTAATAGCCATATCATAAATGCCAAAGCCCATTCATGAAACACGCAAAACTGGAAAAGAAAAAAGGAAAAATTAAAAAAATCGTAAATACCCATCATTTCAAATATTACGAAGACCTCGGAGGAAAAAATAATGAAGCTTTACCCAAAAAAAAAAATTATTGAAATCACAGCAAAAGCTACACGATTTTCACAAAAAGACTTGAAACGAGTAAAAAGAAGAACAAACAAACAAAAGCAAAAACAAATACAAAAGAGAGAGAAGAAATGAATACGAACCTGGAGGAAGGAGGGGAAGGAAAGTTGTGATGAGGGTCGAAGGCCATGAGGTTCCCAAGGTCGATCTGAAACTGAGTTTGAGTCTCCATCTTTACCAGCTCTTGCTTGAATTTGGAAGAAAAAGGGAAATAGCAGATTTACGAGCTCTTTCCCCTTCTCACGATCGAAGCTCCTCCGCCGTAAAGATCACCTTCAGACGCGATCAAAGCTCCTCCGTCCTTCTCGAAAGTTGCAAAGCACAGACGCACCGCCTCAGGACGGAAGTAAGAGGGAGGACAAACCCTCCGTCGCCGCCTACCGACAAATTCGCCGTCGAGGTCTCTGCTCGGCGTCGCGACGGAATTTAAATCGTAGCCGACGAAGAGAGGAAGAAGGAGATAGAAGGAGAACTTGCCAGCTTTCTTGTTTAGTTTTTGAGAAAGATTAGGCCGCCGGAGACCGTCGCGATCAACAAGGAGCGCAGGAGGAGAGAAGATGTTTTCGCTGTCCTCAGGTTTTTGGGAGGTGGCGGTACAAACGGGAGGAATGGGTTTAGGTTAGGGTTTCTCTTACTGACACTTGATTGGGGATAAAGAGCAAAATCAACCGATCAAAAATAAATAAATAATATATATGTTAAAATATGTTACAAAAAACATACTATTAGAAATTTTGTTTGATAAATAGATTCGAATTAGTAATTTGATTTAAGTTAGTGTAATGTGAATTAAGATTTAAGATTTAAGTTAGGATTTAAATTGTTATTTAAATTGATGTTTAGATGTGTATTTAAATTTTAATCTAGATATAAGATAAAACTGAAATTTGTGTTTGAAGAGGTAGTAAAAAATAATTTTTAATTTATCAACAAATCTAATAAAATCTTAATATTAATAATCCTAAAAAATATACAATATAGAGCTTAATTTATTCCTCTCTTTGCTAGGAGAACAATGAAAAAAATCATCTCAATTGGATAACAAATAAAGAAGTTATGACTTTTTTCTCAAATATAGGAGAGAAAATTTTAGGTTTTATTATAACAAAGATATCCAAGTATCAAAAGTTTAGGAGTCAGAACTCTGAAAACTTGGATCCTTGATACTCAAAGAATTTGGATTTTAGGGAAAACAAACACGTATTCAAAGGATTCTTAATACTCGAATCTAAATTTGAGTCCAAAGAATCTAAAGCGTTCTTGAAACAAACGGGCCCTCAGATTCACGTAATAACTAAAAATCCAAAATCTCCTTATTGTTACAAAAACAAATAAAAAAAACTAAATTACAAAGTATAAAATAGAGAGACATAAAAGAAATAGAGAGAAATAATCTTATTATCTATCATCTCATGTTATATATAAATACAAGCTCTCAAATGCCATATATATAGCTAAGGATCATAAAGTAGGAGAAGCCAAAAGTTTGAGAGTTACAACAACAACAAAACAATACCAATAGATTGGTAAGTGGGAGGTTATATGCAGGTTATGGAATACCAAATATCAATAATAATCAAAGAAGAAATAATGCAATTTATGAGAGTGTTAGGAATATGAATATTCACACTGGTAAACTAATTTATTCATAACACTCCCCCTTAGATATTCATCACTTAAGAATATGTTTCATTAAAAACCTTACCAAAAAAACCCAGTGGGAAAAAATCCTAGTGAAGGAAAAAAGAGTTCATTATTCTCTTAAGATTTGATTTAGAATTGCCTTGTTAAAAATCTTACTAGGAAAATCCGATGGAACAAAACCTATAAAAAGGAAAAAAAGAGTATAGTAGCTAATAGCCTCCCCCTTATATCAACATATCTTCTTCAACAATATCATATGCAAAGATCTTTGAGTTGATACATACTAATCTTGTACAGTAATTTCTCAAATGTAGTTGCAGGAAGTATCTCTATATAAATTTTTCAAGTTGTCACTTGAACAATTTCGATAAATGCTGTCCTTTAGGAGCTCATGCATGAAAAAGAACTATTAGGAAACATGTTTTATTATGTCTCGTTAACTTAGGTGATAAACATTACATTCTCCTCATACAAAGCCGTCAGACTTCTTTTGCTAAATAAAAGGTCACAAATTGCTTGGATATATCGGATTATAAATCTCACCAATATAATACACATAAAATGACTCTCTCATAAATTGCTAACATTTCAACATGATTCAAAGATGCAATAGCAATAGTTTTTCTTATAAATTGCCAAGATCTAGTAGTACCATCACATGTAAACAAGTAGCATGTGTATAATCATGCTTTTATATGGATTGAAAAATATTCAACATCCAATCAATTTTAATATCTATATAAGATGTTTCACAATGAAAATGAAATACTTGTTTAACATCTTTTCAATGTCTTTAAGAACTATATCTTGCTTATATAATAGCAAAAGTTGTCGTGTGAGGTCTTGTGTAATTAGCAAATACATAACCGCACTAATAGTATTATTTGGACCAAGAATTTCTTCAATATCACCTGATGATAATTTTTTACTTTAAGAGATCAAGAACATCCTTATTCAAGGGATAAAACAACCATTAGAGAACACATTGGTGGTATTAGAAGGTGAACATCAATAATAATAAAATTTAATTTATAATACTCTTTGTTGGATGTTTAACACTTTAGAATGTGCCTCATTAAAACCTTACTAGATAAAAGGATAAAAATTCTAGTGAAGTAAAAAGAGGACATCATTCTATAATACGCTGTAAACTGCCTCATTAAAAACCTCATTAGAAAAACCTAGTGAGAAAAAACCTTGACCAAGGGAAAAAGAGTACAGTGTGTATTTGTGTCTCCCCTTGTACTGCTATCATGGTTTTATCAATAACAATTGATTTAAGAGAAAATAATTGAGCTGATGCATACTATTATAAACAAATTCAAGATATTTACAATCAACTATCTGAACTTGTTAGCCTTAGCACTTTTGCTAATATTTCAATTATCGCTCTTTAGGAGCTCGTTTGTCATAAAGAATTTCATAAAAGTATTGCCTATTTTTATGGGTATACATGAATGAACCTTTACCCATATTTATTTTCTAATTGGTAGAACAATGGCGTAATAATTATTTGCATATAAACTCATCTCCAAGTGAGTATAAAAATATTGTGCATCTTGTAGCCAAATACTTGTCATTCTACTTAATTATTCAAATAATATTTCATACTATAATGTACTAAATTTAAATATTAAGATGCTATACAAAACACTATATGAAAATTCAAGACTTGGAATTATTTTGGTATATCCTTAAAATATATAATCATCAAATAAATGATAAAAATACACAATAGCCCTGAAAGTTCTTAGGGCAATTTTCTTATATGTAAGAGAAATTATGAATAAGTATTCTTTTAAGCAAATCTCAATTTTAAGGTCTGAATAAACTTTCTTCCATGAGATTTGTCTTCTTAAGTTTCTCTTATGATCTTTTCAAAAATTTTCACATATAATAGCAAATCCAGTATGTTTGAGCTCATTATAAAGCAATGTAAATATTAATTTGCTAGCACTTCTATTCTTTATCATAAAACATAGTGGTACTATTCATATCTGGATTGCATTCATTTACACAAAAATCTTTGTGACCTTAGTAATTAAGCTTGTAATTTCAACTTATATTTTTCAGACCTTTGAAGCCTCTTTAGCACTTTTTATAAATATCAATAAATTGTTACAATATGTTTCTCAGGCATACATGAACTTTTTATATATATTTTGCTAGGCTATCAAAATATAATTTCTTATCCATCATATATGAGTATCGTTACTCATATTTTTTTTTATAAGTTTTCTACAAAAACTAATTGTTATAACTCATAATTTATTTTATAACTTCATACATTTTCATATTTACTATTTAATATGAATATTCATTTTCACCCTATTGGCTTTAATATTTAAAATATTTTGGACTATTGGTCCTCCATACTTTGCACTAGCATATATACTTGCTTAGACTTTACGTCTTTTACTTATAGGCTATTTGTTCACGTCAATCACTCTCGATGGATTTTAAATATTTTTCAAGATCCCCACTTTTTTTTAAATATACTAATAATTCATGCTTTTTGTAATTGTCAACAATAATTTTTATTACAATTTAACTTTATTTTTATATTGACATAACTTGTCGAGATCTTCCTCTTTTTTTTATTATTTCTAAATTTTAGGAATACCTTTTGAACTACTTCAAGAGCTCAATAACTTCAAGAAGTTTGATCTTTAACGAATATATCAAATTGTCATGTTAATAACCTTTTCTGAATTTATCCTCTTTAAGAATATGGTCCATTCATGATACCAACATATTTAAAAGTTTCTTTCTCTTCTAATAAGTGTGGGATTTTAGACCAGAAAAGTCTTTAGTGCTTCAAGTATCTCTTTAACTCATGAGATAACAAATTGTCATTTAGAGGCCTCAATCTAAGCTATGAAATTAGTAGTTGGAGAAGTGATTCAGTCACTTTCTTTAACATATTAATTAACAATGTTATACTGCATTGCAATGCTCAATTAATCAATCTGTGTGAGGATCAATAATATCCAATTGCAAGTTCCTTCCCCTGATGGTGGGAATATTTTTCCAAACGATATTACCTATAGGGATTTTCAAAATACATATGTTCATACCTAATATGCCTTTTGGGTCAGCACACTTTTAGTTCGTCATAACAATTTTTCATAGTTGTTTTATTATAACTTGGAAGGAAAGTGGAAATAAGTTTCCAATATATCTATATAAGTAATAATATATACCTATATGCATGTGTTTTTGTGCATACAACCAAACATAATGTAGAGACATCTCATTTCCTTTATAGCTACTATGATTTTTTTTCCCTTTCATCAATATAATGACAATATCATGGGAATTTACATCGTCAATAACAAACATTTAATTCATGTACCCAATAAATTGAATATTATAATCAATTTCTTATTAATTCACTAGGCTATGTAATAATAAAATGTGACGACCTGTCTTTTCGGGCAGTCACTTTACTTTCATAATCATCGTTTCGTAAACAGTAATCTTACTTACTTAGTAAGAAAATACTGTAATAAATTTTTTTTCCTTTAAACGTTCTTTAAAATTGATGCGACCTCTGTCGCATTCAAGTTGAGACCTCGCTCAACACTTGCTCTTAAAATCATTTCAAATCATTTCTTAAAACTTAATAAAAAATAATTATTAAATCATAGTTTAAAACTTTACTTTATAATTACATAAAACAGTTCATAAACTGTATCTTAAAACTTTGAATACAATTCTTAAAACTCTGATTTTCTTAAAACTTCACAAACACTATATTAAACAATGGAAAACATTTTCTTTGCATAGCGAAAGCAAACAGTGATGGTATCCATACCCAAATCTTCGCATCTGTCCTCCGCAGCACCCAGCTCTTCTAACGGGTCCTATTGGTCACCCATAAATTACCTACAGCATGAAAAACTTTTAATGAGCTTTCGCTCAGTAAGTTCAAACATAAACTCACAATTCATTTAATCATGCTTTAAAAACTTTTCTCATGAAAACCTTTCTCTTGAAACGTTCTTCATGAACGTTTTCCATAAACATTTATGAAATATTTTTCATAAATGTTTTCCTTAAACATTTCTAAAATCGTTTTTCATAAACATTTTTCATAGAACATTTCTGAAACGTTTTGCATAAACGTTTTTCGTAAAACATTTCTTGAACGTTTATCTTAAAACGTCGTTCATAAACCGTTTCTTAAAAACATGAAAACGTTCTTCATAAACAATTATCGTAAACATTTTTCAGAATGTTTTCCATAAACATAACATATAAACATTTCATAAAAAGCATTCAAGTAACATCAGAATGCATGACTCCATTTATGCTCAATTATTAACTTCAATTATGAGCATTTTATGAACGTTCTATAAACTTAAATATTCCTTTCTTTCTCAACCTTTATTCTTGTTCCTTAATTTTCTTTATCTTATAACCTTCATTTTCCTTACTTTCTTTAGTGTTCGTACCAACTCATTAATCATGAGATCATAAACATGATGCTTCCCTTGTGGAAGACTTGAGACCATCAAACATTGAGGTCTTGTACCTCACCTTTAGGAGGTCAAACTTTAATTTTACTTTCATTACCTCATAACAAAGAGGCTGGTACGACACTTTCTTTTTATCCTTACGTTACCTTCTTATTAACTTTAGTGAGTATTTCAAATGCAATCACATCATATGCAATACACTTGCAATTCATAGCTTGTACTATAAAATCTATTGCATAACAAATGCAACATATTGCTTAACAAATACATCATAAAATACAAACACATTTTGCAAATCATAACTTGCATTCTAACACTCATTGCATAACAAATGCAACATATTGCTTAATAAATACATCATAAAATGCAAACACATTTTGCAAACTATAACTTTTATTCTAAAACTTATTGCACAATAAATGCAACTTATTGCACAATAAATGCAACTTGAAACTTATAACTTAAACTATTAAACATTTTGCATTGTCATAATGCAAAACATACTTTCAATACTTTAAAAATCATAACTTACACTTTTAAGAAATGTTATGCATATCAATATGCAAATAAACCTTTAACATAACGATTGCAAATTCATTGCAAATCTTTTTCTTGAACTTTAAAACTTTTTGCATAATAAATGCAAACATACTTTAAAGAAACTTACATAATAATTGCAAACTCATTTGCAATTTATACAAATAAGCATTTAAAAATCATTTACTCCATGCTGTAGGTGAGGTTTGAAACTTACCCGAACTATACTCTAGCGTTCTCTATTCCGTTCCTTTTCCTTCCATTAGTCGGCCTCTGTGTCCTGATCAAACGACAGCCGACTCATTAATTAACTTTCTTTATTATCAATACACTCGATTGATAATAAAATGTAAACATTAATCATTCTTTCCTTTAACGACTAGTATACTATCGGTCTACCATACTTTTAACTCAACCTTATAAACCATCAGTTTACATTTCCTTCAATTAGCCTTGTAACCCACCGGGGTTACTTTTCCTTTTAGCTTTGTAGCCCATCGGTTACCTCTCGTTTACTTAAACATCCCTTGTTAAATCTCTAGTATCATATGACCGTTACGTTACTTAAGGTATTACGGAACATTTTTTGTCTAATAACGTTATGCTAAATTGGAGTGTTCGACTCCGTTCTAGCCGTTTCCTTGATAATGACGATTTTACCCTTAACGGGTTTTTCGTCAACCTTGTAACGTTATAAAACTCATTCTTACATAAAATAGTGCAACAATCACTAATCATGCATTTCATAACTTTTTATGAAAGCATCTAAAATAATTTATTCTAAAACAGTTCATACTGTAGGCGAGATTTCTACTTACTTGAACTCTAAGCAAAGCAGATCCAGTTGTATCTCGCTGCATCTACAGTATGCGAAGCATCCTCTGTAGTGCTCCTCGAGCGACCATGAATGGCTAGGAATGCTTCCTGGAAATCATCCATTCTTGAAACTGTCATTTTGGACTCCGATACTGCTGTTTGAATCGTCTCGATCCGTGTGCAGTCGGTATCAGACGATTTTCATCGGAGTGGAATTTTCTCAAACGGAGGTCACCATTGCGTTCAGAGCATCGAAACGAGTCGGGAGGCGGTCTCGGATCTTCGATCGGAGGTCCGGATCACAAAATCCCAACTTGGCCTTTGACCAGCCGTTGACCGGCGTTGACCGTCGTTGACCGGCCGTTGACCGGCGGCGGTTGGCTCCGTTGAGGGCTGAGCTCGAGCCTACCCCCCCTAAATTGACCCTCCTGAGTCGATTGGTGGGGTCAATTTCACCCAATTTGCCCTCTAACATAGCAAATTGAAGACGGAATTCTCGGCTAACACTGGCGGCTCCGATCTCCTGTCTCCGGCGGAGACACCGTGAAATTGAGCTGGGCATTTTCTTCCCCGTGGCCCTCTGAGTATTTCTCCTATGGTGGGGCAGCTCAACACCGCATGGAACGGCGGCTCCACCTAGCCCCACGGCGGTGCACGACGGAGATGCCGTTCTCCGTCCTCCGGCCATCATTTTGTGCAATTGAGGGTTGCTTCACACTCTTCTCAAGCCTCTGAAGGTATTAGTGCCTTCAATTTGGCACAAAATGGCCTAAAACGGCCAACTCGACCTCACCCACGGCGACGGTGGCGGGCATCCACGATCTCTGGCGAGGGGCGGCGGAACGTTGCAATTGACCGAGGGGTCTTGCTCGCCGTCGCCCTCTGATCATTTTGGCACCGGCAGTGTGCCACACCGCCGCCATATACGGCGGCTCCGACGGTGGCTTCACGGCGGCGACGGGGCAACTCCGGCGAAGCTTTTCCAGCCAAAATTGAGCTGAAAAAATGCTACCATCTTGCTCCTCTCCTCACGCTGAGTCCATAGACACCAAAATCACGTCGATTGGTGGTCGGACGGCGGAGAAATGACGTCGGGAAGAAATGGGTTTCACCGCCACTTTGGGCGGCGCGTGAGCCCTCCTCCGGCGGCTATTTGGGTGGCACGACATCTCGTTGGACTCAGCTCAACGAGAGCTTCCCATTGGTGCGGGAGGTGTCGAAAAATAACGCCGGAATCTCAAACGAGATTTGAGGAGAGAGAAAGAAAGTGTCGAATTTCCTTTCAATTTTTTTGATTTTTCCTTTTTTTTTTCTTTTCTTTTATAAAAGTATAAAAAGAAATTGTGGTCCACACAATTCAATTCTTACACTGCATTACTCTAATACTGTATAATTTTCTATCTTATTATACAGTATTTTTTATTAAACCGTACTTTATCTTAATACAATCCTTAATTTAATGCATTTTTAATGCATTAAAAATCTCGGATGTTACATAAAATGCCATTATTACTTCAATGTATTGCATGTATGTGATCTTTCTATAAATTTTGTTTCACAAGTCTGTTAGTTTTCCTTTCTTGTCACATTTCCACTTTCGATGATTATACGTGCCTTTTTCAAACTTCAAGGATGCTTTGTATCATAATATCACATTGCATTTGATTAAATAAACTTGGATCAAACAAAGAGGACGCAATCAATAGCTCAACTCTTTCTCTAGCTTTTTTTTCTGTTTAGGCTTTCTAAGATCACATTTATATTTTGAATATTCTATAGGTCTGTCCTTCATAGAGGCACCACTATAGCCTTTTCATATATGACAATTCTTATAACAAACGGATGAAAATTTCTCACTTGATTAGCCTTGGTATTAGCATTTAGACATACAACAAATACATACAAAAGTATTTCTTTGTCACATGCCAAGTAACTAATTTTAATTATTCATGTGAAAAATATTACAAACTTTTTTATTTTCTCATAATTTCATGCTTCCAATGCTTATTTTATCATTTACATCAAAAATTAGGAATTTGGGAAATCCTTTAAAGTCCCTTATAGCCATCACAAATATGCAATATCCACTTCAAGGAATATACAAAATAATTGAGAAAAGTTAATGGCTTTTTTTTTCCCCATATTGCGTGGTAAGAATACAAACAACATTTATAATTATTTATCTTTTACTATCTCATCATAAGTGTGCAAAATTACAATAGTTCATGGAATGTGTAGTGCCATATAGCCAACTAAACCAAATTTTTATTGGCTCAAATATATATGCCACAACATACATCCATGTTTATGTAATTTTAAAGATGACCAAGTTATACCAATAAATGGTGCAATAATTAAACAATTAGTCTTTTTGTATCAAGCGTTTCAATAATAAAAGGCCACATTATTATTTTTTATGATCTTGCTATTACTGTCTTTATGGACATGATTAAGAGCCATTTCGAAATAATTTGTATAACTGTATGTTAAAAATGTTACTGTACCCATAATTAAACAAACAAAACTTGTAACTTATATAATTATAGTGCATTGAATAATAATTAATATTCTATATTAAATTATATGACTATCTTTGTCTTGAACTCTAGAGAGTAGAAACCGATTCAATAACACAAGGATAATAATATTTTCGACAAAAATAGCCAAAAAATAAAACTCATTAATAAAGATATATTAAAACAAAAATAACACAGAAAATATTTATCAAACTTTACATCATAATATTTGGTAGTGGTTGTAATGTTAATACTAACAATTGCATGAAAAAGACAATTGTATTCAAAATACAACAATAACAAGACAATATCATATAATGTTTAAAACAATTACTCAAGGGGTGCAATAAGAACTTTTCAACACACACATATATTCACTTCTATTGAACCAATATATATATATATATATGTATGTATGTATATATATATAACTCATTTTTATTATTATCAAGCAAGGAAAGATAAATCTTTATATAATGCATATAGAAACATGCTTAGATGAGATAAGAAGAGTTACTAAAATATTATCATGAAGTAAAACGTATTACCTTAACAATTCTAGAAAGACATAAAACATATTATGACGTTTGACATTATAAAAGTTTGACAAAAATCTTTGGAAAACGATGGCCAAATACTTTGATAATAATATTCCAATAAGTATCAAACCTGTCATACCAATATTACAAACAAAATTTGTTAAATTTCTTATTAGAAAACAAGTACACAACGGAATTTTAAAAATTTTTTAAATCATAATGTTTTTCAAAACACAAGTTAAACATGCTATATGCATAAATTAATGACAGATCTTACTAAACTTTTGTATACCGAAGTAAGCTCGAATCCATGTAGAGAAGAACATTCCAGAAGATCCTCAACCAACTAGTCTTTTTTGCTATTATTTATCCACGATCAGAGTGTAGGTGGTCATACGTCGTACACCTTTTCCTCCAATGACTCTCCTTCCAACCATTTGAGAAGACCTAAAGCAAAGGTTTTTGATTGTGAACAATAGCTCTTGGAGAGTTTTATAGTTTTTCAGACTAGAGTGCTACTCTATACTTCTCAACTAATCATAATAATTGAGAAAACTCACCCCCTATTTATAGTGGTCAAATCAGGGATTAATCCCTATCAGATAAGGCCTCAAAATTCGAATCTGGATCAACTTCTGATGAACTTACTCCATTGGCAAGCCGAATTAACGCATCGGCCTGCCGAACTTGCAATAATTTGATCTCTGAGAATATCTTATTTTCCATCCGAGATTCTTAGAGAGAGCCTCAGTTTTAATTCAAATAACCTAGTAAAAAAGTTATCTGATCAAAACAGTCATATCTAGATAATCTCATAGAAAATAAATATTGTCCATATAATTCAACATGTTTATATTGAATCAATTTACCAAATTAATTCAACCGATAAACTTACATGAATTATTAAATATGATCTTATCAAATTTTAGCCAATCTAATAATTTAACATAAGTCACCAATATATAGGAAAAACATGCCATATCGTTACAGGATTATTATGAGCTAGCAAAAGGGGACCCGATGGACATATACAGTTCAAGCTCCTATAATTATAAAATACAATATCCTAGATATATATTTTATAATTATAAAGTCTAACTCTACTCCACTAAAAACTTGGAGCAACACTCTCGAACTGTATAAAATTATGAAGCTTCAAGTAAGCTAACCGTCCATGACATATCATAATGTGTCACATCCCCATAGGATATTTATAATCAACTTAAGGATAAATTTTGTTTTACCTTCCTGATTATTTTTTTATTAGGTTCCATATCATAACATTGGAATACTTACTATGTATAGGTAGTATACCTTTCGGTTACACCTATGTATTCAAATGGTTGAGCACTCTAGTCTTCCAATTACAGGATAACGCATATAAGAAAATATCACTAGCTCTACAAAAAGAGCTATGGATTCCATATCTATAAATAACAAGTCTATTCAATCAAGAGTTATGTCTCCAATATACTAGTATGCATACCATCTTAAGTTAGGATATCACCCGTTAGTACATCAAAAGACATAAGTTAAGATAATGCACCCATTAGTCATTTCAGGATTAAGACATAACACATATGATTGTCTAACATGAATTGATTTGCACAACAGAATTATTAATCCAAATCAATTCAACTCTATGTCCTGATCCAATACATTGCCACCTATGACAATGACCAATATTTCTACTCACGAAGTCCCACTCCAATTATCAAGACAAGCCATCTCTTATTATGGATGTAGACAATATAATAATCTTAGCATGAATAAAGCACCCAACTTTATTCCCTCGATTGCAGATCTTATGATTTAGACCATCACTTTTAAGAATCACATCTTCCGCATAATCTATCCATCATATGCACGATTCTTAAAGGTTTAGACCGACAGTCTTAGACTTTTGTTTACTTGTCATACATTCAACAAATATGAACATAAAGAGGACAACATTTGGTATATGAACAATAAACTCTTTATTATTAAAATGTCTCCAAAACAATATTACAACATTTTACTCCTTAGAGCATCATGTCTAACAATTTCTCACTTCCACTAAGTGAGTAAATATGACATATCTCGCATCCCCATAGCCTCCACATGCCTCTCAAAAACTCTTGTAGTTAGTGTCTTTGTACATAGACCAGCTAAATTGTCCTCAGATAAGATTTTACATATAGCAACATGCTCGCCCTTAATGTAGTCCTTTATCACATGATACTTTCGATGAATATGCTTACTCTTCTTGTGAAATCTTTGTTTCTTAGTATTAGCTATCTCTACAATGTTGTCACAAGACAATGATACCGCCTTATCCATACTAGAAACTATCTCAAGATCCCCAAGGATCTTGCAAGCCATACTGCTTCTTTTGAAGCATCACCAGCTACCACATACTTGGCCTCCATCGTTGAATCCAAAGTGAAATCTTACTTGACATTTCTCCAAACAATGGCACCACCACCCAGAGTAAACATAGAACCAGAAGTTGATCTTCTCAAATCTAGACAGGATTGAAAATCTAAATCAGTGTATCCTAGAGTTGTGAGATCCTCACCCGAATACACAAACATATACCCTTGAGTCCTTCTCATGTACTTTAAAATATGCTTGACCACAACCTAGTGGTTCAATTTTGGATCTGACTGAAATCGACTCATTATCTTGAACGTATAACAAATGTTCATTCGTGTGCAAAGTATAAGACATATAAGACTACACACCGTCAAAGCATAAGACACCTTCTTCATGTATTCTCTTTCTTCATCAGACTTTGGTGAATCTTTCTTAGAAAGAGCAATTCTAGCCCTACATGGTTGCCCACCTTTCTTAGAATTCTGCATTACATACCTCTCGAGAATTTTATCTATGTTGCCCGCTTAGGATAAAGCTACCATTTTGTTTTTCTTATCCTGAAAGATCTGGATACCAAGAACATAATTAGCTTCATCTAAGTCTTTCATGCTAAATTGCGTGGTCGACCATAATTTAACCAATGACAATGCCCCAATGTCATTACTAATTAGCAAATGTCATCTACATAGAGCGGTAGAAAAACCACCTTCCATCCTTAATAAGTTTGTAAACACATGATTTGTCCACATTTTGCTTAAACCCATAAGTCTTAATCACCTGATCAAATATTATGTTCTAAGCACGGGAAGTCTGCTTAAGTCTATAAATTTACTTTAGCAGCTTACAGACCTTATCTTTTTGACCTTTGGCCTTGAACCCATCTGGCTATACCATATATATGGACTCATCAAGATAGCCATTTAGAAAGGCCGTCTTGACATCCATATGCCAAATCTCATAGTCGAAAGCGGCAGCTATGGATCAGAGAATACGGATGGACTTAAACATGACTACAAAAAAAAAGGTTTCCTCGTAATTGATTCCTTTCTTTTGTGTGTATCCCTTAGCTACCAGTCTAGCCCTATAGGTTTCAACTTTCTCATCTGATCCTCTCTTTCTCTTAAAGATCCACTTACACCTTATGGGTTTTTTCCATTCGGGAAGATCCACAAGTTCCTAGACTTGATTACTCTCTGTAGACTTTATCTCAATGTTTATGGCTTCTATCCAGAGCTTTGAATCAACATCCTTCATAGCCTCTGCATAAGTGTAAGGATCCCTATTTTTCAGCCGATTCGGCCAAGTAGACTTCATTATTGAATATATACCTCTCGGGTTGACGCTCGATCCTCCCACTATGCTAAAGCCCCTTAGTTTGTTGTTCGGTGGGCTTTTTTATATTGATTGGATTGGTTTCCACTAGAACTATCGGAGTGATCAAATCACTCGCCAACTCCTCGAGTATCACTTTACTTCAAGGCTTAAAGTCGTTAATGTAACTTTCCTCAAGGAATATTGTATTCATTGAAACCACAACTTTATTTTCTTTTGGATTATAGAAATAACGCCCTTTAGTCCTTTTTGATATCCTACAAACACACAAACTTCTGAATGTGCTTCGAACTTGTTAGCTTCCTTATATAGGACATGAGCTGGACATCCCCACATATGAATATGGTTTAAGCATGTCTTCTTATGTGTCCACAACTTGTGAGGAGCTTTAGGAACCGATTTTGAAAGCACATTATTCAAAAGATAACATGCAGTTTGTAGTGCATATCCCCAAAAGGATAAAGGTAATGCCGAATAACTCATCAAGGACCTAACCATGTCCAACAAAGTCTTATTTCTTCTCTCAGCCATGCCATTCCGCTGCAGAGTGCCTGGCGTAGTCAAATGGGATAAAATCCCATTCTCCAAAAAGTGTTCCAAGAACTCATCGGAGAGGTATTCCCTACATCAATCAGATCGAAGTGCCTTTATGGGTTGCTTCAGCTTGAAACTCCCTGAACTTTTCAAAAGTTTCGATTTTATGATGCATTATGTAGACATACCCATACCTTACGTAATCATGAATAAAAGTGACGAAGTACTCATGCCCTCCTTGTGCCCTAATGTTCATGGGCCACAAACATTACTATGCATAAGTTCTAGAACCCCTTCAGGCCTATTGCCCTTAGACCCCATGGTCTTTTGGTCATTTTGTCCTCTAAATAAGATTCACATTGTGGTATAGATTCCACCTCTAAGTGACTTAAAGGTCTATCCCCTTGCCAATCTTTGAATCCTATTCTAGCTAATATGTGACCTAATCGCAAATGCCAAAAATAAGTCTTATTAGAATGAGAAGTCTTAACTCTTTTAGCTTTATTATCATTAACTTCAGTGTTAAGCAGTATGTCCAACTTATGTTTGATAAAATATAGATTGTTTTGCATCCATCCATCACAAATAAAAGATTTGTTTTTACGAATCACCACTTATTTATTAAAAAAAAAACTGAATGAGAATCTTTAAATAAACAAGCTATAGATATCAAATTCCTTTCAAGTCTAGAAGCATAAAAACAATCTTTCAAAACTAAAATCCTGTAATTATCAAATGGATGTCTCCTATTGCTTCGGCCAATACCAAAGATCTATCGCCCATTCAAAGCGTAAAGTCCTTATGCAACAGACTTCTCGTTTCTTTGAACCCTTGCAGAGAAACACAAACATGATTATTGCTCTAGAATCTATGACTCAATTGTCACTTGATTCCTTAACTAAATAAGTTTCAATAACCAGAAGATCATACTTACCTCCTTGGGAAAGGAAGTCCTTGCAATTCTTCTTAATGTGTCCAACCTTCCCACAGTAAAAGCACTTTAGCTTCTTTAGGTTCTTCTTTTTCTTCTTCTTATTCTTGCCATTTTCCAAAATAGAAGATTTCCTATTCTTAGCCAATTGCTTCCTTCCATTCCCTAGGTTTGGATTCTATATCTATGAATAAGAAGTCTACGCAATCAAGAGTCATTTCTCTAACGTATGAGTATGTGTACCATTATTAAGTCAAGATGTCACCCTTTAGTATATCAAAAGACATAAGTCAAGATAACATGCCCATTAGTCATTTCAGGATTAAGACAAAATAAATATGATTGTCTAAAGTGAATCTATTTGCACAACTAGAATTACTAATCCAAATCAATTCAACTTTATGTTTTAATCCAATACATCGTCACTTATGACAATGCACCAATGTTTCTAACAGTCCCACTCCAATGACAAGACAAGCCATCACCTGTTAGGGATATAAACAATATTACAATCTTAGCATGAATAAAGTGCCAACTTTATTCCCTCAATTGTAGATCTTATGATTTAGACTATCACCTTTAAGAATCATGTCTTCCGCATAATCTGTCCATCATATGCATGATTCTTAAAGGTTTAGACCGACAGTCTCAGACTTTTGTTTGCTGATCAACATTTAGTATATGAACAATAAACTCTTTATTGATAAAATGTCTCCAAAAACATATTACAACATTTTGCTCCTTAGGGTATCATGTCTAACATTTCTCATAAACAAATTAGTTGAGAGAGCAATACAAATGGAAGCTAAAAGTATTCAAAGCAATCTTGAATCTTAAAAAAACTCTCAATCAATTTCTAAACCAATATAAATGGTTACAGACTCGTGCTAATCACATGCTATAAAACAAATGCAAAGAACTAAATTGCAAACATAAAATAGAGAGACACAAAAAAAATAGAGAGAAACAATCTTATTATTCATCATCTCATATTATGTATAAGTACAAGCTCTCAAATGCCATATATATAGCCAAAAATCATAAAGTAGGAAGCCAAAAGTTTAAGAGTTACAACAACAACAAAATAATACTAATATAGTAGTAATTAGGAAGTTATATGAAGGTTATAGAATACCAAATATCAATGATAATAATAATAAAAAAGATAATATGATTTATGAGGGTATTAGAAATATGAACATCCACATTAGTAACTAATTTATTCATAATACTTATCTTTTTTTCCTCCCCACTACACCTTTTCCTCCTTCATCACCCATGGTCGAAAAAATGCATTATTTTCCTATAAATACAGGAAATATAGTTTAGGAGAAAGGTGGGCTGGAAGAGGAGAACATGCCCTTTGCCATTGATTTTGAAGGGTGCTTTTAGCTTTTGTAACTACCTACAAAAATTTAAGATGTTTGATAAACCTGTTTTTGAAAAGTTGTTTCTAAAAACTACTGCCCGCAAAAAACATTGGAGAGCAAGCTAAGGGTTGCTTTTCTAGGGCAATTTTACTTTTATAATTTAAACTTATTAAACTAACCTTAATAATAATACATAATTATCAATCTACCCATTTTTTCATAACAAATTAAAATAAATCAAATAACACGTTAAAAAATAAGGTGGAACTTTTTTCATATAATTGAAATTTGAAATAACAAATGTATTGTCTAAAAAACAAAAGAATTAGCTAATAACAAAAATTTCTAAGAAATCTTCCATCATATTCTCAGCAACCCAAAGCTTATTAGCTTCAAATTTTATCTCTTCTCATTTAATAAAAGTAATTTATTTTTCTAAAAATGTATTAAATAATAAAAATAAACATTTTTAGTATTTTAATGTACAAATATTACATATGTTAACCTTCAAATTAAAATTAATTAAAAAGTAAAACTACAAATATGCTTACTAAAACATGTCTATTTTCATCATTATATATCTCTACAGCAATTTTATACATAGTTTACCAAACATTTACAATTCTACTTCTAGTTCTCACAACAACTTTAAAAAAATTTACCAAACGCCTACTTGTTTCTGATCCATAGCACAACACAACACAGTACAACAATGTCAAACTGGCCTATAGAAAGGAGAAAGAAGTTTGAAGAATAGGCAAAGGAGTGGCAAAAAAGAAAGAAAAGTGGAACAAGAGAATTGAAAGGAAAAAAAAAGAAGGGAGAACACGACAAAATACAAAGACCATTTTTTAAAAGGTATTTTTGAGAACTCTCATTCATAATATAAGAATTTTTTTCTTAGCAAAAACCCTCCACATGCATCCAAAACTAAAAAAAAATTGAAATCCATACCAACAATCATGGCCAGAGCTAGGATTTTGTTTCAGAGGGCATAAGCTAAGAATGCAAAAAACTCTAGAAACTATCAATATATCCACTCTTAATACTATAAAATAGTTAGAAAGACATACATATTCAATTTGTTGAATTTTTTACTATGTAAATGTAAAATTTTCTTTAAAGTTTAGTTTCTTTTTTAGTTACTATTCTCTTCTGAGTTTAGTTTAGTAAAAACAAAAAAAAAAAGAGTAGAACACTTACGAGAAAATGATTTTGATGGAGTAAGACTGATATAAATTATCTAGGGAGCGCAAAAGAGATGCATGAAAAAAGGTTTGAGCATAAACACAATCAAGAAAAATTATTTCAGTAAACCAATTCAGAAAATATAATTATAAAAGTCAAATTTATTAAGAAAAATAATATCATTTTAGAGAACTAAAACAAGAAAAAAAGAATTAAATAGAGATACATTTGAGAAACATTATTGAAATGAGGGCAAATTATAAACAAAAGATTACTAAGGTACATATAAAAATAATTTTATAGTAATAAATTAGAGGAAATAATTTGTTAATGATGGGGCATATATAAAACTTTTTGAATAAGAGGGGGCATATATGAATAGTTTTTAAAAACTATGAGCAAAAACATAAATTTTAAAAAATCCAGGGGCAAGGCCTAGGCTCCCTCCTCCCCTGCCAACAATCTCCATTTAAACAATTGTTGTTGCTTAGCACACTAGAAATCGAAGATTGATGATCCCAAACGAGAAGAGGAAGAAGAGGGCTAGAAGAGAAGAACGTAGGAAAGAGAAAGAAGTTTGAAGAAGAGGCAAATTAAGGAGTGGCAAAAAAGAAAGCAATGTGAGAGAAGGAAGGTGGAACAAGAGAACTGAAAGGAAAAAAGTGAAAAAAAGTGAGAACATGACAAAATAGACAGACTATTTTTTGAACAGTGTTTTTGGGAACTCCTATGTATAAGATGTTATAAACAACCCTGCACATGTATATAGAACTAAAAAAAAATTGAAATCTATACGAACAATTTGTCTTGGGAGCTCTGAGAAACACTATTCAAAAAATGGTCTTTCTATTTTGTCATGTTCTCACTTTTTTTTCTACATTTTCTCTTTCTCTTGTTCCACCTTCCTTCTACCACATTGCTTTCTTTTCACCATTCCTTTGCCTCTTCTTCAAACTTCTTTCTCCATCCTACGTTCTTCTCTTTTGGTCATTGTCTTCCTCTTCTCGCTTGGATTTGTCGATCTTTGGTTTCTGGTGTGTTGAGCAACAACAATTATTTGAACGAAGATTATAGATATATTATATAATTATCTTCACACATGCACAAATACATGTGTCGATTGATTATTAATTATTTTGTTGATGTACTTAATGCGATGTATACCTTCCTGATGTTGATGAAGATGCCAAAATTATAGGTACTCTTATTTCTAACTCCATTTCTACACAATTCTCTTTCTTTTTTTTTTTCTTTTTTATTATTACTAGTAAGGGCCCGTGTGCTGCACGTGTTTGTTCCCATTGTTAATCGTATATTTATCAATTATAAGAATTATTTATGCTATGTGCTTATGAGATTATGTGGTTGTCTCTTTTTGATCTTTGCCATTCTATTTTGTATGTTTAAATTTTGAGATGTTTGAAGTAGATAGTTTTGGTACCTTTGTAGCTAAATTGTCCATTATGAGACAAAATGTAGTTCAGAGGTGGATTGGATAGGCTATAAAAGGGAGAAAATGTTGAAAAACAAGAAGAAAACTTGTGAAAATTTTGTCAAAAAGAAGAATAAAAAATAGACCTATAACAAAAAAAAGATTGTGCCAACTATTGTATATTTGTTATTTTTCTTCTTTCAATCTAAGTTTTCCCATATCTTTTTCTTTTTTAAATTTGATCTCTTTTGAAAGGGATATTTTGACAAAAGAGCCAAAAAAAATTTTGAATTGGACAAATGGCCTTTTTTTTTTGCACTAAAAAACATGCTTTTCTATGCAATAAAACTGCTCCAGTTTTTTGCAGAAAAATAAGAAAAAGACTTGTAGCAAGGAAAGGAACCTCAACAGAGTGAAAAGAAAAAAAAAACTAGAGTAGTTTTTATGCTCAAAAAGCTTGTTTTTTTATACCAAAAAATTGCAAAAAAAAAAAGAGTCATCTTACCAAAAAGGCTTTTTCTTAAAGCCACTTTTCAAAATACCCCCTTTTGAAACTATGAAAAGTCATCTTTGTACTATATTTTGTTTTACATTAGCGATTTATGTTATTTTTATTTATTTATTATTATTTATTTGGCATTTAAATGATAATAAATGAATTAAAATAAATTAAGTGGTCCAATAGACACGTATTTTCTAAAGGATGTCAATCAAAAGATATCTCTGAACTTATATAAAGTTTCAGAAAAAAGGCCTTGTTTTGGATATACCTCTTGATGGTAACATACCCTGATGATGGGTGTTTATAAGTATCACGTAAGAGGGTCCTTAAGCCTTCCAGTTTTATTCAGAAATACACAATCTCTCCAAAATTGTAGAAAGTTTAGAAGATTCTCTTTCTTTAGGAATTCTTGCAGAGATTCTCCATTCTTACTATTTTTGTCAATGGTTGGAGGTTAGATTTTCTTTCCTTTACGTTTCCGCATTTAGATGATTTTTTTATGCAATTTGGTTTATACATGAATGTTGAAAATCATAATTCTGTATATGTAAATTTCTAACATTTGGTATCAAGAGCGTGGTTTTTTCTTTGCCTTGATATGTTTGAATGGAGTTTTTTAAAATACTCAAAACTTTGTTGTATTTGAAATCATTTTTTGATGATTTTTGATGAAAACCAATGTTAAAATCATTAAAAATTGATTTTTTTAACATTTCTGAGTTTCTAAAACGTCAATTTTGGTGCCCATAAAGTATGGAATTAATTAGGTTTTCAATTGGACCCATTTGGATCAATTTCGAGTAAAGAAGACCCAAAATCGCGTGAAAAATGAATTTTGGGGTCAAAAAACGACACGTTGTTTTGGCTAAAAAGGGGCAAGTTTTTCAATTTTAAAACGACATGTTATTTTTCCTTTAGAACAATGCC
The DNA here is from genome assembly GCA_025403435.1 of Artocarpus heterophyllus. Taxonomy (NCBI): domain Eukaryota; kingdom Viridiplantae; phylum Streptophyta; class Magnoliopsida; order Rosales; family Moraceae; genus Artocarpus; species Artocarpus heterophyllus. Next base: position 35,450,862 of record CM046333.1, on the reverse strand, counting down.
ATGTCGTTTAATGAAAAGGACACACATTTCTCGGCCACAAAATGACATGTCATTTTTCTTAGATAAAAACAACACATCGTTTTACTCAAAGAATACGTGCTTCTTTTGGTAAAAACATCACGCTGTTTTCTTTCAGTAATGAAAAACGACATGTCGTTTTTGAAGGGCATTTTTGACAAAAAAAATTAATTAATTATGTTTTTGTATTTTTTACAAATTTTTTATTTAGGCATTATGGAAAATTGTTTTTTAATAAATCTAAAATTAATTTTAGTGAAATCCAAAATTTTATTATTTATGTTTAAATAAAATTTTGAAAATTTATTTTAGATATGGTTTTGAATTTATACATAATTTATTTTGCATGTATTCCTTAGTTGTTATTTTTAATACATGCAAATTCATAAATATTTTATGCATAAAAATTAAATGTCTTGAGTGATTTGTATAATTTTAATAGATTTAAGAGTAGCTACAATATCTTAGATTATATTGAAATTATACGTTAAGTTTTTTTTTAAATCACATTTAGTTAAACGGACATTAATTGTAACTAATTATATTTGGTATAATGAAATTTATCCCACATGAAATGTTATTATATTAAATATAATTGGTTAGGATGAAATATTAAACTATTTTCTTAATTTACCCATAGGAATTAAGAAATAGAATATAGTTTAATGGTTTCATCATAAAGTTGTTTGTGAATCAATGTGAATTAGAAACTTAGCCCATATGTAGTTTTTATATGTCATATGATTCATAATTTTTGTAGCATAATTTACATTGGTAAAACATGACATATAGTTAGAAGCTTCAAATTTTGTGACGTAAGCATGTATGTTTGATGTATTGCAGTAATTCAACATGTTAATTTATCTGACATAAAATGTGATATTCTCGAGCTTAAGGGTAATAACTATAAAGTTTGAAAGGAGAGGATTCTCCTTCATTTGGGGTGGATGGACATTGACTATGCCATCAAAAAGGATGAACCGCGCTCTATCACTGAGACCAACACTCCAAATGACGTTGGTCGATATGAAAAATGGGTGCGATCCAATCGTCTCTCAGTTATGTTCATAAAGACTAAAATCTCTGCTTGGATCAGGGATTCAATTGATCAATATAACAATGTCTGAGCACTACTGAAGGCTATTGATGAGCAATTTGAGTCTTCAGATAAGACATTGGCAAGCACCCTAATTATGCAGTTTTCATCTTTAAAGCTTCCCTGGTATTAAAGGCATGTGTGAGCATATCATGCGCATGAGGAACATTGCGGCTCAATTAAAGACACTTGAGGTTGAGATGTCTGATTTGTTCCTGGTATATTATATTTTGAACACTCTACCCTCTGAGTATGGTCCTTTTAAGATCTCCTATAACACACACAAGGACAAATGGTCAATTAATGAGCTGTTGACCATGTGTGTTCAAGAAGAGGGAAGACTCATTATGGAAGAGGGAGAGAAAGTAAATCTAGCAACCCAGGATAATAAGAAGAAGTTTCAGACCAAGCAAAAGGGGAAAGGCAAGGTTCTTACTCAATCGGATATTAAGAAGGAGTTCAAGTGCTTCTTTTGTAAGAAGAAAGGGCACCTAAAGAAGCACTGCTCTAACTTCCGAGAATGGCTTGATAAGAAAGCTACTTAACTCTCACTCGTCTGTTATAAATCCAATATGATTGATGTTAATTATAACATGTGGTGGATTGACTCTAGTTCTATAATCCATGTAACCAATTCCCTGTAGGGATTGCAAGACCTATGAAAGCTAGTGGGAAGTGAGCAAAGCATTTATTCTAGTAGAGGCTGTAGGAACATACAAACTAGTCTTAAGTAGTGGCTTTGTTTTGTATTTGGAAAAGACATTTTATATTCATAGTTTTTCTAGAAATTTAATTTCAGTTTCTAGACTTGTGTCAGTTGGATATTCCTTTAAATTTTTAGAATCTTCTTTCAATTTGTTTTATAAATCTAATTTTATTGGATGTGGTACTTTGCCTGATGGTCTTTTTCATCTTAATTTATAAAATGATGCCAATTATACTACTTTGCACGTTCATAAAAATGTTGGTATAAAATGGTGTGTTGTAAATGATGAATCCTTTATGTTATGGCATTTGAGATTGGGACATATCTCCATTGAGAGAATTAAGATATTAGTAAATAATGGAATGCTTAGTACTTTAGATTTTACTAATTTTGATACTTGTGTGGACTGTATTAAGGGTAAGCAGACTAACAAGTCAAAGAAGGGTGCCAAGAGGAGTTCTGATTTATTGGAAATCACACATATAGATATGTGTAGTCCGGACATGGAGATTTACTCTCAAAGGTACTTCATCTCTTTCATAGATGACTATTCACGATACATGTATCTCTACTTGCTTAACAATAAAAATGAAGCACTAGATGCTTTTAAAGTCTTCAAAGCAGAAGTTGAAAAACAATTCGGAAAGCAAATTAAGATCATGAGATCAGAAAGAGGTGGAGAGTACTATGGTAGATACACTGAGCATGGACAAGCACCTGGTCCATTTGCTAAGTTTCTTCAAAAATATGAGATTATTGCCCAATACACTATGCCTGGTTCTCCATACCAGAATGGTGCAGCTGAAAGAAGAAACCAAACATTATTGGACATGGTGTAAAGTATGCTTGCTAGCTTCAAACTTCCTGAGTCCTTGTGGACTGAAGCTCTTAAAATAGCAGTGTACATATTGAACCGAGTTCCAACCAAGGCTATCTCTAAGACGCCTTTTGAGTTATTCAAAGATTGGAAACTAAGTTTGTGACATGTACACATTTGGGGTTGCTCATCGGAGTTAAGAGTTTATAATCCACAAGAGAAGAAGGTAGACCCAAGGACCATAAGTAGATATTTTATTGGTTATGTTGAATGGTCTAAGGGATACAGATTTTATTGTCCATCTTATAGTACTAGATTTGTGGAATCAAGGAATGCAAAATTTCTTGAGAATGACTTGATTAGCGGGAGCAATCGATCCTAGAACACTGTTCTTGATAAAGATCATACAAATGCTTAACCTTTCACTTCTTGTGATAGATTGATTGTTGTGCACAACATGCTTAAAGTTCAAATGCGTGATGAAAAACAACAAGTCATTCAAGCTCCACAGAATGCTGATTACGAGATAGTGGATCTAGCTGAACAACAGATACAAGAACCTGTTGAATAGCCTGTTGAACAACATGCTCCATAGGAGAATGTTGAACCAGCATTAAGGAGATATACTAGAGAAAAGTGATCGACGATACCTAGTGACTATATTGTATATCTACACGAGTTTGACTACAATGTTGGAGCTGAAAATGATCCTAAAATGTTTTTACAGGCCATGAGTTCAAAGGAATCTGACTTATAGTACAGTGCCATAAAGACGAAATGGATTCTATGGCATCTAACAGACTCTGGGATCTCATTGAATTGCCTGATGGTGTAAAAGCCATTGGATGTAAGTGGGTCTTTAAAATGAAAAAAGACTTATTGGGTAACATTGAGAGACATAAGGCAAGTCTCATTGTCAAAGGATTCACTCAAAGAGAAGGAATCGACTATACGGAGACCTTTTCTTCTGTATCTAAAAAGGATCTCTTCAAGTCATTATGGCATTGGTCTCCCATTTTGGTTTGGATTTGTATCAAATGGATGTGAAAACGGCCTTTCTCAATGGTGATCTAGAGGAAGAGGTTTATATGAAACAACCAAAAGAATTTTCCTCTAGTGATGGTGAGCATTTAGTCTGCAAGCTTAAGAAATCTATTATATGGATTGAAACAACCCTCTCGTCAGTGGTATTTGAAGTTCCATGATGTTATCTCTTCATTTAGTTTTAAAGAGAATATCATGGATCAATGTATATACCAGAAGGTCAGTGGGAGTAGGATTTATTTCTTTATGCTATAAGTGGATGACATATTACTTGCAACTAATGATAAGAGTTTGTTATATAAGGTGAAGCAATTTCTCTCAAAGAACTTTGATATAAAGGATATGGGAGAGACATCTTATGTCATTGACATTAAGATCCATAGGGACAGATCTCGAGACATTTAAGGTTTGTCTCAAGAGATCTATATCAACAAAGTTCTTGAGAGGTTTCGGATGAAGAATTGTTTACCAAGTGTAGCACCCATTGTAAAGGGTAACATGTTCAATTTGAACCAGTGCCCAAAAAATGAACTCGAATAGGAACAAATGAAAAACATTCTATATGCTTCAACCGTTGGAAGCCTCATGTATGCTCAAGTCTGTACAAGACCTGACATTGCATTTGTTGTTGGAATGTTAGGCAGATATCAGAGTAACCTAGGTGTTGACCACTAGAGAGCTGCAAAGAAGGTGATGAGATACCTTTAAAGAACTAAGGATTACATGCTCATGTATAGACAGATTGATAATCTAGAGGTGATTGGATACTCTGACACAAACTTCGCTGGCTATGTTGATTCGTAAAAGTCAACATCTGGTTATGTTTTCATGTTTGCCAATGGAGTTGTATCTTGGAGTAGTGAAAAGCAAACTTTGACTGCTACCTCTACTATAGAGGCTGAGTTTGTTTCTTGTTTTGAAGCTACTTCACACGGTGTATGGTTCAAGAGTTTCATATCGGGGCTTAGAATTGTGAATTCTATTTCTAAGCCATTGAGATTGTACTGTGACAATTTAATTGCGGTATTTATGGCCAAGAATAACAAGAACGGTAGTTGAAGTAAACACATCGACATTAAGTACTTGGCTATAAGAAAACATGTTAAAGAAAGGAAAGTGATCATTGAATACGTTAGTACTGAGTTGATGATTACCGATCTTTTAACTAAAGACACGTCACCAAAGATTTTTAAGGATCATGTAGTACGAATGGGACTTGGTTCCATGATGTGAATTTCATTGTACATACATTTGGTTATTTTTATTAAATTCTTATTTAGTTATAATGTTTTCTCACATTAAGTTGTACACATATTCAGTTATTTTGAGAAAAATCAATTAAGTTGAACCTAGAATAAACATAGGGTTTATAATTAAGTTATGTTACCATTTATGAGTTAGTATTAAGGGACATAATGCATTGTAATACATGGAAGATAATACTCGTTCCAAAAGGACTTATCATCATGATTCAAGTGTTTATTCCTTAAGTTTAAGATTGGTTGATTTTGGTTATTTAGAAAATATATGTGGACCAAGTGAGAGAATGTTATTTTTATTTATTTATTATTATTTATTTGTTATTTAAATGATAATAAATAAATTCAAATAAATTAAGTAGTCCAATAGACACATATTTTCTAAAGAGTGTCAACTAAAAGATATCTCTGAACTAATATAAAGTTTCAGAAAGAAGACCTTGTTTTAGAAATACCTCTTGATGGTAAAACACCTTAATAATGGGTGTCTTTAAATATCATGTAAGAGGGTACTTAAGCCTTGCAGTTTTATTCAAAAAATACACAATCTCTCCAAAATTACAAAAGGTTTAGAAGATTCTTTTTCTACAGAAATTCTTGTAGAGATTCTCCATTCTTAATGTATTTGTCAATGGTTGGAGGTTAGATGTCCTTTCTTTTATATTGCGAGATTTAGATAATTTTTTTATACAATTTGATTTATGCATAAATGTTGAAAATCATAATTTTGTATGTGTAAATTTCTAACAATTTAGTGATAGAGAGAGCAAAAATGTCAAGAAAGCTCGTGGCAGCGACGAGACTAATAGAGTGTTTGGAAGGGTGGTGGGAACCACTTTTACTGTAGCATGTGAGAGTTTTATACTGTAACACCTTTTTTTATTGTTACTGTAGCATGTGAGAGCTTTACACTGTTCATAACTGAGTTTGTGGTGGGAACTGAGTAGTGGGAACCACTGCCAAACACCCTATAAAACTAAATTTTGACGATCAAAAGCAATGTAGACTACCAGTAACAAGAGGAACAAAAGTGGGAAAAAGTAATGAAGGAAGGCGTAGTAATCTGACTCTGAAGTTAGAAAAGTGTAATCCATTTAGCATCAACAAAGTGAAATAATAAGAGGAAGGCGTTATAGCAGCAATAAGGTACCTCAAAGTAGCAGGCAAAGACAGATACGCACAAAAATGACTAATCAACAATAAGGTATGTCAAAGCAACAAAGACAATGAAAAGTTGAACTGCTAAATGGTATGGTAGCAGAAGTAGTTTGCTATTGATTCATCATTAAAACCACGCGAATATGGGAATTTGCGCGACTTTAACAAATAATTAAACAATTTGAATAAGGATAGCATAAATATCAAAAAGTTGGAGTAATTGGATTGCTTACCATTGCATGTCTATGGTTTAAGCATCTTAAGTTACAAAAGTTAAAAAAATGCATTTCATTTTCGTAATCAGACGATTACAAAATGAATTGCATTTCAGTAAGGTGATATAAGCTATATTGGTAGAGAGAAGGTGGAATGGTAGTTTAGACAAAAAGGTCTTCTAGTATAATAGAGGAAGTGAAGCTTAGTTGTTTCATTGTCGGTTTTCGGAGTGAAACTTATCATACATCATAGATGATTAACTCATTAGAGCTTCGTAATTTTATATAGTTTGAGAGTACAGCTCTAAGCTTTTAATAGAATAGCGTTGAGTTGATAATTATAGAATATATGTATCTAAGATATGTTATTTTATAATTATAGGAGCTTGATCTAAATATGTCTATTGGATCTCCATGCTAGCTTATAATAATTCCTATAACGATACGGTATGTTTTTCCTACATATTGACAACTTATGTTAATTATTAGATTTACTGAAATTCGATATACTGGATTTAATAATTCATATTAGTTTACTGGTTGAATTAATTTTGTGAATTAATTCACGATAAACATGTTGAATTATTTGGATAATATTTTATTTGATATAAGATTATTTGTTTATGATTGTTTTAATAAGATAACTACTCGATTGGGTTATTTAAATTAAAACTAAGGTTCTATCTAAGATTCCTGTGCGAAATAAGATATTCTGAGATTTTCATATTATCGCATAATCAGCAGGCCGGTTGTCGAGTTCGACATGCTGATTGCACAGTTCGGTAGAACGATTGTGCAATAATCTTGTTACGTATTTTCGACGCATTTTTTATTAGAAGTTTATCTAGACTCAAATTTTGAAGCCTAATCTAATAGGGATTAATCCCAATTACGATCACTATAAAAATGGAACTATTTTTCATTGTTCCTCAAATCCTTTGAGAAGTATAGAGAGAGTATTCTAGTGAGAGAAACTCTAAAACTCCCAGAGAGCTATTATTTAACATATGGAACCTTAGCTCTTGGTTTTCTCAAGTGGTTAAAAGGAGAGGCACCAGAGGAAAACTATATGATATGCGACCACCCATATTTTGATTATGGAAAGAGAATAGCAAACAAGGCTAGTTGGTTGAGACTCATTTAGGACATGCTTCTCTAGTTGCAATTTCTACAGTTTTTAGTCTATAAAAAGAGGTATGTACGATCTTTTATTTATTTATATACTTAGCATGTCAAACTTGTTATTTAGAAAAGACTTTGATTTAAAAATTTTTAAAATTTCACTGCGTATTGTTTTCCAACAAATGGTATTAGAGACATGATTTTATGTTGATTTTACAAGTTTGTGATCATGCTATGTACATAAAATTATGTCATATTATTCTCTCCTATGCTTGAATTAAATTTTTAGAAAGTTGGCACTCTGGGGTTTCTATATAATTATATGTTGTCATGAGATTATATGGTGAATGTTTACTAATTAATTATTGTTAATTAAATATTTATTTTATTATTATAGTAATTAATTAATTTTACTAGTTATTGTTCCTTAGATGTTAGAGTGTGTATCTAGGTTTTTTCATATAAGTAGATGGCAGTCTATGATCACTGTCTAGGATTTATTATTTTAATTTTAATTTGTAAAATTTGCATTAAGATAATTATTTGAAGTGAAGACAGATCTAGAAGATGGAGATTATTGCAGTTCTATGTGTTTTTTATGGTTTATAAATTTTTATGTTTTTGAATTATTGAAAAATAAATTATAAACTATTTAAAAATTATTTTTAAAAAAGTTTGGAAAAACGTTGGTTTAGCATTGGTCAGCAAGCCAGTTACCTAGCACCGGCAGGCCGATGGTCACAGATTGACAGGTCGATCAGCGGACATGACCATTTTTTAAAACAGTGTGTTTTTTGGTGCAGTATTTTATTGTTTTTTTTTTTTTAGACATTTCTAAGAAACATGGAATTTTATGATAAGCAAAAAAATAAAATAAAATTTTGATCTATATAAGATTGAAAAATTGAAGACGGATGCCACATGAAGAAAGATACAATGAGAAGATACAGGACAAATAATCAATATATGTTTCGATTGACATTTTGTAATCTTTATCTTTACTCTAGGATGGAACTATGATATTACGATTGTTTATTATATTGCTTGTTACTTTGCATGTTGCATTGCTTGTTTGCATTATAATATGTTTTGCTATGTATGATGATAACATGCTATATAGAATAGAGAGTGCCGCTCATTAAAAATTGTTCATGCATGTTAACATAAAATCTTGATTTCTAAAATACTGATTGAGAGAAGGTTCTCGAAAAGAGGACCTAAGGCCTTTATCGTTGCTCCATAGGTAACACATGGTGGCTCTGACCTTAAGAAAGGGATTGTGTCATGCACTAGGTTAGATCTCTAAGAGGATAATTTGCTTTAGTATGTTTTATCGTCGTTCACAGCAAGGTGTCGATTATAAAACATGGATAGAGTGGTTGAAACGATAGTCAAACACTCAAGATTAATTTCATTATTAATCTCCCCTAGCAGCTCTGTCAATAAAGTTAATTGTCAAAGAAAACGATTATTAGTATATGCTAGATCAAATGGGTTTTGGATGGTCTATACTAATCGAAGGGGATCTATGTTCCTAATTGAATTTGGCAAATCTCCCCAAGGCAGCTTATTAAATTCTGAGTTAGGAATTATCATTGTAAGGTTGTGATTTTTTTTAAGGTTTTGACATATAAACACAATTGTATGCTTACTTTGTTGCGTTATTTTACTAAATTATTATTGAATGTTTGCTTATGTTGTTACATTATTTTACTAAATTGTTATTCAATGTTTGCTTATGTTTGGCATCTAATTCTTTATTGTAGATGAAAATGTCTAAAAATGCTTTGTCTTTGATACCCGATAAAAACAATATAACTGGTGAGAATTATAATAATTGAAAACGAAACCTAAATATCGTCATATCCTTTGAGAAACTGAAATTTGTGCTAACAAAATTGAACCCTCCTATGCTTGCTGACGAATCCAATAATGAACATACCCAAGCGTATTATCACTGGAAGGATACTAATGATTAGACCCGCTGTTATATCATAACTAGCAAGAATAACGTGTTATACGTTCAACATAAAGATCATGAGACTGCTCGATAGATCATGGATAATCTTGATGACATGTTTGGGGGCTAAGCCTTGATGAAGTGGCAAGGGGCTCCTCAAAAGCTTCTTAATTGCAAGCAGAGATTGGGGATGCCTATAAAGGAGCCTATGATATTGGTCATTGGTTACCTCGCTGAGGCTCAAACCTATAGAGCTAACATTGATGCTGAGTCATAAATGATTATGGTTTTTAAGACTCTTTCTAAGGAGTTTATCCTATTTAGAGCTTCAAATAACTTGAGCAAGAGATAGGATGTGACCTTAATCAAGTTGATAAAGCAGTTACAGGAATTTGAAATTTTGATTAGGGAAGCCTCGACTGGTGGTGAGGTGAACTTGATGGTTGCATTTGGTTCCAATTCCAATTCTTGGAATGGAAAGAAGCAAAAGGCCAGGAAGGGGAAGTCTTCTATTCCAATGAAAAGCAAGGATAAGAAGAAAAAGAAGAGGAACCCGAAGAAACTAGAGTGTTTCTTTTGTAGGAAGGCTAGGCACATAAAGAAGAATTGCAAGGACTTCCAATCTAAATGAGGTAAGCGCGAACTTCTGGTTATTGAGACTTGTTTAGTCGAAGAATCAAGTGACACTTGGGTCATAGATTCTGGAGTGACTAAACATGTTTATGTTTCTCTACAGGGGTTCAAGGAAATGAGAAGTTTGCTACTTGAGCACTTCATGCTTCGAATGGGCGATGGATCCTTATTATTAGCTAAAGCTGTGGGAAATGTCCATCTTTATTTTGATAGTTATAGGAGCTTAGTTTTGAGGGATTGTTTTTATGTTCCTAAACTTAAAAGGAATTTAATTTCTTTCGCTTGTTTATTTAAAGACTCTTATTTAGTTTATTTTAATAATAAAGTTGTGATTTGTAAAAAAAATATATATATATCCATATTAGATGGATGCAAAACAACTTATATGTTATCAAACCTAAGATGGACTCACTACTAAAAATTGAAATTAATGATAACTCTAAAAGACTTAAAACTTCTTACTCTGATAAGATTTATCTTTGGCACTTGCAATTACATCATATTAGCCTGAATAGGATTCAAAGGTTGGTAAGAGATGGACCTTTAAGTCATTTAAAAGTGGAATCTATACCACAATGTGAATCTTGTTTGGTAGGCAAAGTGATTAAATACTATTTGAGTCTAAGGGCAATCGCGCCGAAGAGGTTTTAGAACTTGTGCATAGTAATGTTTGTGGTCTCATGCATATCAAGGCATGACAAGGGTATGAGTATTTTTATCATTCTTATTGATGATTACTCAAGATATGAGTATGTCTACCTAATGCATCATAAGAGCAAAACTTTTAACAAGTTTAGGAAGTTTCAAGTTGAAGCAGAGAAGCGATTAGATAAACCAATAAAGGCACTTAGATCCGATCAAGCTGGAGAATACCTCTTCGATGAGTTCTTAGGAAACTTATTAAAGAATAAGATTTTATCCTATTTGACTCGGTCAGGCACCCCGTAGTAGAATGGCATAGCTGAGAGAAGAAATAGGACTTTGTTGAATATGATTAGGTCGACTATGAGTTATTCGACATTACCTTTATCTTTTTGGGAATATACATTACAAAACGCATGTTATCTTTTAAACAATGTGCTTTCAAAATCAGTTCCTAAAACTCCTCACGAGTTGTGGACTTGTAGGAAGACATCTTTAAACCATATTTGGATATGAGGATGTCTTGCTTATATCCTATACAAGGAACCAAATAAGTTGGAAGTACTTTCAAAAGTGTTCATGTTTGTAGGATCCAAAAGGGACTAAAGGGGGTTATTTTTATAACCAAAAAATAATAATAATAAAGTCGTGGTTTCAACAAACGCGACTTTCCTTAAGGAAAGTTACATGAACGACTTTAAGCCTCATAGTAGAGTGGTACTCAAGGAGTTAGTGAGTGATTTGATCACTCTGAGGGTTCTGGTTGAAACTAATCCGATCAATTAAACAAAACTTACCAAACAACAACCTAGGAAGCTTTGGCGTAGTGGGAGCCAGAACACTGAAATGAAGTCTATGAAGACTATTCGTCTGGAAACATGTGGACCTTTTCGAAGAGGAAAAAACCATAGGGTGTAAGTGGATCTACAAGAGAAAGAGAGGAGCATATGGAAAATTCAAAACTTATAAGGCTAGACTGGTAGCAAAAGAGAAAAAAAACGTAAATCCCCCCTCTATTGAGGAATCAAAAGACGTAAACCCCAACCCCCTTCCTCCCAAAGAATTAAAAAAACGAAAGAGAAACCGTGATTCCCACTCTAAGAAAAAAGAATAAAAACTAAAAATAAAACCTAAACCTTTGTCCTCTTCCATCTGGGTTTTTTCTACTTTCTTTTACAAATTATCTCTTAATTCAACAAGGACAGTCTTCTAAGAGGAGAAGTAAAGAGAGAAAGAGAAAAAGCAAGACCTTCTAAGAGGAGAAGTAAAGAGAGAAAGAGAAAAAGCAAGACTTTATCAACCAAGAAGAATCACAAGTATTTTGAATCTTTGACTTCTCTTCATAATTGGTAATCTTCTTGAATCTTGACTTTTTCTTATTTGTCTTTGTAGTTCTTTTTATTTGATTAAACTATTATAGGACGTGGTGGGTACTTTGAGCTTTTCAAGAGAATTGAATATAGTCATCACTATGTTGAGAATAGTGTCTGCTTAGTTAAGATGTAGTGTCACTCATTATTTTAACATGCTTATCTGGCAATTGAAAATAAAAATGAAGTTGATTGTAAAATATTTTTCTTTAATATTTAGGTGGCAATTGATTGGCAATTATGGAAAGGTATTTTAAGAAAAAATTATTAGAAACTTCAACTTCTATGGAACAAGATGAAAGTAGTATTAAAAATTCAAGCAACGTGGACTTTGATCCTAAAGATTTACCGACCGATCTTGGGTTGCACATTCCCATGTTAGAGTATCATCTTAACATTTGTGATCAAGTTTGACAGCGTATATGAAAAAGATCCTTGTCAACCTAGTGACCATAAATTTTCATTGACACAATTTGGAAATCAATCAAGAATATTCAACCCAAGTTGGTTTAATGAATATGCTAATTGGTTAGAGTGTAGTATAGCTAAAGACGCCGTATTTTGTCTTTGTTGTTGTATTTTCAGACAAAATATTGAAGAACAAGCTGGTGGTCAATCTTTTGTTAGTAAAGGAAATACAAATTTTAAGAAGAAAGATAAATTTTAGCAACAAGGAGGTCCTTACAATGCCCATAACCAAGCTTGGAAGAAGTACAAAGTCTTGAAAAACCAATAGCAACATCTTGGATCATTTTTTAAAACGCAAATGGAAAAAGTTCGTAGTGAGCATCGAATATAATTAAATGCATTAGTCGATTGTGTCAGATTTCTTTTACGGCAAGGGCTTACTTTTTAAGGCGATGATGAATCTTAAAATTCAAGCAATCGAGGTAAGTTTCTTAAGTTTTTACAGTTTTTAGCTAATCACAATGATGGTATCAAAAGTTTTACGTTAGATATGCTCCTGAAAATTTGATATTGACATCACTTGACATTCAAAAAGACATTGTACATGCTACGGCGGCCGAAACTATTAATATTATTATGAAAGGTATTGGTGATGCATTGTTCTATATTTTAGTTGATAAATCACGAGACATTTCAATAAGAGAGAAGATGGCTGTTATACTGCATTACGTGGATAAAAATGAATATGTAATTGAACGTTTTATGGGGATTAAACATGTTGCTAATATCACAACTTTATGACTAAGGCTGCTTTTGATAAATTATTTTCAAGACACAGATCAAGTGCATCTAGATTTCGGAGGCAAGTAACGTGAAAGGCGAGTTTAATGGGCTTAAAACACTTATTTTGGAGGGAAAAAAATCCAAGTGCTTTTTATGTTCATTCTTTTGTTCATCAACTTCAATTAGCTCTTGTGGCTGTGGCAAAGAAACATATTCAAGTTGCATCACTTTTTACTTCGGTTGCTAGTAAAGTAAATATTGTTGGATCTTTATCGAAACAATGTAATATTTTTCGAGAATAAAAAGGAGTTATAATTACCAAAGCAATCAAGGATGGTGAGATCTCAAGTGAGTGAGGCGTAAACAACTCTTAAACGTCCCGGTGATACTCGTTGGGGCTTACATTATGAAACTTTACTCAGTTTGAGAGCCACGTTCTCATCTATAATTGATATCCTTGAAATAATTGCAGATGATGGAGCAAACTCTTAACAAAAAAATGGAAGCAAACAATTTATTAGAGTTGATGCTTTCATTTGATTTCGTATTCAGTTTAAACTTTATGAGAAGTTTGTTGGGAGTTATGATGACTTGTCAAAAAAGAACTTCAAAGAAAAGATCAGGATATTGTAAATACCATGGATTTAATCAAAAGTTGCAAGCAACAACTATAGATGATGAGGAAGAATGGATGAGATTCTTTTTTTTTTTTTTTTTTTGGTGCAAGTTTCTAATTTTTGTAGAAAACATAACATAGCTATAGCAAACATAAAAGACACATTAGTAACACAAGGCCCATCACGACATAAAATTCAAGAAATCACAAATTTGCACCACTTTCGTGTGGAGTTATTTTATGCAGTCATTGATATGCAACTTCAAGAGCTAAATGATCGATTTAATGAGGTAAATACTAACTCGCTTCTCTGTATAACATTTCTAAGCCCAAAAAAAAATCATTTTCAGCTTACGACGAGAAAAAATTAATTCAATTTTTGGAGTATTATATAGAAGATTTTTCGACTGCAGAGCTCATGAGACTCGATGATCAACTTTAAACTGACATTGTCAATGTCATATCTAATGAGCAACTTTCAAAATTGAAAGGTATAGGTGATCTTGCAAAGAAAATGGTGCAGACAGAAAAAAAAAAAAAAGTCTATCCATTAGTTTATCCGCTTCTGACTTTACCATTAATCCTGCCAATTGTTATTGCTACTGTTGAGAGAGTACTTTATGCTATGGGTGTTGGAAAGACTCGGTTATGCAATCCAATAGGAGATCAGTTAATGAGTGATACTTTACATATGTACATAGAGAAAGATAATTTCAATAACCTTGATAATGAGGTTATTGTGAAACATTTGTAAAGCATTAAAACCCATTGTGAACAATTGTAATTAATAATTGTCGAATGTACTTAAAGTTTGGTTGCGGTTACAACTAGACGTCCCAAGAAAAATTCTTGGCTTCGTCACTAACGTCAGCTACATGGCCACCTTATCCACGTCGGCTAAGTGAGTGACCTAGTCTTCAACCATGTAGCCAACCTAGTTCATGTCGGTTAGGTGAACGATCTCATCTTCGACTATGTGGCCGACCTCATCCGTGTCGGCTAGGCAAACGCCGTCAGCTATTTGACCGACCTCCCAAATCGACTAGATGGTCAACCTTTATTTGCTAAAATATTGAGATGCTTATTTGCTGAACGAAAATTGAAGGATAACTTTTTGTGTCACAGAGAAGAAATCTCAACAATCTATCAACATTTGGAACATAAGATTCAATCAAATTATTGATTTTAGCTTCCACATTACGAGGACTCCAATAGAGTTACAATCATATCTTGCTCGTCTGCCTTAAATTAACTAGTTGAATCTTAGAGCCAAGATTTTCACACGCTGTTGCAAAAATGCATTAGCACATAAAACTAAACTATCCTACTTCCTTGTCTCTAGCAGAATAATCAAGTCTCAAGCGGTTAAGATTTGATCTCATAGGCCATTTTCCTTTGTTCCCTTGCAGCATTTTTTTTTTTTTATTAATCATTGGTGTTGGGAATAAATCCCTAAGAAAAATGTATTTATGCAAATAGAAAAATTGAAAATAAGTCGTTTAATCATTAAAAAAATATTTCATTCCTAATAAAAACATAAATACCATAGCGGCAGGATTCATAACCTAGAAGTAATATGTATGATTAGAAAAATTACCTTGCTGAAAAAATATTGATTGTCCCACAAACTTCCTTAAGTAGAGTACCACAGCGGAAGCAAGATTCCTTTGGACTTACCTATTGAGAGTTTGGCCTTCGAAGAACATTCCACCAATAGATCTTCTATGGAATTCTTAATATTCCACTACACTCAGTGTGTGGGCACTCGTGAAAGAATAAGAGAGGAACTTTCAGTATTTTTTTTCATACCTTTTCTTTTTTCCAAGAGAAAGAGAATACGTACTCTCAGTATTTCTTTTTTTTTTTAGAATAGTACTCTTAGT
This sequence comes from Artocarpus heterophyllus, assembly GCA_025403435.1. Classification (NCBI taxonomy): domain Eukaryota; kingdom Viridiplantae; phylum Streptophyta; class Magnoliopsida; order Rosales; family Moraceae; genus Artocarpus; species Artocarpus heterophyllus. Next base: position 35,435,132 of record CM046333.1, on the reverse strand, counting down.
AATTTTAATATAACGTATTTGTTATATTTGCCATCTCTCTAATTATATAGCTATTAAATAGGATTATAATTTTTTTAAAAAAAACATATAGGCCTGTTTAGCATAGTTTTTGTTTGTGCTTTTAGTCGGTAGAAGAATGGAAGAAAAAGCTATAGTTTTTCAATAAGTATTTGGAACTATATTTTTAAAAGAGTTTTAATAAGTCAAAATGGTTTCAAAATTTTTCAGTTACAAAAATGTTATATTTAAACTTATAATATATTATTAACACTCTAGTATAAGTTTCAAAATCTATTTCAAAAGTACTTTTTTAAAAAGCCATATTTTGTGACTTTTGTTGAAAAACGAGTAAGTAGCGAAATTTTAATTTTTTTAAATTAGAGTCTTTTTTTAAAACACAAGTTTGACATGCTATATACATAAATTAATGACAGATCTTACTAACCTTTTGTATACCAAAGTAGGCTCAAATCTGTGTAGAGAAGAACTTTTCGGAAGAGCCTCAACCAACTAGTCTTCTTTAATATTCTCTATCCACGATCGGAGTGTGGGTGGTCACACGTCGTACAGCTCTTCCTCTTGTGACTCTCCTTCCAATCACTTGAGAATACCTAGAGCTAAAGTTCGTGATGTTAAACAGTAGCTTTCAGGAAGTTTCAGAGTTTCTCAGACTAGAGTACTCACTCTATGCTTCTCAACTGATCTAAACAATTGTGAAAACTCACACCCATTTCTAGAGGTCGGACTTGGGGTCAAGCCTTATCAGATAGAGCCTCAAATTTTGAATTTAGATTAAGTTCTGATGAAAAATGCGTCTAAAACACGTACAGATTATCGTAGAATTGGCAGGCTGATCTAGGAGAATGGCTTGCCGAATTGACTCCGTCGGCAAGCCGAACTTACTCATCGACCTGCCGAACTTGTGATAATTTGATTCTTGAGAATATCTTATTTTCCACCCAAGACTCTTAGCTAGAGCCTTAGTTTTAATTAAAATAACCCAATAAAAAAATTACCTGATCAAAATAATCATATCTAGATAATCTCATAGAAAATAAAATATTACCCAAATAATTCAACATGTTTAACTGGAATTAATTTACAAAATTGATTCAACTGATAAACTGACATGAATTATTAAATCTGATCCTATCAAATTTTAGTCAATTTAATAATTTATCATTAGTCACCAATATGTAGGAAAAGCACACCATATTGTTGCATGATTTATTAGGAGCTAATAAAGGGGACCAATGGACATATACAATTTAAACTCCTATAATTATAAAATACAATATCCCATATACATATTTTATAATTATCAACTCTAACATTACTCCACTAAAAGCTTAGAGCTGCACTCTCGAACTATATAAAATTATGAAGTTTCAAGTAAGCTAACCGTTCATGACATATCATAATGTGTCACATCCCCATATGATATTTATAATCGGCTTAAGGATAAATTATGTTCTACCTTTTCGATTATTTTTATCTTACGTTCCGTTATCTCACCATTGAAATACTTACTATCTAAAAATAGTATACCATTCGGTTACATCTATGTATCCAAATAGTTGAGTACTCTAGTCTTCCAATTATATGATAACGCATATAAGAGAATATTATTAACTCTACAAAAAGAGCTATAGATTCCATATTTATAAATAAAAAGTCTATGCAATTAAGAGTTATGTCTCCAACGTACCGATATGTGTACCATCATAAAGTCAGGATGTCACTCTTTGGTACACCAAAAAACATAAGTAAAAAATACAGGCTCATTAGTCATTTCAATATTAAGACACAATACATATGATTGTCTAAAGTGAATTGATTTGCACAAACGGAATTATTAACCCAAATCAATTCAACTTTATGTCTTGATTCAATACATCGTCACTTATGACAATGCACCAATGTTTCTATTCATGGAGCTCCACTCTGATGACTAAGACAAGCCATCTCCCGTTAGGGATATTGACAATGTAACACCCGCCTATTTCATGTAACGGAATTATGTAATGATAGTAACAACGTTAAGTGTTATTCATATTTATTTATGATATTATTGTCACTAACCATTTATTTTAAGTTTTATCACCGGTGACGATTGCATGGAATTGATGTACTCAAGTGTTCATGTTAATTACAATGTATGTTTATTTATGATGCAATGATGACTTGAATGCTATGATGTATTGTATTTTAAAGACAGTTCGGCAGGCCAAATAGCCTTTCAAGGATCGGTAGGCAGATGATAATAATCTGCAGGCCAAACCTCACGGAATCGACAGGCCGATGACAGCTGATGAGCAGTCAACAGAAATCTCTCCAAATTTATGATTGAGATAATTACGATGATTGGATGTTTTATTGTAATTAATTGACATATTTATGGATTAATTTCCTCATTTAAGGAAATAAAACCATTGACTTTTGATTGATTGGAATTGTTTTAAATGGTTTCGTATTTTTAGAAGGCAAAATATGGTAAGAGAGACTAATTGATTTGACCTTCCCTCATTTCTCTCCATTCTCCATGCAAATGAGCCCAAGATTAGTCAGACAATTTTTGATTTAATAGAGAGTTTTGACTCTATTTTTTACGTTATGCTTATTTACGTTATTCTCTTTTCACGATAAAATTTTTACTCTCTCTCTCTCTTTCTCTCGATTTCTCTCCTCTTTCTTTCTCACGTTTCCTCTTCATTCCTTCTCAAATTTTCTCTGCTATTATTTGTAAGAAATATTGAGTTTTCATTGGGGTTAAGTTCAAGGATTTTGAGAAGAAATTTTTAAGGTAAGAACTCATTTTTTCGGTAATTCTAAAAAGCATTTCTCCTCCTAAATCCGTCTACTGTAACTTTGTCTAGGTATTTTATTTTGTTCTGAATTTTTAATATGATGTTCATATGTGTGTTATGTTAATGTTCTTTCAAGTTTCAAGTCATTTCAATTTTTCTAAATTAAGTTATGAATTTTCTATCCTCTACCACTCACAGTAAAATATTGATGTTTGGTTATGATGCACGAAAATGTGATTTGTGCTTTGTTTGCTACGAAATTTTGCTAGAATGTTCATGTATATGTTAAGTTATGAACTAGAAAGTTTGGTGATTATTTAATGAAAATTTTATGTGTTATGAAATTTTTATTGAGACTAGGTCAAGAAACTGCTTTAACAGTGTTATTATTGGACTTTTGTATTATGTGATGTTTTGTATGTTAAATGATTTTATTGATGATGAAATAATTTTATGATATTGTAATATATGTTAGTAAGTTGTTAGTATGAATTTTGGAGTTAAAATATATGTGTTTTAATTGTTTGAAAATGATGAATTTATGTGACTCACTGTGTAAGTTAATGGCAGATTTCATGTTTGTTATGTATGACTTGTTTTGGTTACTTAATGTAATTTTTATGACTAAAGAAAAATCATGGTAATATGTTTATGTATTAACTTTACCCATGTCAAGTGTGGTGCCTAAAGCATGTGTGAATGTTGAGTTTTTAAGTCTTGAATCCATGTAGGTCAGTGAAGTGTTTTGTGTTGATGGGTGATGCTAATGCTTTAATATTGATGAAATGGTTATGAAATTTATAATTTCATGAAAGGAAAGGATATGTGATGGAATATGCAAATAGAAGTTATTATGTGATGATGATTTTATAGTTTTATGAAAGTAAATGTTAATTGCTATTTTTATGAATGTATGACATGAACACATGATGAAGCGAGCACATCGAGACCACGGCATTGTCACCTACTAAGTCTACTAAGTTAAGGACAAGTAAGCTATACAAGTAAGTACATTCTCACCTGCAACATGATATGTTATAAAGGTTTGAAAATATGTTCTTGATGATATCTATGATGATTTTATGATGATTTCATTTAAAGATTTCTTAGGAAATATTTTTATGTTCTTAAAGATATGCATGTATGATGATGACGTATTTCAAAGCATGAAAGTGGATATATATGTATATATATTTATCACCTAAATAAGTGTTGCACACCAATGTTATGATATGTTATGATGTTACGTTTGGTTTAGGATTAGCTACCCTTTTCCTCTCATGATGGCGCGCCTATGATGATGATTATGGTGGAACACTTGGGCCCTTAAGATAAAATGGAATAAGTTTTAATATGGTCAAAGTAATGAAAGATATGTTTATATGAAAATGTGCTTAATGCACTATTGTGAAAATGATGGTGATGATGATGATGATGTTTATGAAATGTTTTTAAATTGTGAGAAATATATGTATTTACTAAGCATTAGCTTATTCAAGTTTATATCATGTTGCAGATAAGGGTAAGAAGGTCATGGACTAGGTGGAGGATATGGAAAGGCGTGTGAGCTAAGCAAGATGAATTGTAATCGAGAAAAACGCCAAGGAAGGAAGCTCTTATGGATTAAACTATATTTTATAATTTTGATTATGTTTACTTGCTTAAATTTTAAGGATTGGAACTATGACCCCTTTTTACTATGATTTTCTTTAAGATATGTCTTCTGCTTTTAAATTATTAAGTTTGATTGAAAAATCTTAATTTTCTAAAGCTGTTCGGCCTGCCGACCATTAATGGTTGGACTACCGAAGTGTTGATCGGCCTGCCGATTACCCTGCATCGGCTTGCCGAACATATCAGTTTTTGAAACCCCATTTTACAAAGCCTCTGCCGGCCTGCCGGTGGACGAACTCCGGCCTGCCGATCATGTTCGGCTTGCCGAAGTCCTAAGTTCGGTTTGCCCAACTAGGAGAGCAAATGGTTTTAAAATGTTGTGATGTTTATTTAAGTTGTGATTTTAATATTTAGTATATTTACTTTATTTAAAGATGTTTATGATCAAGTAAATCATTTTATTGATCAAGTATTAAATTATTAATGATATATAAAAAAATATATATGCATGGATCCTAGGTATGCTTTTCTAAAATTATGTTTTCAAATTATCTTCAAGTTATATGGTTGACTTCAAAATAAAAGTTTAAATGAAAGTATTTATCTTAAATGAAAGTATTAAAGAACGTATGTAACGACATCTGTGACGTCCATAAGGGGGGTGTTACAGGCTTATGAGTGTTGCACCATAATCATCATCGTAGGCACGCCGTCATGAGAGGAAAAGGGTAGCTAATCCTAAACCAAACATGACATCATAACATATCATAACATTGGTGTGCGACACTTATTTAGGTGATACATATATATACATATATATACACTTTCATGCTTTGAAATATGTTATCATCATACATGCATATCTTTAAGAACATAAAAATATTTCCTAAGAAATCTTTAAATGAAATCATCATAAAATCATCATAGATATCATCAAGAACATATTTTCAAACCTTTATAACATATCATGTTGTAGGTGAGAATGTACTTACTAAGCATTAGCTTATTCAAGTTTATATCATGTTGCAGATAAGGGTAAGAAGGCCATGGACTAGGTGGAGGATATGGAAAGGCGTGTGCTAAGCAAGATGAATTGTAATCTAGAAAAACGCCAAGGAAGGAAGCTCTTATGGATTAAACTATATTTTATAATTTTGATTATGTTTACTTGCTTAAATTTTAAGGATTGGAACTATGACCCCTTTTTACTATGATTTTCTTTAAGATATGTCTTCTGCTTTTAAATTGTTAAGTTTGATTGAAAAATCTTAATTTTCTAAAGTTGTTCGGCCTACCGATCATTAATGGTCGGACTGCCAAAGTGTTGATCGACCTGCCGATTACCCTGCATCGGCCTGTTGAACATATTAGTTTTTGAAACCCCGTTTTACAAAGCCTCTGTCGGCCTGTCGGTGGACGAACTCCAGCCTGTCGATCATGTTCGGCTTGCCGAAGTCCCAAGTTCGGTTTGCCGAACTAGGAGAGCAAATGGTTTTAAAATGTTGTGATGTTTATTTAAGTTGTGATTTTAATATTTAGTATATTTACTTTATTTAAGGATGTTTATGATCAAGTAAATCATTTTATTGATCAAGTATTAAATTATTAATGATATATAAAAAAAAATGTATGCATGGATCCTGGGTATGCTTTTCTAAAATTATGTTTTCAAATTATCTTCAAGTTATATGGTTGACTTCAAAATAAAAGTTTAAATGAAAGTATTTATCTTAAATGAAAGTATTAAAAAATGTATGTAACGACATCTGTGACGTCCGTAAGGGGGGCGTTACAGATAACATAACAATCTTAGCATGCATAAAGCCCCCAATTTTATTCCCTCAATTGCGGATCTTATTATTTAGACCATCACCTTTAAGATTCATGTCTTCCACATAATTTGTCAATCATATGCACAATTCTCAAAGGTTTAGACCGACAGTTTCAGACTTTGTTTGCTTATCATACATTTATCAGACATGAACATAAAGACGACAACATTTGGTATATGAATAATAAATAAACTCTTTATTAATAAAATATTTCTAAAAATATATTACAATATTTTACTCCTTAGGGTGCCATGTCTAACAGCTTTAACTGATCAATTACTTTGACAACCTAAGGAGAAATTATTAATTCCAAAAGGAGCCGCATAATTCCAATATTGTTATATTGATTAACCACTATACAATATAACATTTCCAAAATATAGGGGCTACTGAATCATAGAACGAATTCTATTGATTAACCACTATATAATATAACATTTCCAAAATACAGAGGCTACTGAATCATAGTACGAATTCTCACTACGGAGTAATTCAAGAAATGTTAAATCTAGGCATATGATTTTTACAATTAACTCAAGATTGAGAGCATTAATATATTTATTGCCTATAAGATTTAATTAAAACGATCATTAAAATTAAATCTTACTTATGATTCGTTCGATACTCCATTTAGTCAGTGACTCACAATTGATCAATGCAATAAATTATTATAAATAAATTGCCCAATTTTATTTATAGTTGTGAACATGCCTCAGACTATGTAAACCTTGTAAATTAATACAATATAATCAAAAAGGCCTTGGTATATACTCAAACAAATAAATACGCAATAAAAAAAATCAATTTATTTAATTAATAAAACTGTAAATTGTCATACAAAAATATGCTTTAAAATAGCATAATCCCAACAATTGGTACCAGTTGTGTCTGCATAGTTTTTGGCGTACGATTTGGTGTTTGCCGTTGCTATAAGTTCAAGGTGGTTTCGGTGGGCGTTTCCTCTAAAACTGGTCTTGCATGTGGCAGGTTGTTAGTTCACTGGTTTCTCATTCAGTTTCAGTCGAATGCATCGGGCTTGCGACAGGGTACTGTCATATCATAAGAGCTCTCAATCTCTCTCTTGTTTGCCATTTCCATTGAAGGTGAAGTAGTACGTGAACGAAGCTAGAGACATTTTAGTTTTGTTGATACTAAAGGATCTGACTTAACATGTAGAGCCTAGAATTGCACCGAGCTCTCTCCATGACATTTAGACACGTTAAGAGATATATATATATATGTATGTATGTATGTATGTAGTACATTACTTGAGCTCTCCAAACGATCAATGTTTTGCAGTTTCTATGTGCATCGTTTAATCTGAAATGGCGTGAAGTGTTATGCAAGACAGATGCAAATTCGAAAAGATAAAAGCTGGATACAAAAGTTGTTATTTTGTTTTATCATCACAGTAAAGCTTGCTTATAAGAAAACCATATCTCTAGCCTTTCAATCTGCCAATAAATGCGACTCTTGGTTCAGTATTCTTCTGCTAGTAAACTTATTACAAATTTCAGTTCCCCTTGGGCCGCGACGGGAAGTATGGATCAGAAGCTTATCATATGGATGGGAAAGTGAGAATATGGAATTATCTTTTCCAGTGAGTGCGTAAGATCCTTCAATGGACACTCTGCCGGCGTTCGAGGTCTCTCTGTTTCTACCAACAGAGAATTCCTTGTTTCGGCATCTTACGATGGAACGTCCCGAGCTTTTGAGATTGCAGAATATCGATTTGCAGTAGAATACTACATACTCGTACGCTATTCAAACCGTCTGGAAGTTACTCATTGTATATTTTCGTTGAACATACTCAGATGCATTCCTTTTGCTTTTCCGATGCAACATTGCGTTGTAAATTATTTGGGATATTTTTCAATACTTTTATTTTTTCATCCTATAGAAAGACTTCAGATTAGATTAAATACGTAAATCTATATTTTATTTTAGTTAATAGTTGATTTTGACGTTTAAAATCATCAAATTATCTATAAGTAAAGAGAAAAAAAATTTAAAACTTCTAAAAAATAAGAAAAATACAAAAACAAAGCACACACAAAACACCATTTTTTAGGGTACTTTACATATTTTTTAGGTCAAAGACTTTAGTATGAAGTTTTTTTTTTTTTGAGTTTTTAAGATTGTTTTATTTTTCAATTTAAGGGTATTTTGGGAATTTTATTATGTCAAAAGTGAGGATTGATCAGGAAAGTTATAAATTTATGTATTAAATCTAATATGAATGTATCCATTCAATAAAATCAAAAACCAAACGTATAGCATTTGAATAAATCTACTATAATATAAGGTATAAAAGGTATATAATTCAAATTATTTTCTTGATATTTTATGGCTTAGCAACTCACTGAAGAAATTTATTCTTTCCTTTGCTCATTTTCCTTAAGGACAAGTAGCATAGTACATACGGCAAAGTTGTCAATTTTCATAGCAAACTAGAAAGTTAATTTCAGATTGACAATCTGATAAATCCTGACTTTTTTAAACCCATTTTATTGCATAATATAGTCTCTTGTACAGTTTTCCAACTGTTATTCGTTGAATATAATGGTTAGTTGCCAATATTCGTGCCAACTTTATGCTATTCTGTTAAAGAAGATGGTGGTTTGTAACGGAGTTTGAACGAGGCCCTAAATTTCATGCCTCTTTTAAATGCACTCACTAAATTTGGGTCCATTTGGTAAATGGATTCGAATTAGTGATTTAATTTGAGTTAATGTGATTTGAATTAAGATTTGAGTTAATGATTTGAATTGTTATTCAAATTGACGTTTGGATGTGCATTTAAGTTTTAATCTGAGTATGGAATAAAATTGAAATTTGTGTTTAGAGAGATAGTGAAGATAGTTTTTGATTTATCAACAAATCTAATAAAATTTTAATGTTAAAGATCCTAAAAAATATGCAACATAGCTCTTGATTTATTTCTCTCTTTATTAGGAACACGGTGAAAAAAAAAACCAACTCAATTGGATATCAAATGAAAAAGTTATGATTTTTTTCTCAAATATAGGAGTGAAAATTTTAGTTTTTATTATAGCAAAGATATCCTAGTATCAAAAGTTTAAGGGGATGAGAACTCTGAAAACTTGGATTCTTGATACTCAAATTATTCAAATTTTGAGGGAAACAAATGTGTATCTATAGGATTCTTGATACTCAAATCCAAATTTAAGTCAATTGAGTTCAAAAAATACATAAAACAAACATACTCTTGGGTCCGTTTGGTTCGGGTATTTGAATAAAGTATTTAAATGAAGATTTAAATTTTTATGAGAAAAAATACTGTAGCAAAATGATTCGAACCGTGATTCGAGTATCGAAACAAACGGGCCCTTAGTTTCTCATCAAGGAAAGTTGGACGTGTCAATTTGTGAGCGCCATGAGCATTGCAAATTTATTTGAGATTTATTTATAAAAGAATGAGTAGGAAATTTCATGTCCTAAAACATGATTTTAATATATCATCATGATATTTTTTTTAAAGTCATGAGGTATTTCTTTATTAATTTTCAAATAACAGAGTATTGATGCAATATTGCGCTAAAAGACGAGATACAAAAAGGATAATAACCAACAAAAGAAAAGAGAAAAAAAAAAAAGAAACATTATTCACCCTCCAACGTAACAGTCTCCTCATGCATGTATTTCGTTTCAAAATTCTCAATAGCAATAATGGCAGAAAAGAAATTTGTGAAGACTTTGAAATTGAATGGGGTAGAGAGTATTGTCATATAGCCTAAAAAATTTATTCGTAACATTTTAACTCTCTCTCACATACCCCTTGAGTAAGAGTTTTGGCTTTGTGGGTTTATAGCCGCTTGAGCACCCTCTCCTTACAAGGTGGTTTTTCAAGACTCAGTTCTGCTCAGCGCGTTCCTAATTTTCATCGTGTTGGGTTAGTTTTCATGATTTCTTGTTTTTTAAAATTTTGTCTGTTTATTTATTTATTTTTTTTATTTTTTATTTTTTTGCAGAAAAAGGGTCATATTTTCGAGTCAGAACTTTTTTAACTAACAAAATGACCCCTAGGCTTTTTTTCTTTTTTTGTTTTTTTTTTTTGGATTTAGTCCCGGAAGTAAATTTTATGTGGCAGTTTTAGTCGTTGACAATAAAATTGATGACAAATTTTTGAAAGGTAATTGAGGCAGTCGCATGTCCATCACTTGTAAGCTTATTTAAGTTTTGGATTAATTTCACAAATGGTTCTTGAAATTTATCCTTAGTCCATTTAATCCCTAACATTTCAAAAGTTCTATTTTGATCCTTAATCTTTTAGTTTGCTTCAATCTGGTCCCTCCATCAATTTACTGTTAAATATTAAATAGAATGATCTTAAAATGTTCCATTTTGATCTTTATTCTATTACTTTGTTTCACTTTTAGTCCCTAATCTATTATTTTGTTTCACATTTAGTCCCTAATCTAATACTCATATACTAGTATTAAAAATTCAACTTATCTGCTTTTAAATTAAAATTCATCTTGCTTACACTATGATAAATCTGTTTTTTAATTACATGCATTAAAATATTATATTTAATTTTCACTTTAGATTTTTGAAATTTTAGTTCTCAATAACTCTTAATTGTTATAGAAGGACCAAAAGTAAATAAAGCAATACATGAGGGACTAAATTTGAACATTTTAAGAATATTCTGTTAGATATTTGACATCAAACTGATAGAGGTACTAAATCTAAAATAAACTAAAAGATTAGAGGCCAGAATGAGACTTTTGTAATGTCAGGAACTAATATAGGACTGAGAGTAAACCACAAGGATCAATTGTGAAATTAACCCTAAAATTTTACAAAAGCATCATTTCACGTGCAAAATTTTTCTTTTCTTTCTTTCAATTGTTTTGATGTGCACTGAGTGTCACGTTTTCCTCCTCACGTGATTGATTCTTCTTGTAAAATGTTAAATCATCGGGCAAGGATTATGTGATTACTTTTATTAATATTTAAAAATCTATCGTTCATTTATGGTGAGTTTTACAGCTTTCTAAACTTTCAAAATGCATAGATAGTTTTCATAACTTCTCTAGATATCATTTTTAGAGTTTGAACTTTCTAAGTGACAAACTGGTCCCTAGATTTTAGTCCCTGAAGCTGGCGATGACAAATTTTCAAAATCTAATAGAGATAATTGCATGTCTATCATGTATAACCTGAAATTTTACAAAAGCAATCACTTTTACGCGCAAAAGCAATCACGTTATACATGAAATGCTCAATTTTTCAATAATTTTTATGTGCATAGAATATAACTTTTTGCTCTTTACACGATTATTTTTGTAAAATTTTAAGTCATAATTGCGATCATTATTAATATTGTAAAATTCATCTCAATTTATGGTCATTGATATAAACTGCAAAACCAATGTTAAAAGTATATTTAATTTGTTAAATAAACAAAGTTTAGGCACCAAACTGTTATGATATTAGTAGTTCAAGGACTGACACCAACAAAAATCTTTTATGTTAAAAAAAAAGAAGAAGAAGAAGAAGAAGAAGAAGAAAAGTCTGTAGCTTTTAATATTTGTTATGCACAATTATGAGTAGAGCATTGCAAGTGTTAGCTAGTTGCATATTTTGGTTATTTTGTTTTATTCGTAAAGAACATTGCAGGTATTTTTTTGTCGGTTAAATCAATAAGAGGAAGCGCTTTGTCCATGCACAGATGTCTCGTCATTTTCGCAATACTAGTGTAGCGGGCAGGGCATAACGGGAAAACATGCTGGTGAGGGAACACCAAAATTTAGAGGGTGTTTGGCAGTGGTGGGAACCACTCAGTTCCCACCACAATCTCAGTTATAAACAGTGTAAAGCTCTCATATGCTACAGTAACAATAAAAAAATATACTACAGTATAAAACTCTCACATAGTACAGTAAAAGTGGTTCCCACCACTAGTTCTCACCACCCTTACAAACACCCTATTAAAGTGATTATATGCATGTATATATGTCCATAAAGGCATGTAAGAATTTAATTGGAACAAGTTCATTAATTCCAAGTTCTGAGTTTCACGTTTATGGCAGAGCCCTTCTTCAATTGCCCTGCGACAGTTCATACCTATTATATGATATGATGATATACCCGTATTTATGTTACTATGCTATATAAAATTGAACTGCCTCTGCACGTGAACTTCCTCGTAATTATCCCCCATATCCATTCACAGTTTTTAAGCCTTGGCTCTCTAACGTTGATGAATGCTAATGTTAAAATTAAAGAAAACACACGTGATTTGAAAATGTGCTTATACCTATATACTAGGAAAAAAGAAAAAAAAATAATAATAATTAGCAGTATGAATGAAATCTATATAAATAACACATTACATGCATATATAATTAGATAAATTACTCAAGATTGAATCAATAAATTTTTTAATTTGATAACGATATGAATAAATTCAAACTACTATTATATATACTATGTTATGTGCTGTCAAAAATTCACCAATTATGCACATATAATATATAAGCAATATTTTATAATGTATCCAGATAAAATGTTTCTCGCCTATGTTGTAGTTCTACAGTCTTTTTCATAAACCAAACATTAGCAATCTTTGAAAAGTGGTTTTTACATCACAAGCAAAATTTAACAGGTCGCCAATATGTTGGAATAAATTAAGAGAGATGATTTGGTCTTTTTTTTTTTTTGGTTTATTTTCGAAATCATAAATTCTAACAACAAAAGGCCAAGTGACATTAGTTTCCTATTTTTCCATCAGTTTTCAACAGAAATTTTAATGGAAGGAGTTGGGCGGGACTAATTTAAAATTCAACAAATAAATGAGAGTTTTTAAGGTTCAAGTGACAAAATAAGAATGACCCTAAAATTTGAGGGCACCTGTGAGATTAATCCCTGAATTAAGGGGAAGGAGCCAAATAGTATTTTTGAGCTAAGAATTAAAAAAATAATATTGTCATATGTTTTCATAATGTGTAATAAATAATACATCATAAGAAATTGAGAATAAAAACCCCAAAATACTCTTATCTCTTTCTCCTCTCTACCTCTCTCCTCCTCATCGGCACTAACAGCAGCTAGAAAATACAATATTTAAATGTAAATAGTAAAATTTACCCACGACCTCATTAGTGGACAGAAAAAACAATATTTACATATAATTATTATATTTATATGCAAATAAAAAAATTTACCGGTGACTCTAAAAGGCTTCACGGACACCGACAACATCACAAATGGTTAGGAAATATAGTATCTACATATAAATACAAAAATTTACCCGCAACATATCTGAGAGAGAATTGACAATGTGACCCTGGTGCATCACTTCATCATCGTTTCGCTTCTTTCTTGCAAACTTCACCTTTTCGGAATCATCTTCTTTCAATTCCAGAAGTCCCTTCAACTTAGGATCTACAATGTAAGTGATCATGAGGACGGTGAGAAGGAAAAATAATTTCTTTACAATGAGTGAAATTTCTTCCACCAAAAAGATCCACAATGTATAGGATACATTAGATTACCAATCACACTAGCATATTCAAGCTGTGCAATTGCTTTGTCAGTATTTTCTAGTTATTTAATACCAGAGTCATATGGGGTAGTCGCCTCTTTGAAATTCAAATGATTGAATTTAAAAACACTTTCTCAATGAAATAAAATTGATACAATGGGTAACCTCCGCTATGCTCCTTCACTTTTACAGCTATGAAAATATCTACTTCACCAAAATCTTTCATCTTAAACTGTGAAGCTAAATACCTCTTTGTGGCATTAACCCTTTCCATATTTGTTCCAAAAATAAGCAAGTCATTAACATATGAACGAATAATTACACCAAAATAATTTGTAAATTTAAAACAAATACATTTATTGGTATTATTATGTTTAAATCCATGTGATAAAACTATAGAATTAAACTTCTCATGTCACTATTTTGGTGCTTGATTTAAACCATAAATTGACTTGACTAACCAACATCCTTTCTTTTTATTTCCAGGCAACACAAAACCTTTGGGTTGTTCCATATAAATTTTTTCATCAAAATCACTATTAGAAAAAGTTGTCTTCACATCCATTTAGCACACATGTAAATTATATATTGATACAATAGCAAATAGCACTCCTATAGAAGTTAGTGTAGTTGTCGGAGCATATTTATTATTAAAGTAGTCTATACCACATTTCTGTTAAAAACCTTTAGCTACTAATCTAGTCTTAAAGGTCTATATAGACCTATCGGTATTGTACATTCTTATAAACACCCACTTGTTACTTCTCGATTTCGATCCTGGAGGAAGATAAAACAAGATCAATGTTTGATTAGACATAATTGAAGCCATTTCATCATTTACAGCATCTCTCCAATAAGAAACATATATATCTAGATGACATGGCTTCACTAAATGTAGTTAGATCTTCTTTAATACTAAACGATACTTTGTTAGGCATACTATTTCTATCTCCTTTAACCAAAAAGGCTAAAGCTAGAGATGAAATAAAATCAAAAGGTAATGTTTTTTTCTTTACTTTCACAGTGACTCCTCAGCTCAAATAGTGTCATAGATTCTTTTCTTTTATTATTAGTAGAGGAAGCGAGAGCTAAGTCATATTGTTGACCAATACTATATTCCAATTCAGTGGTAGAATCATTGTTAAATTTATTTTTAATAAATTCAACATCTTTTGATTCCATATTTACACTAAAATCTAAATTTAATAACCTATATGCCTTAGAATTTTCAGCATATCCCAAGAAAATACTCTTAATTCCTCTTGCACCTAACTTTGTTGCTTTATTGTTATGCACTTTATAGAAGGGTAAAAAGCCCCCACACCCTTAAATACATCGAATTAGGTTTTCTCCCTTTCCATACTTTATATGAAGATACATGTGTTTTCATTGAAAGAATCCTACTATGAACATGACACGTAGTAGGCTTCCCCCACAAATTGCTCGGCAATGTAACATTAAGCTGTATAAAACTTGAATCTATGAAGGTTCTATTTTCCTTTCAGCAAACCATTTATGGAGGAGTAAAAGGTGTAGATTTTTGGTGAATAATACCATGATCTTCACATATGGCATTAAACTCATTAGAAAAATATTCACTACCTCTATCATTTTCAACTATTTTGTTCTTTCTTGCCTTTTAGTTCTTAACTTTAGCTTTGAAAAGTTTAAACTTATCAATAGCTTCATCTTTTTTTTTATAAGATACACATATGTAAATATATAACAATCATCAATGAAATTGATAAATTATCCTTGTCCTCCTCCAGTCAAATTCTATTATGTTCACAAATATCGAAATGCAAAAAATCCAATATTGTTTACTATGTTAAGTTTTAGGAAAAGGTTTCTTTATCATCTTTGCTTGTACACAAATTTCATATTTCTCATGCCTATCATTTTTACAAGTTATTAAACCATGTTTTGACATGAATTTCAATGCTTTAAAAATTAAATGTGCTAAACGTGCATGCCAGATATCAAAAGAGTCAACAATATAAACGAAATTCATCATTTTATTATAATTATCAATATTAAATTTGAACATACTATCACAAGAGTACCCCTTTCCTTAAAAGGCCCTGTTCTTCGACAAGAAACAAATGCTCACCCTCAAGTATAACTTTATGCCCATTTTTACATTAAGACTAGTACAGACAAGATCTTTTTTAATTTCGGTTACATGAAATGCATTATTCAATATCAACTTTCTAAAAGCTAATTTAGTTTCTACTATCCCTTTTTTGGCACAGCCGTTGCATCATGATTCACCATGATGACTATTTGTCCATCTTTCTTTGGACTACATATAATGAGAACAACTTTTTGTCATTGCAAACATGAACGCTAGCCCTGGAATCGAGACACCAATTGTAGGACATTGTGGTTGTAGCAATGTTGAGTTTAGTAATCATGCTAATTTGTATCTCTAAGACCATTGCACAAATCTCTTCAGATTCTCTTCAATGACATTGGTCTTGTTAAATTTAGTTTCTTCCATTTTCTTCTTGTATTTGTAATCACTTTGATAATGGCCTTTCTTTGCATCTAAAAAGCAATTATTGAAAAACTTTTTTTGACTATTTTTAGATTTCTCATAGAGTGTACGGTAAACTCAATTCTAACTTATCAATTCCAATTGAAACAGTGTAAAACTTTCACATACTACAGTGTAAAGCAAAAGTATGATATAGTGTAAAGTTCTCACATGCTGCAGTACAATCAGTTCTAACTCTTAGTTCCAACGCACTTCCCAAACACCCTATTAAACTTCTTGTAATTATTTACTTTGAAGTTGTTTTGGAATTTACTTGCTTCAGTGACATTAATCTTAGAGGAATCCATGATTTTATCTTTGGGATCATGAGACTTAGTCTTTTATTCAACCTTGAATGTTTCTACAACTCTTCTAACATTATGTTGTTTCTCCTATGAAGGAGTTCTTTTCTATAACCATTCCAACTTTGGGGTAATTTAGTAATAATAACCCCCACTTGGAATGATTCATAGATCTCTACTTTTAATTCATGAAACTTAGTAAAAAGGACTTGCAACTCATGTATTTGAACAAGAACAGACTTTGAATCAACCATAGAAAATTCTAAATTTTTCAGAGCAAGGAACTTGTCTATACCTTTCTTTTCGGTTTTGTACTTGTACTCGAGAGCATTCTGAATTTCCACTAGAGATTGTATCAAGTTGTCATAAAAGCCTATCCAAGAGAGAATTAAGAATGCGTGATAAGTGCTTAATTTGATTTTCTAATTATTTTTCCCATATTAGCTTTTCTAATTCTTGAGTATTTTGTGTTTTACTTGTGGTTTTTTTATTTTGTAGGTAGTTAAATGCAAAGAGGTGAAAATGGATGAAAACGAGCTAAATTTGGAGTTTAAAATATCATTTATTCAGTTTAGAGATCAACCAGGGGCAAGAATTGAAGTTTTGGAGAATTGAGGTCTAAAATAAGAAATTTTAGTGCACATATTCCATGCCCCCCGCGTGCAAAACAAAATCTTGCAACTACGTCATAGCACAAAGGCTAGCGTGACTACAAGAAATATTCCTTACAACCGCACGCGAGGCTTGCAATGCACGTGGCTACATGCACATTTACCTCGCCCTTGTGCACCCCATGGTTGATCTGAAGATGTCCGTTTGCGTGCGGCTGCGAGAAGTCCAACTTACCCCCATGCATGTCTCACCTGATGCCTCCGTTTTTTACCTAATTTGAAGTCAAATTATCTGTTTTCAACCTCTAATACCAAAATGTACATAAGGCTTAATTAGAAACACAATTTAGCTTAGTTTTTACATATTTTTCTAGCCACCTCATAGGGGAGAAAAAGAGATAGAAGAAGAAGGTAAATTCTCTTCATGTTCAAGGAGTTTCATCCGCGTGGAGATTTCTTCATGATCATCAAAAAGTTTTTCTCTTTCTTTCTTTCCTTTGAACCCTGAATAGGTGTTTATTTTATTTTTCGTGTTTAATTTCATGAATATGCTACGCTACTTTTATTTGTGGTTAAGGGTGATATCAAAACCCAAAATATGCATTGTAATTAACTATCTTGAATTATTTCCTATTTTTTTATTGAAACTGCTTATGTTCTTCTACACTCTTCCCGTTTATAATTTTTATTTTATTTTGTTTGGGATGACCAACAAATGAGATATGATAACTATCTATTGCTAGGTTAGGATTCTTGATCTGTAATTGTCTTGATATTTTAACCATAAGTAGCAAATTGCAAGGTATGATTACAGGAGGTTTTCATTAGTTGTGATGTGGAACATAACTTGTGCTTATTACTTAGATCAACCTATTTTTCTCAACTTGATGCTTCAGTTAGATTAAATCAAGAAAGCTTATTCTAAATTTGTTTAATAGAAAGGCGTTTAATAGAGCGCGTGTCTTATTAAATCTATACAGTAAGAAAAGATTAGGGTAACGGGCTTATTATTATCCACGATCGTAATTTCAAGGGGAAATTAGGGATGATTCAAATAGTTAAATTGCAATGTATGTTTAGTGGTGGCAAATGATCTCTTGACCAGTTTTATCATCATTGTTTACAATCTAGTGAATTTAATCTCTTTTTTAACTTATTAATTAAACTCAATCGTCAATGGGAGCAACTCGTACTCAATTACTATATTCGATAACGAGAACATTAAAAGGAAGATATTAATTTGGTATTATCCTAGAACATACCAATGTGACCCCAACGCATCACTTCATCATATTCTCGCTTCTTTCTTGCAGCCTTCACCTTTTCAAAATTATCTTCTTTTAGTTCCTGAAGTGGCTCCAACGTAGGATCCAAAATGTAAATGATCTTGAGGATGGTGAGAAGGAAAAATAATTTCTTTCCAGTGAGAGAAATTCATTTCATTGAAATGATAAAATTTGACATTAGGATTGAGAAAAGAGGCCATATTTTTCTCAACCTCTGTTGTTGGATTGAAACCTTAAGATTGACAAAGAATATGGGTAGAAAAATTGAAAAATAGAAGCAATAAAATCTCAAAAATAAGTTGGGTTTGATGTATAAAGGATTACTTTTATTAAGGCTTTTTCTACCCCCACTACTATATAGTTTGCTAACGGGATTTCTATGGCAAATTACTCCTAAGTATAACAAACCCTAAACACTACAACTAGCAATATGGCATTCTAAAATAAAATATTGAAACTGAAAAATTCTGGCACATTATTATAAACACAAGGGTGTTTCATAAACAAATACACTCATTGTAACATATGCAACCTTTCATACAAAGGTATATCTTTTCATAAAACAACATAACTATTATTACAACACATATGTTTGTTGATAGTAGATATTTAATTTTGTATAAAAGCATACAACCAAATGATATAACTATTCGAAACACATGGCGCCAATTTTTCAGCACCACGGCACAAGCGTTGTGGCACCACGGCATTTTGTTCTCCCCAGTGCCATGATGCCAGCTTTTTAGCACCATGGAGCAGTGCTCTCTGGAATTTGTACCAGACTTTAGCACCGCGACACCAAAAAATAAAGGCCATAGCGTTGCACTAATTTTCACAAAAATATATATTTTCTTATTTCATGTGTGACATTTAGCTTTGAAGGATATTACAATCTCTCCAACATATACATTAATATAAATACACACAGGAGGGAGACAAATCTGAGTTCATTTAAAGATAAAGGATATAAATGTATCGATAGGGTTTTGTTCCTATTACGGGGGTGGCATGACTTACCAAAACATGTGAAATCCTTGAAAACAATGGCCCTGGATCATGTGAGTGAAACAGGTGTACCTTTTTTTCTTCCACATTAATTAAAACTCTCTCTTTTTTGCTGCATATATTGCTACCCACCACCACTATAGATTTCCCTCCGCAACACGACTTTTATTATTCTTTTACCAGTGTATGACGTACAAACGCTTGTTTTTTTTTTCCTCTTACCCTTTGACCTTTTGTCGTTTTTTGATCACCGATATATGAAATCTCTGCTTGCCATCTTCAAGTTTCTCAATAAATTCGTTGACTTCTACCACAAAAGGGAAAGACTAACGTTCAAAGTGAAAGTGAACAGAATGATGAAGAGCTTCTCTAGTAGTCTTGCATCCCAATATGCAGCTTTCCTAGTGATTCTTTTTATGGCAATACTATTTATGATGGCCAGTAGCAGCCTTGGGTTGAGGCCTCATCAAGGTAAGTGTTCGTAATATATATATAATGACTATCATAATGTTGGCTCTTAGCTAGGGTTTTCCTTGTTGCTTAATTTTCCCTTTTCTTCAACACTAATAGCAATATTTTTAGTAGTCTCAACTTAGAGGTAACTAAACTCATCGTTTTCCGACCAACTGGCTGAGAATTCAAAATGGAGTGCCTATATATATTCTTCGAAATATTTTACTTTTAGTAAACAAAAAATCTAAGTAGCAGCCAGAGTTTAAATAGAGTGATATTTGTCCCTTAACAATTAAATAGGGACATATATAACTTAATTTGGATCTTTGAAGCATCCATAGCGCACACGAACCTAGACTATATTACATTCACTGCATTAGAAATTAGATAAAATACTTCTATGATTTTCCCTAAATTAACTTTGTTGTGACTGCCATTTTATTTATTTATTTTTTTTTTTTTGGGTTTTGATGTGTCAGTTAGCTTGCAAGCGGAAGGAGGAGATATTGGTGATAAAGATAATTCTCGTACCATTGGCCCTTATAAGGTTAAGTTTGCTACAACTCCCCCAATTTTAAGTTATTTTCAAGACCTCATTGGCTAAAAATTTAACATGGAATATTATTTAACGCCTAAGTCATAGCAGGAAAGAGCAAAGAACCAAGCATTGGGAATGGAAATGTACCCAACAGGGTCAAGCTTGCCAGACTGTTCACATGCCTGTGGCCCATGCTTCCCATGTAAGAGGGTGATTGTGAGCTTCAAGTGTTCTGTGGAGTATTGCCCAATTGTCTATAGGTGCATGTGTAAAGGAAAATACTACCATGTACCCTCCAATTAATTAAGTGGTACTACTATTAGCACTAAAACTACCTTGCTATAGAGACTTATGGCCTCTCTATAAATTATTTCATTTGCTATACTAGGCAAGTTTTTGGTGAAAGGCGTTCGCGAAGTGAGGGAAAAGTTCGTAAATGTTCGATCCCACGAGATTGCTAGTTAGGAGGGTTGAGATTTTGTTAGTTAAGAAAATTTTAGGTCGTGACTATCTTTGATATTACTTAGATCCTTGCAATTTCAAAAAAACAAATGGTGCACAAGGTAGCCTGAGTAATAGCTTAGACTTGAGTGCCAGGTTTGTTTATTAACTCTTTCAGTCCTAGTCTGTGGACGTACATTGGTGCTTAAATTGAGTGGTTAATATAATCATTCATCATTCTAATAACCAAACCGGTTAAATAAACAAAATGTGTTCTCCAAGTCTCAATAATCTCTTATTTTTATTTTACATGATTGAGATATATACTTTAAAAAGTCAGTTTGTTTTGCAACGGTAATAAAGGATATATGACTTTTACAAAAAGGTTTTTGTAATAATTAGGAGAGCCCCTATTAAACCTAACGAAGGTGGAATTTGATATGCAATCCTTCGATTTGACGCCAAGAGAGAATTCCTAATGATATATAAAGGTTCATTATTCTTTCACTCTCAACTAGGAAAAAAAGATAAGTATTTGTGCAAAGAAAACGAAGGGAGAGGGAGGGAGAGAATCAATTTATTACTTGGTTGGAGGAAAGGAGTGGTGGTAGAAGTAGAAAAAATCCAAGCCAACTAAATTGAATCCTTCCATTAGTAGAAGGATTTAAGAAATCTATAATATTCAAGATTGAAGATATTATTTTAGCCTCTAAAAATTATTAAAAAAGAGTAAACTTGGCAATATAGTAATTAAACAAATAATAATAATCCTCATTGCAACCAAATATATAGGGTGAATGATTTCTTTGGCAGTGACTTCAAATGGTCTTGTTTTGGATAAGGAAATAAAAAGGAAAATTTTTGAAAAAATTGTATTGAAACTGTTTTTAAATTTGTTTTGGTTTTTTTTCTTAGAGATTGTTTCAAGTATAAGAAAAAAAAAATGAAATTGTTTGGATATGTTTCTCAAAACGTGTATCAAGTGACATGTCATAGAAAATGGAAATGAGAAAACTTTAAATCACTTTCCATTTCTTTCCCAAAAATCATTTTCATTTTTTTTTTCATTTCTAAAGTATTTGTCAACTAAACACTACATGGTTTTATTTTCATGCCTCAAAAAAGGTGCAGAAGCATTTTAAAAATAACCTAAACAATACAAAAGAGCCGTGAACACTATTCTTTGCATTTTTCATGTTTCCAACTTTTTCTAACCCTTCAACCAAATGGAGTGTAAAAGCTCCACCAAATAGATTCATACTTGTTACGAACTAGAATTGAGCTTTTGCTAGTAAATCTCCTACTTGGGCCCTCCAAAGAGTTGAAAACTTGACAAGTCGACCACTTAGTCCCCTTCATATGTTAGGTTGCCTGACAGATTAAAGCAGGGAAAGGCTTGAAATGACCCAATATTGTTAGGCCTTAATCTTATGTTAGGTAATCAGTACTGATATCAAGATGGGTCGATCTTCTAAGAGAAAATTATATGCCATACTTTTAAAAACTCTTTTTATTTATATCATGTTTAAAAAAATTTATATCATATTAAATGTTTAAGTTAGATCACACTAAAATACTTGTAGAATTTATAAAAAAAAAAAAAAAAAATTTTAAATGACATTTATGAAAATTCGTCATCTTTTAAATTATAGACCACTTATGTCGGGCTTTTATTCTACTTTAAGAAAAAAGAGAGTGAAATTTACATGTTATGCAATGCTTTTAAAAAATATTCACACAACAATTTAAAAAAAAGAGTTATATACATTATCACTCATATTATATATTTAAGTTGTGTTATACTTATACATACATGATATTTATAAAAAATAAGTTTTATAAGACAGTATTTATGTGAATGTCCTAGAAACAAAATAAGTTTTAATATATGGTATTTATATGAATTCTTCAAAAAAAAAAAGGAAGAATTATCTAAATAGCATATTTGGAATATGAATTAGTAAATTACATCGGAAAACTCTATGGCAGTGACCATGATATATACACTATCAATAGTACTTATATGTGGGCCTTTCAGATCAACTTTAATTCTGTTTGATGGATTTGGACATGCGGTGTAAAAATTAAAGTGGACCTGTCCATATCATATAAAAGCTTATAACTAAAACATGACAATTCAAAAAAAAACAACGCAAAATTTTAATTAACAAACACAATACAATCTTAATATACACCATCAACTCTGCCGTCTTCACGAACAACCAAGCAAACCCAACTTTCAACCAAAAATATTGTATTAAAAAGATTAAGAACTATTGTCCCATTTTTATGTCTTTTTAATTGTCTTCTTATTAAATTTTGACATTGAAATAAATTACTTGATTACTTTTAATATTTAAATCTTATTTATGTATTTGGGTTGTTAAGTTTAAATAATACGTCAAAAAAATTGTGAGGGACAACCAAGGGGATAAAAAAATGAGATGGTAGATCTAGACTTGTATTAAAACCAATCTTAGGATTTGTTAGTGCATAGGTTGAGAATGTTACGGTTTTACACTTTATAATTTGAACTGTGAATTCTAAACTGTGTTGCTTAAATAGTAGTTATGAATTGGTGTTTGGAATATAGGGGTTTAAAATGAGGATGACACATAACATCAAGTTTAAAATAAAAACAGGTGTTTAAAAAACTGTGTTTATGAAGGAAAACGAGAGTAGAAATAGTTTTAACTATAGAAAATGGTTCAAACTATGTAAACTTTAGAGGAGAATGAGAGAAAAAATTGGATTGTGGGTGTTTGATATGGTTTGAAATTGCATCTATGGTTTAAACTGCCTCAGTTATTACTTTACCAAACGCGATTTTGTTAGAAAATATCATAGAATAACGAATAAAAACTGGAATAATATTATCAATAAAACAAAATATAACAATAATGTTCTAACATTCAAGACAGATTAACAACAAATTTAATATGGAATTTAAAACTATAAAATCACGGTGTCCTTAAGACAGATTTGCCTCCTCACCGGTATATGCACGAGGTTGATTGGCTTATATCTTCTAAGATACAATAGTAGCGGATGAGTAGCTAGAGCATATGTCGAAGATACTCCAACGGCAAACCAAATTTACTAGAACTCTATCACGTAGAAACCTAAAGACTTTAGAGGTTCTAAAAGTATAGAAGACTCTATATTTTGTATATTGAATACCAAAATAGGAGGTGATTACTCTATAAAAATAGAGTTATTCATATTCTTAAATGCACATATTTTTGTTTTATTCTTGACATTTTTATTTAATTTTCTTTGTTTTTATATATTTTACTTTTATTATTATTTTATTGATTTTATTTTATTTGTTTTTATTTTATATTGATTGTATTTTATTTTTATTTTTATTTTTATTATTTCCCCTTAAAATATTTATTCTATCTCATTTGTGTATATGTAATTAGTTGATAGAGGCTCAAGTGAAAATTTGGACTAAAAATATGCCTCTAAAGCTCAATTGCAAAATTCCCCTGCATAATAAAACATGTCTTCAAAGCTCCAATTCATTTTTAGAACAAAGGGTAAAAATATGAACATGAACAAGCTACATTTTTTTCAACAAGGTCTCATATCCCTCGGCCGGAGATGCTCCCTACCTATGGGAGTGCTTTTGGCGTAGGGGTTTAAAGCACCGGGTCAGCTGTTGTTTAATGGGGAAGTGTGTCAAAGAGAAATGCTTGTGAATGACACTTGGAGGGCAATGATTTGAAGTGTCAGTAGGTGGTAAGTGTCGCCAGATAAAGGGTTGAATATAATACTGGCTGGAAGTCCTTCGTAGTAATTTCACAAGCAAGGAAACTAAGCATATAGGCTTGGAAAAGAAATTGTAAAAGCTCACGTCCAAACGACCTGTAAATACGGACATCATTATGTGTATCTTTAACAAGGGCCAACAGTTGTTGACACGATATAATAATATGGTATAAAAATGATATAAGATAAATAGATTTAGACCGTTTATTAATTGTATCATAAATGAGTTGATATGAATAATATAAAAATAAATAGGTTAAATTCATGTTAACACGTTAAACACGCCTTAATATGTTTACGGGCCTTAACACGTTTAATTAAATAGGCTGTAAATGTGTTAACACGGCACAACACGACACGACCGACACGACCGACCCGCCCATTTATAACACATTTACCCTTAAAAATAAAAATATTTAAAATATTTATAGTATGTTAGTATTAATTAAATATTGTGTTTTCGTTAATTTTTTTATTGGCTTTTTTTTAATTTTTTTAATTTTTTAATTTTTTTAAATTTTTAATTAATTAGGTCATAAATGTGTTATATGCGTGTTGTTATCATGTCAACCAGTCATGGCACGTTTAATAATCGTGATAATCATGTTGTGTTTGTGTTTGGGCTAAACGTGTCGTGCTGTAAACGTGCCGGCACGAACACTATTATTGCCACCTCTATCTCTAACTATGAAGAAGTAACCATTTACTCCAAAAAGGATATAACTGATGTTAAAATAGAAATTATTAGTAGGTGAGTTAAATTAAAAACACGAATGACATAATAAGGAACCTTTGTTAAATTTGTAGATCAATGATAACTACAAGATAACATTTATGCTTGAAGGTGCATCTATAATCTAATTCATGGCATGAAGAAGTAATAGATTTAAATGAAAGTAAAGCCTAAGGAAAGTAATTTGTTGAGTATCCAAGTATTTATTTGAGTGTATGTCTCATTGGTATAGACTCTTTCAGTGTAAAGTCCTATATACCTATTTGGGTCTGAAAAGTGTATATTTCATAACGTCAAGTATAAGGTTGTTTCAAGTAATAAAATCACAGTGAGTCCGAGGTCAAGTCCCAAGGAAAGAATCTTGCTAAATTCAATATATTAATTATACTAACCTACTTATTTATTTGCTGAAAAATTTGAGGATTAAAGTTAATTATTTATAATATATTTACAATATGTACACATTTTTTTAACATTTTCCATCCTTGTGATTTTTAATTTTAAAACCAAGAATGCAAATTGATTTTGGAATTTCAACAACACAAAATGTAGTTTAATTTAAAAGAAAACAATTTTATAAAAAAATGGCTGAAGCTAAAAGATCCATTTTGGTTTTTAACTTAATTTCATTTTAGTTTTCTAACAACACTTGTAAAAAAGGTATAAGAATGCAATACACCATCTTCTATCTACAATAAATCAAGATTTACTAAGAATTTAAAATATCAGTTCAAGTCTATAATGCAGCAAAAACTCAGTTTCATGAAATATTATAAACTTAAAATTAGTAAGCTAATCTAACTTGAAATTAAAAGCTAAGCCTTTATCATGCCATTCTTTGTCGACGACTAATTAAAGTTCTCCTAAATATTACATGTAACAATCTATGTCGATGATAAATTAAAACCTCCAATTGACAAGAAAATTAACTAAAGTAGTAGTAAATTTATGAGTTCTTTGAAAATATTTTGACATTATAACAACTTAAAAAATGTTTGAAAAACTAAAATTAGTTAAATTAAAATAAGCAAAGGTTACTCGTCACTTCAGAAAAAAGAAAATTAAAAACACATTTTCAAAATAAAAACTATAGAAATATCTTTAAAACAAAACATAAATATTACTTGTAAGAGAAAGTGGTCACAAGAACTTAATTATAGAATTTAGTTGAGAATTAATCCTATATCTCAATACTTAGACAAAAAACTGAGGTTGAAGATTGTCTCTTATTTATAGGCGAGGCCATGCAAATGCAAACAAAGACTTGTGACTAAAATATACAAGGAATGGGAGTTGAGTCACAAACCAACGGCGCAAACATTTTTATCTAATTTTGTATCTAAATTTTAATTAAATTTTGAGTGGGAGCAAGAATGAGAATATCAGTTTCAGTAGAAATATCGACACTTCAATTTTTACAAAAATTTCGAGGAAATTATGAAAATTTTATATCAAAACAAAACATAAAATAAGGATGATTTACATAATAAACTCTATACATATTAGATTTGTCAACACTAAAAAGAAGTTCTATAAAGCTCAAACATAGTTAGGATGCCATTTTAATTCAATATTTTTCATGACATCTTATTTAAGTAGTGTTGAATATAATTATAAATAAGTCACATGTAGGTTTGCTGATTTCTTCCCATTGTATTTTCATAATTAGAAAACAGTGAGTTCTCCTAATTGTTTGCCTGAGATGTTGGTGGTATGCTTGGATGAGGATAATTAAAAATTGTATAACCATCATAGTTTCCAAAGTTTTGATTGTATGGATAAAAAAGAATGAGGAGCCTTATTGGAGGAACTGTTATAATTAGATGTCAAATTCATTCATTGTAAACTCATAAAAATATTATCTTTATCCGATGTCAGTATTCTCAATGTATATAGGACAAATATTCATTCATAGAAAAGTATAAAATAGTGATAGATTATTTAAAGGAAAAATATATTAAATTTTATAATTTCAGATATTACTAAAATTTACTCAAAATTTTCATGATATGTGTCGAAATTTTGTACAAAACACACTATAGATTTTTCGATACCAATATTTTTATTGATTTTTATCAATATTTTGTTGAAATTAATATTACAATAGAAAGATATTTTGGTATGTCAAAATTTTCAAAATTTCCTCCTAAATTTTGCGATATTTATATCCATGAATGGACGATGTGCTAGAAGGAATTTGGATTTACACATATTTGGATAATCTCATGTGACGTGCTAATCTGGACGACATAAACAGTTAGAATTTGGCCATTTACTGTGCATAAAAGATAAGATCAGACAGATGGAGCTGAAGAGTGCTGAGGCGATGCTTTGGAGCAACGAAGACTATTTGGGATTGTTAGGTCTATATACTAAGACTTCATTAACTGTTGGATCGTGAGGAGCATAAAGAGCACATGTACAAGCCTATATTGGAATGGAGTAATTCTGAAGAAGAGTGGCCGACGTTGGTCCCCACCACCTGTCGCACGTGCTAACGTTGACACCTACCATGAAATGGACGGTCTAGATTGAACTACTAGTAGATCTGACGACCCTGAGAGTTAGAACTTTATAGTTTAAACTATAGGTTCTAAACTGTACAATTTAAACGGTGATTTTAAATTGGTATTTGGAATGTAAAAGTATAAAACGAGAATAAAACATCATATCAAGTTTAAAAATAAAAACCAGCATTTGAAAAACTTTAGTTTATGAAAAAAAAAAGAATGAGAACAGCTTTTGCTATAAAAAAATAGTTCAAACGTGTGAACTTAGGGGGGCAAAGTTTGGATTTTGGGGTTTTGGCCGTTTTAAAACCACCTTCATGGTTTGAATTGGCCTTAGTTATCACTCCACCAAATGCTAGTTTGTACCACTTTAATCATTTGAACTGCCTTAAACAGGTTTTGAACCTACATACCGAACGGTCTAAAAGTAAGCTTCAAGTTTGTGGACAAAACTATGTGGCCTTTATTGGAAATGTTGGAAAAATAGTATGCAGTAGGATTTTAAAATTTTTATACTAGAGTATTTTCTAAAACACAAGTTTGACGCACTATATGCATAAATTAACCAAATCTTACTAACCTCGTAAATGCCAAAAAGCTCCTATAGTATGTGAAGAGATGTGCGTTCTAGAAGGACCTTAACCAACTGGCATTCTTTGCTATTCTCTATCAACGACCGGTATATGTGTAGGCACACTCGTACAGCTCTTCCACCAGGCAACTCTCCTTCCAACCAATTGAGAAAAGCCTAAAGCTATGGTTTGTGATTTATGAACAATAGCTCTCTTGGGAGTTACAAAGTCTCACCAGCAGAGTCTTACTCTAGATTTCTTAACTGATCTAATTAACTATGAGACTCACTCCCTATTTATAGAAGTTAGGCCCATGAGTCAGTCCTTATCAGACAAGGCCTTGAAAATTCAAATCAGGATTAATATTTGATAAAATCTACATGAAAACGTGTGATTTATTTAACGCTTGGTTGGCAAGCCGAACTTCTAGATTGGCCTGCCGAACTTGCTCCATCGACAGGTTGAACTTAAAGATTGGCCTGTTGAACTTCTAATAAATGATCTCAGCGAATCTTTATTTCCCACCTAAGATTCTTGGGATAGAGTCTCAGTTTTAATTCAAATAACCCAATAGAGAAGTTATCTGATTAATATAGTCATATCTAGATAATCTCTAGGAAAATAAATATTCCTGATAATTCAACAAGTTTATCTTGAATTAATTTATTCAAAATTAATCTAACCGATAAACAGACGTGAATTATTCGATCCCAATAATTTAACAAGTGCATCACTGATAAACAAGCATGAATTATTCGATCCTATCAAATTTTCAGTCAATCTGATAATTTGACACAAGTCACCAATTATTGAAAAAACACGCCATATAGTTACAGGATTTTTATGAGCTAGCAAAGGGGACCTAATGGACCTATATAGTTCAAGGTTCTGATAATTATGAAACCCAATATCCTAGATATATTTAATAATTATCAACTCCAACGCTACTCCACTAAAAGCTTAGAGTTGTACTCTCGAATTATATTGAATTACAAAGCCCCTATAGTTAAGTCTCCATGACATATCATAATATATTGTATTCCCTATAGGATTATCCATAATCAGTTTGAGGACAAGTTCTGTCTTACCTTCCTGATTATTTTTATCTTATATTTTATTTTCTCACCATCAGAAAACTTACCATCCAAAGACAGTATATCATTCGGTTACACCTATGTATTTAAATGGTTGAGTGCTTCAGTTTTTTAATTACAAGATAACGCATATAAGTGGATATCAACTACTCCTAAAGAGGAGCTATGGATTCCATATCTATGAATAACAGGTCTATGCTATCAAAGTCATGCCTCCAACGTACCGGCATGCATACCAGTATTAAAATATAGATGTCATCCTTTGGCCCATCAAAAGACATAAGTCAAGACAACAGGCCCACAATTCATTTTAGAATTAAGATGCAATACATTTGATTGTCTAAAGTAAATCGATTTATCAAGATAGAATTATTAATCCAAATCAATTTACCATATGTCCCGATCTAACACATTGTCACCTATGACAATTGGCCAATATTTCTATTCATGGAGTTCACCTCCGATGGTCAAGACAAACCATCTTCCTTTAGGGATATAGACAACATAACAATCTTTACATGAATAAAGTGCCTAACTTTATTCCCTCGATTGTGGATATTATGATTTAGACCGACACCTTAAGAATCATGTCTTCCACATAATCTGTCCATTATATGCCCAATTATTAAAGGTTTAGATGACAGTCTCAGACTTTTCTTTGCTCAACATACATTCAACAAATATGAACGTAAAAAGGACAAGATTTGATATATAAATAATAAATAACTTCTTTTATTGATAAAAATATCTTCAAAAACATATTACATTTTTACTTCTTAGAGCATACATATCTAAAAAGAAATTGTTTTTTATCTCTTACAAATGTTGTGGCCCCCATCAATAGAAAACAATATGATCTCTTTAGCAAGCTTTCCCAAGAAACACTTATGTGTTGTTTGATGGGATGACCATTGAAATGGAAAAACAATTCCTAAATTCAGTTGTTACTATTTTTGATTGCATAAATCATCGTGTGAATAACCATTTAGATGAAATTGTTATTTCATCTAAATTGTTAAATGATAATTTTAAAAGTGAACCAATTGAATGATCGTTACATTTTAAAATTAAATTAGTTAAAATCCTTGCCTCAAATATTCCATCCCAATAGTCAAAGGTTTTTAATTACTGTTTCATTAATGATTAAATAAAATGGATATTTAGGTCAAAATAATTATTATTCCAATCTATTCTAATAATTATCAAAATATAACAATTGTAATTCTAATATTTTCTAATGTCTAACTAAACAAAAGAATATGGATGAACCATTCAATCTATTCCTATTCCTATTTAATTATTTTCTATAAGAAAAAGTAAAAAAATATATATATTGTTACGTACCACCATCTTATCCTTTCAATTCTCAAAGTGGGTGATTAAAATATCAATCTTCCAATCCAATAAAAAAATAAAAAAATAAAAAACTTATAGCATAGCCAACTTGTTGATCAACTTTATTTAAGAGCATGAAAGAACCTTTGTTATGAATGCTCGCCTAAATTTTTATTTAAAAGTCATTAATTTAAAATTTTTTATTTTGGTAAAAACTTAATTAAAGATAATCAAAATAAATATCAGTTAAAATACATAAAAATGACCATTTATGTTATTAACTAATTATTTGTGTGCAAGTTACATATCAATTTTCAACAAAAAAATAATATCCCTATTAATGAGGATAATTTGCTACAAACTTATAAGTTTAAGATCCAACTTACTATAATTAAAAGCTTAGGAGATAAATTGCTAAAGTGCGATAAGTTTGAAAAGTAACTATACAAAAAAAAAAAAAACCTTATAATATTACTTGGATATTTTTCTTTTCTTGCGGCTTACGTAGATGGTCTTATGAGGCCTCTTGGCTTCGCTTTTTCGTAGAGCAATCCTAAAACTTCGAAGTACAACTCTCAATATTAAAATGTCAAGAAAAAGAAAAATTAATCCCTAAAATGCTTTTTTAAAAACAAAAAATTATTCACACGTCAAGAAAGAAAAATAAATCATTGGAACTTTGGTTGAATTTGATTAAAAGCATTGACAAGTAAAATCTAATGAATTCAATTATTGCGAAAAGTGTCATAATATTTCCTAGATACTTCTTTGTTACTTCGATGAACGATTCCGTTATAAAACTACCCTTA
Source organism: Artocarpus heterophyllus (assembly GCA_025403435.1). Taxonomy (NCBI): domain Eukaryota; kingdom Viridiplantae; phylum Streptophyta; class Magnoliopsida; order Rosales; family Moraceae; genus Artocarpus; species Artocarpus heterophyllus. The sequence goes on along the minus strand of CM046333.1, from coordinate 35,403,367 downwards.
TTGGGAAGCAATCTAGGAATTTATAGGGTGTTTGAGGGAATTAGTTAGAGTTAATTAGTCAAAAAAACAATAGCATGTGAAAACTTCACAATGTAGCATATTTTTACTTGTCACTATAGCAATAAAAAGTTTTGCTTTAAATTGAGAATGCTAGATGCACTATTAGTAATTTTAATCATTCATTAATAATGAACAATATGGTTAGAGAGTTTTTAATTTTTCCTTTGAAGGAAGAGGTAAATAACAAACCGTTTGAAACTTAAACAAAATATATAACAGGTTTTAAATATTTAAAATAAATAGTACATTTACATATAAATAATTTGTTTATTATAAACAATAATTTATTTATTTTTAATGTATATCTTATTTGACCTAACTGCTACGTTTATAGAATTAAAATATGACTATAATTTGTAAATATTTTACATATGTTTCAAAATAATGTCATTAAAATAATTAATTTATATTTAAGACATTTTTAAAATATTCTTTTTTTGGAAGGCATTTTAAGATATTCTGAATATTGTATTTGTGCTAAATTTTAATTTTATAACAATAATTTGAAGGAATGATATGATAAGACCCACTCAAAATTCTTATTGATAAGACCCCTTTTTTAACTTGGATTGAAGTCCAATGGTTCAAAATGTAAGTCTCACAAAAACCCAAAAAAAAAAAAACCCACCTTTCCCATAAACTTTTTCTTCTCGCCTTTTTAAAATAGCAAATAAAAGAAGAAAAACCCTTAGAAAATAATAATAAAAAAAGTCCTCTATTGGTGGGTGAGGGTTCATCATTAGCGGCATGGGTCTTTTGACGGAAGGGATAGGGGTGGAGGGTGTTGGGTCTCCAGGCGAGGGGTGGCGGGTGTAGGGTCCACAGCAAAGAGAGCCATCGGATGTGGATTTGACCCCGTCGCAAAAGTGGCCTCGACCTCCATTGCGATTCCATAGTTTATCGATGTTGCCGACGTTGAGACAATGGCCCATCTACTATAGCAATCTCCATCACGACTATGGAATCATGATCTCCATTGCGAAGTTGAGGTCGAGACAATGGCCTAGCGATGCTGACGTTGAGAACGAGCCCACCGACTATGGTGATCTACGACTACTTAATCGGTTGTCTTCACCAACACCATCCTTGAAAAATCTGCCATTGATCTACTTGTCGTGGTGGTCGAGCACCATTGCAAGGTTGCTCATGACTCGACACCAGCAACAACGACATTCATGGTGGTCGCGATTTCAATGGCTAGTGATCGCGCTTTTAGTTGACGTCCATAGTGAAGAGCTCACGAACCTCGTCGAGCTTCCCTTCCACCTCGTGAAGCCACACGCCTCGTCTGGATCAACCGGCAAGCCTTCCCAAACCGATGGCAACCTGTTCCGACGACGGCAGCCCTGAGAGCGATGCATTTTTTTTTTTAGATTTTTAATTTGTTAGGTTTTTGATGAATTTGATCTAACAGGCATAGGCCTGTTAAACTTATGGCGAGCTTATTTGCTTTCCGCCATCAGATGTAGATCTAATGAGCAAGAAAAGGTCTTATAGATAAGAATAGTGGGTCTTATAGTAGTTTTTCCCATAATTTAGATATTTTTATTTTTTTAAAAAATAATGGTCCATTTGTTTTCGTTCTCAAAATTTTTAGAAACGTCTTCATGCGTTTTTTGGGGTTAAAATTTTAAAAACACTCTTAACACAAATCTTAAAAAATTGTCATGTTTAAAAATAAAAATATTTTTACCTATTCTAAAACAATACCAAACAGCCTTAATATTTAACTAAATTTTTATTTTTTTTCCCACCATTAGGCACCATATGGGTATTTGAAATTGAAACACTCAAGTACTCTTCAAAAACAAAAAATTCAAAAAAATTTGGTGGCAAACTCTGTTAAGGGTCGCTGTAACGCAAGACAATTATTGCTTTCCGTTTTATACACGTTCCCAAAGTTCCGCTTCTTCACCGCATATCCAATCAGAACTTGCCATGGCCCAAGAGCTTCCCATTGCTTTACGGATCAAAGGATATCATTGATATCAATACACTGAAATGACGTTAAACGCCCCTATTCCACGTGGCGTACAACCGCTCTTTGCCGTTCCCAAATATGGACGGCGCGTAGAAACCAAACTCAGTTAGCGTTAGCCACGTGGAAACACGTTCATATTTGCGACACCGTGCGGTCCGCATTTGATTTTATTTTTTTTTTAATTTTCAGATATGGAAACTTTTTGAATCATAAAGTTGTGGCGGGCTTGTCCAAAAAAAAAAAAAAGGGGCGGAAAGGCCCACTCGCTGTGGGCCGCGCGTAGCCTCAACTTCCGAATTTTCAAAGAGGTGTCGGCGTCAATGTCAAAGTGCGGGAAAAGAGGTGACGAATAGAATTTTCAATAATTGATTAAGACAGCATTAGAAACTAGAATGGAAGCCGTCAAAAATTGCTTACGAGCCTCGTTTTTTATATTCTTTATTCTGTGTGTGTATTGTATATTTCTATTAATAAAGAGACAGCTATATTTAACGGTCTGACCGGCAAATGTACCCCTGTGTTTCGTCATAATTACAATTGATCACCCTTTGTCCGAGTACATTTTTGACCCGTTTGGGTTTGGATCCTAGGAGAATATAAAGTTCGAGCAAAAATCCAAATACTCATAAGAAAAAACAATGTAATAAAAAGATTTTTAGGCCTTTAAAAGAATGGTTGAACCCTCAATTATAATGTAAATACTAGAAAACTTTTACATGTTATAAAAAGTAAAAAATTATTACAGTTTAAAATTCTTATATGTTATAGTTCTCAAACTAAAACTGTTGGTTTCAACTGTCATTGCAAACGGCCTATTGAATTATGATTGAACCTATAAAATAAACAGGACGTTAATTCAGTCATCAATGAGATGATTTTATCTGTGAAATAGAATATAAATAGTTTCATTAGATAAAAAAAATATTGATTCTTATTATTTGTGTGATGGTTAGTTCTTTAAAGCATATTCAAAGATTAGTTCAAATTTGTTTGCAAAACAAAAAGAAAGAACAACTCAATCGATGGTAACAGTAAAAGACTGATAGACAAAGAGGGGGAAAAAATAAAAAGAAACAAAAAAAAGTTGGAGTAAAAGAAATTAAAGGGAAAATTTAAAAACAAATTATGGAAGGGAAAAAAAAAGCGAAAAAAATAAAAATAAAACGTAATAAAGCACTGAGACAGGAAACAAAAAAAAAAAAAAGTTGCAAAGCACCTAAACAGTGCGTAAAAGACGACTATGGATGAATAGGAGCTCTTATGAGCTCTTTTATTATTGTTAAGGAAATGTTTTACAAATAACTCTTGCATCTTTTTCTCATCATGCATTTGAAATAATGATTGAAATTGTTTTGCCATCGTTGTTGCCATCTTCCCCTTATCATATTTTACATGCATAGACAAAAAAGTTTGGTATAACTCCGTTGGTCAAAATATAAATTCATGCAAACATTGAATAATGAAAATATTTTTTAAGAAGATAACATAAAACTTGCACTTCAATAATTGAACTCTAGCTCGTGGCTCTAATTGAAACTTCCTACATATAGCATATACGCATATAAGCATAAAATATATATATATATACACACACACACACCATAATGATCATGCAAGTTCTCACAATCTCAATTTGGTGAGCTCTCGTGTTTTCTATTCTAGGACATTGGCCCCCATCGATTGTAAGTTAAACGAGTGACTAGCCTCGTTGTCTCTTCCAAAGGCGTGTTCTTTTCTTTTCTTTTTTTGCACCAATTTAATGGTGAAAATCTTCGAAGCTGTTATCATAAATTAATATCTCAAATTATTCAGCAACAAGTAGATCATACCCTGTGATACAAGATTTTTTTCACTTATAAAAATGTGATTAATAATAATAATATTATTATTGTTGTTGTTGTTAAGTATGGCAAAGAACGTAATTTGTCAAAATAACACATTATTGATCATTTTTGAATGCGTCGGTCTTTATGAGAAGCTCCACCAAAAATATTTATCAACCTTTCACTTTTTTAAGGTTTTTTTTCCTTTTATTTTTTGTTAATGGCTAAAACACTAAGAAAGCTGAGTGCCTATTTAGGAGGGTTTTCTAATAAATATTTTTGACTTCTTGAGTTCAAAAGCTACTTTTGAAAGTGTTTAGATAATTCAGCAAAATGCTTTAGTTTTTCAAAAGTGTTTCAAGTTAAAGCTACTGAATATAGCTTATCAAAAAAGAAATTCTGAAATAAAACTTTAAAACATGTACCAAAGTTTTATAAGATATTAGAAACTTTATTATGACATTTTTGTTACCTCTTAAAATTCTTAAAACCATTTTAGTCCATTTAAGCTTTTTTAAAAAATATGGTTTCAAATATGTATTGAAAATCTACTGCTTTTGCTTCTCTTATTTTATTGGCTAAAAACTACAAGTAAAAGTTACACCAAATGGCCATTAATTTATTGGCTTTGCTTCTCTAATAGTTGTACAAAAGGAAAAGAGGTAAAAAAATATATATATTTAAGTCCCATAATTTGAACATAAAATTCTAAAGTAACTTAAATTTTGTGAAAGAAATATTGTAGTTTGAATTAACCAAAACTTTTTTGTTAAACGGGCTAAAGTTTCAATTCAAAAGCTTAAATATGCTTATTGTATGTATGTTTGTTCTTAGCATAAATTAAAATTGTAGGTTAAGAAGCGATTAGGGAAACGCATATGAATCGGGTGAAAATTTTCAATACATGCATTGGCTTTTGGTAAATAAAGTCAAACAAAGAATTTTAAGGCAATTTGTACCTAGATTGACCGAAAAGCATACTTAAGAATTAATGACTTTTGCTTTGTTTTGAAATAAAGTTAAAGCTTATTAGTTTCAACTGTAAAGCTTTTTATATATTATAGTGTAAAACAAAAGTATATTACAGTGTGAAGTTCTTAAATGCTACAGCGTTTTGGTTTCAACTTATTAAATTTCAACTATGTTCCTAAACATATTCTCTCTTTTTTGTGGTCTTAAACTGCCTCGAACTTACGATTTTTTCCTAAAAACATTACACAAAACCCAAACATTGAAAATGAGAAATTCCATATTGGTTTTTGACCGACTTCATAAGTTTCCACGTTGATTGGCTAGGTTCAATGTTGAACTTCTAACATCGATTGAGCATCAACTGACATTAAAAGTTATAATTGAATAAAAAGTAATACGCTTGTGCAAATATCACACCAAGATCTAGACAGGACAACCCAAAATCTAGCACAATGGAGCAAGGATGCAAATATTTGGCAAACTGTCAAAAATTTCGGTGGAAAATTTGGTTTTTTCAAGGTACCAAAATATGTTTTCATTGTTGTAAATATCAGTTAAAATGTTGATATTGGAAAATCTATAGTGTAATTTGTACAAAATTTCAATATATATTGAAAAATATCGATGGAGTTTCAGTAATAGAAATTACGATATTTAATACTTTTTTCCTTTAAATAATTTATCAATATTTATACTTTTAAGCAATAAGTATTTGTTCTTTAAATAATCTCAATATTTTTATACATCTGATAAAGATAATCTTTCTGTGAGTTTACAATCAATGAATTTAGGATTTAACTATAGCAGCTTATCTAATGAGGCTTCTCATACTTATTATCTATATAATCAAGACTTTGAAAACTATGATAGTTATGGAGTTTTCAATTATTCTCAATTGAACATATCACCACCATCTCATGTAAATAATTGTGAGCATTTACGGTTTTCATTCATGAAAATATAATGGAATAAGTCACAAACTTACACATGGCATATTCACTATACAAAATGTAATTTTTATAAATTTTAGGGAATAAAGAAAGGGGAAATTTGAAAAAAAAAATACTCAGAGGTCTAAAATATGCATGGGAGGCAGCTGCCAGTAGGCACAAAGTGGCCCTGCTAATAGAACCAATGTCAAAAAGGTTACATGAAACACTTGTTTTCGTGTAATGTGTGTCTTGCATGGGGTTGTAGGGGTGCGAGATGGTCAAGTGTGAGGAGACCGTGCTCGTGAGCAGGGCTACTTGGGGTAGGCTTTGCTGGATTGTTACTTTAATAGCTTTACCATTGTCCCTAGGCACAAGGTGGCTTTACTGCTAAACTTCGGCTAAGTATGGAACCAATGTCAAAAGGGTGACATGAAAATATCTATTTTGGTATAACGTGTCTTGCATGGGGTTGTAGTGGTGCGAGATGATCGAGTGCGATAGGATGGTGCTCGGGAACTAGGGTCTTTGGGGTAGGCTTTGTTGGGTTGTTTTTTTGATAGCTTTGCCTACTGATTCTATGATGGTTCTATCGATGAATTTGGGGTGGTTGATTTTATTTATTTATTTATTTTGCATAAACTTGATAGTTAATACATTAACATTATTTTGATTATAAAATTAACAACTTTTTATTTAGAAGAGTAATTTGCAGTCGTGGTCTTTCAACTCTTTACAAGTGACACCTTGGCATCTCTTTTTTAATAAAAAATATTGACAAAACAGTCCTCAAACTCCTAAAACCTCGACAGTTAAGCCCTTTCTTTCAAAATTTGTTAATTTTTTCACATTTTTAAACACATGACTTTCACGTGTTGTCTTTTTGCTTTGAAATAGTTCAACATAAATCAAAAAAGAAAATATATGTTTTATTTCCAAAAAATTGGTTATCATTCAAACCATGCAAATATCATCCTTTCTCTGTTTAATCAAACTTCTAAAAAGGCAACTTTTTATTTCTGAGGTCTCTCTCTCCCTGTCTCTTCTCGATATAATTTCTAGTTCTTCATTCTTCTCATGGACATAACGAGCAATAAGAGAACCAAAAAAATGGTGTACTTCAAAGATAACTTGAAGAATCAGAATGAAAGCCAACAGTAGACGTGGTTGAAGAAATAAAATTCTCATGCCAAGGCCTCAACTTTCCCAAGAAAATCAGGGGTTGTCCTGCCCCACTACCCACGACAACATATCCATCACAACGTTAATGATCATCGTGGCCTCTTTCCTAACCAAAATCAACATTGCCAAATAATGTCAAAATTTTTTTTTTCTTCCAACTCAAACCTACCTAATCCCTTAAACCTAATGTGTTTGCTGACAAATTGGAACTTAATAAAGCCAACCACAAAAATAAAATTGATTTTGGAACAGTTTGTGGGCAACAAAAAAACGAAATTATTAGGGAACAATTTGCTCAGAACCCTGCAAGCTCGTCACACCGGCCTCATGCCCACATGAGCTCTGTCATGTTACGCCTAGCCTTTCATAAGACCGTCGTGCCGCCATTAAATCATCCTCTCTACCACGCGAGTTCAGCCCCATCATGAAATTAGCCAACTCCTTCCTTTCAAGCCCCATTGCAATTGCAAAATAGAGCCCAAATTCCCATCACTTGGATCCTCTTCCCCATGATTCCCATCACGTCCCCATTGCCTGCATTGCCGTCCTCGAAATCCCAATTGTGTCCTCATATGTCGTCGTTGATATTTCGTTGTTGGTAGTTGCGTTCCGAGTTTAAGCAATTAGCATATTCGTGGAGAAAAAAAAAGGAATTAACGTATTAATTTTCTTTTAGTTTTTAAATTTTCCTTTATTTTAATAATTATTTTGCTTTTTATTAAAAAGTAGTTTTATTAAGATACTCTCCAAAATAAGATCACATGCCTCGTAAATGGTTCCTTCCATTAAAAATTCAATGAAGTTTGACGGAAAGAGCTTACTTATCAAGATTTTAAGAATTTAAGGATTGTTTTTTAAAAATAAAAAAACATAAAATGTCACTTATTGAAAACATTAAAAATTACATTCAATTACTTCACGTCACGAGTACTTTCTACTTCAACACAACTACTTTTTACAGTTTACTTCCGTATGGTTTATGTAGAAAATCATATGCTTCAAAGAAAAAAAGAGTTTTGATTTATGAGTCTTTAACGTGTAAGGGTGTATGCTGTAAAGACATGTTTTTCAACGTAAAATAAAGATTATAATGGACCACATGCATGGAAATTTGCAACCCATATTATAAGTTTCCAAGGGAAAAAATGGTGTTAGCCATTATGATGCTTTTTCTTGCGTACACCCAATATTTTTGAGTGAATTGACTAAAATGACAATGCTAAAAGTAAATCTCAGTTATATTTACAAGCGGATGATCACTGTCCAATCACTACGAGGACAAGTAATTTAATTCATGTTGGGTCTGCAAAACCAAAACTTGATTTTACTTAAGAAAAAATTACAATATTTTACCAAATTATTATTATGAAATTAAAGTTCAATACAATATTTAAAATATTTTAAAAATACCCTTAATTAAATAGTAATTATTTTAATGATATTATTTTAAAAAATATATAAAATATTTACAAACTGAAATTATATTTTAATTAACAAGTATAATTAGACCCTTTGACTCAATAACCCTTTAATTAATGCTATTTGACCTCTAATTAAACCTTTATTCCTCTGACCTGGTAATAGGATAGCCCTATATTCATCAAGCTAATATAGGGGAAAAAATCTTAATCAGAGATTCTAGTTTTTCAAGCCCTACATACTTTGACTTTGATTTTTTCTTGCTTACTTTCCTCTTTCTTTTGTTGGTATTTCAGATTTGGGATGCTTTTAAGAACCAAGACTTTTCTTCTCTTCTATAAATATTTTTTTTTCTTTTCTTAGATCTATAAATTGTTTGTATAATAATTATATTATTATTTTTTATTATTTATAGAATATGTTTTTCTTGATAACAGCCATGCATGTCTTCTTCTGATCAGAGCCAAAAAAAAAAAAGAAAAAAAGAAAAAAAATAAAAGCATCTTCTTTTACGATATTTAAAAATTGACATCAAATATTACTAGTATTTATCATGTATATGTATGTATGTATGTAGGTACGTCATATCAATAGTAGGGGATAGAAAAATTGCGTATATATGTTACAAATAATTAGAAGTTACTAATTTAGATTTTTTTACTACGATTCAGAAACTAACACATATTTGTCCTTTTCAATGCTACATTTACGGATAGAACAGAACTAAGAAGGCATATAGAGTTGGTAATCTTTGACATTAGTACCATAATGCTTATCAATAATTATGTCATTAAGATTTTTTTTAGGACATTTAAAAATAGATCTTTTTTAGTACATACTTTGATAATCTTTAATATTTTAATTGGTGTATTAAATTTTTTAACTTCAAACACGGAAATTCGTTGCTGACATTACAATGAAAAAGAGAAAGTCCATGCAATTTTTATATTCACATAATTGTCATTTAATGTATACAGCTGCCATTCCTCGTAAAGAAGAAAAAGATTATGCAACTTAAAATTTTCTCAAAGATTACCAGCAAATAAAACATAAAAATAATAACAAAAAAGAGATTCTATGATAATACTTAAAAATGTAGCAATAATAGGGTTTTGTTTTTTCAGTTATCAAATACATATCAACTATTGTACCTCATGCATTTTTTTTATTTTAATGTGATTTTTATAAGATCCAATGGTAAAAAAAAACATATGCTATTAGTGTGAGATCCTACCACAAAAAGAAAAAAAGAGAGATTTCTGTCTTGTTAAAAAGAAAAGAAATTACATTATAGAGTATTAAAAATATAAAATTTTTTGAAGTAGGACTTTAAAAAATTAATTACCCTTATATTTATGTCTTTCAGCAGTTAAATATGTATCTTGGTCAATAAAATTTTTATATTTTTGTGTGATTTTGACCAAATTAACTAGTCACAAACATTGTTTATTATTATTATTATTATTAGGCCTTACTGCGGAAGGGCCTCAAAAATACATTTGCCCATAGGTAGAGATTTCAGTGATATTTTTACTTCTCTTCAAATATTATATATTTCTTTAGAAGACATAATTTAAACCATGAAAGACTTGTATTTTACTGAATGTTTTAATATCCTAGCACCAAATCCGTCAATAAACAATCTTGCAACTTGCAATATAGAACATGAATTTATCCTGGGGACGTAATTGCAAAATCCTCGTCTTTTTCTTTTTCTAAATTTTTAAAGTGTTTTGCAACCTCGTTTTAACTATATTGTTAAAATTACTGTAATATAAAACGTTCACATGCTATATTGTAAAGCAAAAATAGAAGAATATAGAGTTCTCACATATTATAATTTTATTGTTTTTACTTTTAATTTTAACTATTTTATCAAACACACTACAAATTTTTTTTGATCTTTCTTCAATAAAGATTTTACCTATAGTCTATATTTTTAATTGTTGAATCTAATTAAAATAACTTCTTCTGTAGATTTTACAACAGACAGAGATAATCAGGCCAAAGTTGCCTTGGTCTTTTTTTTTCCCCAAGGAGACATTGGATATAATCAATTTCAAAAAATAAATCTTGGACGTGTATTTCATGGTTTTTTTTTTTTTTTTGGGTTGAGTAAGTTTTTTCATAGCTGAGACATTTATTCTTTTTGCTCGGGACACAAATATCCTTGTTTTGCTCAAAAAGAAAAAAAAAATAAAAAGTTCGTTTAGTTCAAGTATTTGAATAGAATATTTAAATAAAAATTTAAATTGTTATAAAAATAATACTATAAGCAAAATAATTTAAACTGTGATTCAAACTACGAAACAAACACACCTATAATGTATTTCTCGTAATGAAAAAGATGCTTTCCCTGAGAAAAAAAATCCCAATAAAAAAGAAAAATGAAAAAAGAAAAAAGAAAAAGAAAGGAGATTGACAGTGGGTCCCGCTTAGAATTTTGCTTCCCGGTTTTTTCTCTCCCTTCTTTTTCTCGTCTTCATTTCATTCTCTCTTACACATTTCTTTGTTCACAGGACAGTTACTTTTTTTTCTTTCTCTCTCTTACTTGTTTCTCTCTCCTCCAAGTCTCTTCTGAGTTTGTCTGTCTGGGGACTGTGTGGACTCTCACAGACCAACATCAAAAACAACTACGAACTTCACGAAGCCCCCCAATTCCGTGTTTTCTAGAGAGAGAAATACAAAGAAAAAAAAGAATAAAGAAGAGACTATAATTTTTAATTTGCTTTTTGCTCAATCATGCTTGGGATTAATTCGGAGGTCACGGCTGTACCTTTGTTCTCTGGTTTGCTTTGACAGTAAGTCATCCATTTTTGCTTTCTTTCCTTTTTCACTACTTTTTAAGTTTTCCTTTATTATTGTTTTTTTAAAATTTGCTTAGAGGTCAAAATGGTAAGATTTTGTTTTCGTGTTTGTTTGAAAACGCGGGCACAGTGTGGGGAAATATTTTCCCGAGATTTGATTGGATGTAATTTTAAATTCTTACCCATTTATTGAGATCGCTTTTTTGGCTTTAAATTCGTTCTGGGATTTCGGCTTTTCTTCCTCCTCTTCTTGTTCTTCATGATATTCAAGTTTTTATTGAGTTTCTAAAGCGTTACGTTGCTCTTTCGGTTTTCTGATTACCACTTTGAGGTGAGGTTGATTTCTGAACTGGGATTTCTTTCTTTCTTTTTTTTTTTTCCTCCCTTCTTTTGCTTCTTAACTTTAATTTTCAGTCAGTTTATCTTAAGCCTCCATATTTCTTGTTGTTCTAAATTTCGTTTTTTTTTTTTTTTTCAACTTTTATTAGATATTGTATTCTATGATCTATCTGCTAATTTTATAGCAATTGAGATTCTCAAAAAAGAAAAAAATTGAATTATATCTGCTAAAAATTTTTCCGTTGTGATTGATGGTTTTTCTTTTGGTTCTCGAATTTTGTTTGTACTATTTAGACAATGAGAATTATGTTTTTGTTTTTTGTTTTCACTCTGCAGCTTTTCATACCTTTGGGTTCCTTTTATATTCTTAAATTTTGTACGACTAGGCCTGTAGTTTAAACACCACCAGGGTATCTTTCCAGCAAACTAAATGAATAAGTAGATTATAGTAATATTAAGCTAAAGGGAAAAAAAAAATTACTTTTTAAGATTTTATGGGAACTTCATACACACACATATGTATAAATGTTTGTGTATAGCATCGGTGGAATTTTTATAGTTTTGGAGAAAATCTTTGTTCTTTCATCTCTCATAGGGCATAGATACTCGGTAATCCTATATGTGTATATATGTGAAAATATGGATAGGTTTACTTTATGAATATATGTGTTTAACTTTGGAGAGACATAAAATGGCAGTAAATGATATTTCGACACAGTGATACTCTCAATATTTTGATAACCTTGAAGTCCTGAAATTGTTGACTACTGCAAGGTTTTTAAATTTGAAACAGGTTTTGAAAAGAACCAATGGTCATTTTCAATGATTTCTTGATGTATTCTTCTCTTTATGAATTATATTTATTTCTTGGATTACTTAATGTAATTTTTTTATTGCTATTTTCCTTTGCTTAACATATAGGTCATCAAGGTTGGAGACCATTTTCATTCGTGAATTTGCCACAAGTTTGTCAGAGTAGACGTGTAGCATGTGTCACTATTGTGGCGCGGAATTAGCAAAGTCTAAGGAGGATAGGAAAACAGAGGATAATGTGAATTCTTTAAAATTAGGTAAGCAAGACTCCATTTTGTCTTGCAAATGTTGTGAAGATAGGCACGAGAGAGAATCTCTGCCGGGTACTGTGTTGCAGAGTCCTTATGCAACACCAATGATAAGTGCAACGACTTCTTTGTCCAGCAGCGATTGTTCCACATCTGGCTTCAGTAAGTTCTGTTTATATTTTGTAGATATTTGGTTATTTTGATTGAATTCAAATCAATCAACAGCTAATTCTCGCTTTACTAATACTTTTATCCTTTGCCCTTTAAAGGTGTACGTTCTGTCGATACGAACATGTATGACAGGTATGTGCCTCTGCTTTTTTCGAATTCTGGTTCTACAGCGTCTCCTCACTGGTACTTGTGATGATTTATTATATATGCATCTCTGCGTCTCGTAGGTCTAATCAAGAAGGTGTAGTAAATAGTTATCAGGAGAATCACAACCACAGACCTAATTGCCAGTTCCAGAACATAAGCTTTGAATCTTCAATTAATGAACGCGATAGATCCCATGCACATCCGGGAAGCGCTATTGATAATGGTAGGTACGTGGGTGGAGATGTTAACGAGGCTATACCGATAAGTAGTGGCCTCATAGAAAAAGATATCAGTACAGAGAGCTCCAGTGGCTCTGATGATGAAGATATTGAAAATTCTCACCCTTTCGAAGATGTTGTAGATACCCAAATTTGGGAACCCCCTGAACCGGAAGATTCAGTGGATGACATGGAGGGTGGTGTGGCGTTCAATGACGATGACTGAGTGTGGTGATGGTACAGAATGGGGAAAGCCGAGTTCGTTGTGTACTTCTTCTGGAGGCGAAGGAACTTGGTGCTATAAGCTTAAAGAGGAGAAAGAAAGAGCTATGGAAGAGGTTGTTAATGGAAAGTTCAAGGCCCTTGTATGTCAACTTCTTAAATCTGTGGGCATTGCCCCTTATGGAGAAGACGTTGCAAGTTGGGTAGATATAGTTACGTCGTTGTCATGGGAAGCTGCTTCATTTTTGAAACCTGATGCTGTTGTTTCTAATTCAATGGACTCAGATGGATATGTGAAAGTGAAGTGTATTGCGACTGGTGTTCGCAGCCAAAGGTAACAGAGTTTTAATCCACTGAGATTTACTATTTAACTTTCAAAGTTTAGGTTTCTGATGGTTATATTCAGCTATTCTACATTTCTTTTGGGATTCAAATTATCGATTCAATTTCTGGTGTTCAAATAATGTCTTGCCAACCACGTTATGCCATGTCGTTTAATAGACTCAAACATCAAAGCATGGAAAAATCATTTAAAAATATTTCAAATTTTTTAAATGATGTGGCATAGTGTGATTGTTTAGGCACCAATTGGGACACCAAAAGTAGACATTGGGATCCAAGTCCTTTCTTTTGTTGATATTAATTTTTTTTAAACAATTGCGCTTCATTTTTCTTACATTGTTTTTGTGGAAGAAGTTTGGTTTAATTACACATCCTTTTACCTTAATAAGGAAAAATATATGTACTATTTGGGAACTAGATGCTAATAATAACTCTAGAGCTTCAGGAGCGTCTGCCCTGGTATGTCAAACTTGTATTGAATTTATTAGACCCCCTTGCATAGAGTATGAACCGAATAGCTGCTTCATGGACTTCTTCATTAACTACATTGGATATTATTTATTTAATTATAATTTTTCATTCTTAAAGCCTAAATTTGTGTTTGATGTTACAGTCAATTAGTTAAGGGCTTGGTCTTCAAGAAACATGCTGCACACAAGCACATGCCAACTAAGTACAAGAATCCAAAGCTGTTGTTAGTGCGGGGTGTGCTTGGTCAATCCTCAAGTGGATTGTCATCATTTGCTTCAATGGAGCAGGTACATGATCTGAACATCATTTCCTTGTGATGGAATTATTTTATTTTTTTCATAAGACGTAATGGAATTATGCTACTACCTGTTCTTATCATTTGCTTTCAAACAGGAAAAGGATTATCTAAAGTCTGTCATTGAGACGTTAGATTTGTGCCATCCAAATGTGGTTTTAGTGGAGAAGAGTGTTAGTCGTGATATCCAAGAGTCTATTCTCGATAAGGGGATGACATTGGTCTTTGATATGAAGCTCCATCGGCTAGAGAGAGTTGCTCGTTGTACCGGATCATCAATTTTATCAGCAGATACTATAAGAAGTCAAAACTTAAAGCAATGCGCCTCCTTTTATATTGAAAAATTTGTTGAGGAACATGCGGGTTCTAGCGAGGGAGGAAAGAAGCCAAGTAAATCATTGATGTTCATTGAGGGTTGTCCCACACGGCTGGGTTGTACGGTTGGTCAATTTTTCCACATCTGTTTCAAATATGTTGTTTTTTTTTTTTTTTTTTTTTTTTTGAGGGCGTACACCTGTTAGAACCCTCGGTTTTCCTGTCAATTTAGCAAATAGAACCGAGAATGAGTGGGAAAGATTGCACTGTTTATTAAATCAGAAAACATAGAAATGACACAAAGTGACAGAGTTTGGGAGTTCTGCCCCTCTCCCAAATTCTTAGCTTAGCTGAGACCCATTCAATTAAAAATTTTCCCCTTAGCTCAGACTTCATCTCCTATTCTTGTACCACCCAAAACACAATATCGCTAAAATGACATATGTACCCTAAAAAGTGACAACACCACTCAAAGGAAACTCTTCTGGCTGGACTGGTTTATGGTTCTTTTTTCTATAGTAGTATTTTGAAGCTGATTATTAGTGAAGCCCTCTGTCTTTCCAGTTTAATCCTTTTTTTTTTTCATTCTTTTGTCTGTGATTTTCTGATAAAATGTAACGGCTATCAGTATAAAGTATCAAGAGAGATACAGAAAGAAGCGGAGTAATCCTTAAAAAAGAAAAAGAAGAAAATAGTCATATGGTTTTACTGGGGAATTTGTTAATCATTCAGCAGAACAGATATAGCTGTTTGATCAGATTTCATGGACTGATTTGTATTAAAAATGTTTTTTGAGAATAAATCAGTTGATGATATCTTAAGATTTTGGTCTTTGTAGAAAATCTTTTATAACATTACATATAGTATTTTCATTGAAAGTCTTAAATCACCTCTCTTGAATTGAGAGGTTGGGTGTAATTTTTTTCCTTAGGATTTCCTTCTTTACCAGTCCTGCTACTATGTTTTTCAGAAGGTCATGTATCTACTTGTGGCTGTTTGACAGTCAGTTTATGCATCTGATAAGTGAACACCTGAATTTTGTACTTTCTAAAACTATTGCTCCTGTAATTTTTTGTTTTTTGGTTACAGTCAGTTTATTTGTTTATTGTCTTTCTAAACTCCCCAGTGAATTCAATATTTTTTCTGCATGCTATGACATTACAGATTTTGCTGAAAGGAGCACCTACTGATGAACTGAAGAGGGTTAAGTGTGTGGTGCAGTGTGCAGTTATCATGGCGTATCATTTGATTCTTGAGACTTCTTTTCTTGTTGATCAGAGAGCAATGTTCTCTACAATACCATTTTCTGGAGTAACAAATCTCATGTCGAGTGAAGTGGTAAATGCATTATCAAATGGGCAACATTTTTTTAGTTTAGGCTCTGATAATTCCAATGCCCCTTGCCTTGTGGGGGCTACTGCCGAAACTAAGTCGCCTAAGGTTGATATTCCCATTTCTAATGGCTTTCATGACCACAATTCTGCTAGTGATACTGAGTTGCCCAAAGTTGAAATTCCAGTTTCTGACGGCTTTCATGGTGTGTATTCCTATAATTCTGATCTAGAATTAGAAGGAAATTCCCTTTCGTATGAACCATATAATCCAGCAATACAATCTGGCTTTTCGTCTCCTTCAGCTTCTCCGAAGAAGGTTGTAGGGGAAAATTTCCCTCTTGCATCTTCTTCTTATCAGTCTCTTTCCTCGTACTTTGGATTCAATGGAAGAGGGTCCAATGATCAGATTGCAAAAGCTATTTCCCCTTCCACATCTCCTACGGCATTAGATTATAATGTTGCTGAAGATAAGAGTTGTAGTGATGATGAAAAATTGCTAAATGTTGAAGAATCCCAGTCTTCATGCGAATCCTCAGAAGCTGCTGAAGAGGTGAAAAATGATAGTGATAGTGATGAAGGGAAAAGTAAAAATGATAGTGATAGTGATGAAGGGAAAAGTAAAAATGATATCAATGCGGTGTTGGATTCTCAGAGTATTTTAGTTCTGATGTCTAGGCGGAATGCGTTAAGAGGGACTGTATGTGAGCAAAGACATTTTTCTCATATTGTGTTCTACAAGAATTTTGATGTTCCACTTGGAAAATTCCTCCTAGACAATTTACTCAATCAGGTTTGTTATGTTATTAGAATGTTTTATCATTTTGTTATTTGTTAGTTGCTAGTATTGTATATTTCCAGTTAAGTTAGAAGTCTAAGCTTATTCATTGGAAACTATAATATCGTTTCACTGTCTTTACTCAGAAAGAGTTTCATTCTCATTATGCTTTCGAATTTCATTTTTATTCAACCACGTTAGATATTTTAAGATACTAGTGCGCTGATAGAAACTACCACAATGCAGAAAACTCAGTGCAATATTTGTGGTGAATTGCCAGAAGCTCACTTATACTACTATGCACATCATAAGAAGCAGCTGACCATAAAGGTTAAGCACCTAGCTCCTGAAAAGAGTTTGCATGGGGAAGCAGAAGGAAAAATTTGGATGTGGGGTCGATGTGGCAAGTGTAAAGATGGAAATGGGATATCAAAATCTACGAAAAGAGTATTGATTTCCACTACTGCCCGTGGTCTGTCATTTGGAAAATTCCTGGAGCTTGGCTTCTCAAATCACTCATCTTGTCAATTATCTAGCTGTGGCCATTTATTGCACCGGGACTTCCTCTACTTCTTCGGGTATGGATCATCTATGATGTAATTTTCCATATTAAGCATCACTTAAGGTCTTGAAGATATCATATGTTCAAGTGGCAGGTTCTCTCATCTACTGTAAAAAAGGTCTAGTTGTGTTCTGTATTACTTTAATTTTGGAAAACTACTGGACTTGATTGATTACTTTTTCGCACTTCCATCTTAGATTTACTACCTACTGAAGATAATTTCTTTCCATTTTAGTGTCCTTATTAGGTTTTCTTGATAAGCTACAGGTTTGGCCCTGTGGTTGCAATGTTTAGATACTCTCCCGTTTCCACATATGCTGTGTCTCTGCCTCCTTGGAAGTTGCAGCTCAGTAATTTAATTAAACAAGACTTGCTTATGAAAGAGATTCAAGATGTAAATATCTTATCTGATGAATTCTAGATTCTCTAGCTTCTGACTATGTTTCAATAAATTTTTATGCCTTGCGTAATCCCATTTTATAGCACCTTTTGTTTACTTCCCTCTTTAAATTGATCCTTTGTTTTGATTTTCTTAAGGTGTACATGAAAGGGATTCTGCTATTTTCAGAGATTGAGAGCTCTTTGAAGAAAATTAAATCTCAATTTGAAGGGTTGACATTGAATCTTCGAGGCTCTTTAAAAGAATTTACTGATATTGAGGATATGTTAAAGCAGGAAAGGATCAGAGTTTGAGGTCAGTACTTATATATGGCAAAAAGAAACTCTCCTTTCTACACACATGTTTGTATATTTTGCAGTACTTCGACTGTTATGATTGAGAAAAGCCTTATGTAGAAAGCTCATCTTATATTAATTCATCTTTACTCTAAATGTCTCTTGCTTGGTTCTACCTTTGCTCTGTAGTTTGTTCAGCAATGTTAACTTTATTTCTGTAGTCTTATATTCCCGTTAAAACTCGAATTTATTTTTCTTATGCTTTTTGTGTATCTAGATATGAAGACTTCCTTTTTTGGCTCTTCTGATTCTATAAAACTTGTTTTTCTTGTGATGTAAAAAATCAGGGAAACATTAAGAAAGCTGCTTCCAAGAATGGAAGCTCAGACCAGGTTGTATACAGACTTTTGGGCTTGAATCGATTACTGTGGGAGCTTCTTCTTGAATCGTGCATTTGGGATCAGCGCATGCATTCATTACTCTTACCAGGATGCTAGGATGCTTGGTTCAACTACTGCCAAGAAAGTAGGTTCAAGACCAAAAGAAGTCAGGGATGAATGGCATCGGAGAGGAAAGGAACGTGGGGCCTGAAGTGAGTTTGGAAAGAAGTGATCTCAGTATTCGATGGTGGTGACAACATAAATGTGAAGCTCGCTACTGTCTACAGATGTAGATGATTTTCCAAAGCAAGACATTCTGGTTGAGGATCGAGCAGAAGAATCTAAACAAGGCAAGATATTTGGTGCATCTATCATTGCTGAACGTACTGAGATACTGAATCGAGGGTGATTTAAGCCCAAAAGGATCAGCCAGCTATGATTCCCGTATGCTGCCCAATGGTTCAAATCATTATCCTGATGATAGGCGGTCTGAGAATGCATCAGATTTGCTAAAGAACACATCTGAGAGTTTTCTTTTGCATAATTTAGAAAACTCAAATGAATGGTTTTGGGCGCCATTTGCAGACATTAGAGGTATAGACATGAGGGGACTTCAGAAATTATACTTCCAAAAATTTCAACCTCTCGGTCGCTATACTATGGAGTAACTTACCCACAGCATATCAGCTGATTACTGAGGAAGGACAAAGGCTGCACATTCCCCTTGGAACAGATAGTTATATTGTGTCGGATTATGGCGGTGAGCTGTCTAGCGTAATTGCTTGTGCACTGGCAGTGTTGAAAGAGGGTGATGATGCTTTGAAATCAATTCGAGAGTTTTCACAGTCTGACTCGGATTCCTACTGATATTTCCTCACATTGGTCTTCACATGGATCATTGGATTCTGATTCAGTCAATTCGACTTGCAAGCCTTTCTTTTGACGAGTCGCGCTTTTCCAGTTTTGATGGGATGAATTTACTGGAGTCTCTTGTTCCGCCTGGAACTGTTAATCCAATTGTCCCTCTAGGATTTGACAAGTCACTTGGAAAGTATAGATATACGGTCATATGTCCCTATGCTAATCAGTTCCGCGACCTTCGGAACTGGTGCTGTCCATCTGAGCTTGATTATATTGCTTCTCTTAGCCGCTGCAGGAACTGGGATGCTAAAGGTGGCAAGAGCAAATCATTTTTTGCAAAAACTCTTGATGAGAGGTTGATTATAAAAGAAATCAAGAAGACAGAATTTGAATCATTTATGAAGTTTGCTGGTGATTACTTCAAGTACGTAAAGGAGTCGTTTGAAGTGGGGAAGCCAAACTTGCCTTGCCAAAGTTCTTGGGATCTATCAGGTTTGTACTCCGAATTTCTCATCTTAAATGATGTTACTTTTGCTTGTTTGTTCATTGTTCTAACTACTATTGTTGGTTTCCCTCAAATTAAAAAAAAAAAAAAAAAAACTAGTATTGGTTTTCATTTGCATTTCTTTTCACAGGTTATTGTAAGACAGACCAAAAGCGGAAAAGAGACAAGACATGATCTAATGGTAATGGAGAATCTCACCTTTAATCGGAATATTACTCGCCAATATGACCTTAAAGGTGCCCTATATGCTCGCTACAACACTGACTGCAAATGATCCGAGTGATGTTCTTTTGGATCAAAATTTTGTCAATGACATGAATTCATCTCCATTATATGTTAGTAACAGAGCAAAGCATCTGTTGGA
Source organism: Artocarpus heterophyllus (assembly GCA_025403435.1). Taxonomy (NCBI): domain Eukaryota; kingdom Viridiplantae; phylum Streptophyta; class Magnoliopsida; order Rosales; family Moraceae; genus Artocarpus; species Artocarpus heterophyllus. Next base: position 35,383,157 of record CM046333.1, on the reverse strand, counting down.
ACGGGCTATCTGGAATGACACTACTTTCCTCCGTGTGAGTTTACTACTACTAGCTCTTTTCTAATGGCTGGCACCGCTATTGAAATGCAGTGTTAGTTCTCTCTCTAATGTGTGTTCTGGTTCCGAACGTTCTTTGTTATGAGGGTTGTGCATCCCTTGCTTGCTCGCCTTGAAAATTATTGTACACAAGTTTGAGGTGTCGGGTAGAGAAAAAAAAAATCTCATCTTTAATTTCGATTGTTTCACAATTCAAACATTTTTTCTAGTGTTTTTTCGTGAAAAAAAATTGAATTTCTGTTTCTCTATTCAAACCCATGAACCAAAAGGGCCCTCTGGATTTTTCTGGTTAGTTCCAAGTACCAAAAATAGCCAGCCAATAGAGACTATAATCTGACGTGTTTCTGTTCTTGTGCCTGCAGTCGCTTAATGTTGTGGACTATTCATTACTTGTCGTAGTGGATACTCAGCGGCGAGAGCTCGTGTGTGGGATCATCGATTATCTTAGGCAGTACACATGGGACAAGCAACTAGAGACATGGGTGAAATCTTCACTTGTTCCGAGGAACTTGTTGCCGACTGTCATCCCCGCAATCGAGTACAAGAGGAGATTTAGGAAGTTCATGGGTACACACTTCTTGAGCGTCCCGGATAACTGGTGCTCGGAGAAGTCCTCTGACCACTGTGATATCTGTGGTGTTGGAGAGTGATAGTTCTTCTCCATAAAAAAGAAGGGGTTTTGTGGCTTTTCTTTCCAGTCCTGTCCCTAATCTGGCTTTTCTTTTTTATTTTTAGAATCAGTAATGCTTCAAGTTCACAGTCAGTTCGTTAATACTGTAGATAGTCCCATCCTGAGTTGAGCTGTCCTGCCCTGTGATATGCAATTTTTAGCGAACCTCCGGGCATAGTTTTTCATTCCTATTGTTACAAAATGTGCAGCCAAGGCATTTTTTATTTTTTATTTTTATTTTTTTGTAAGGCCTTGTTGGGAAAGTATAGAATTGCTTAGCAAGAGACCTGTGATTATTTTATATCAATGAAAAAGTTGGTAAAGTTTTTACCGCAGTCAACATTCTTTGTACACGTCTGTGGATATTTGGTGAATTAATACAGAAGTGGAAATATGCTTTATGAGATATTCTTCAACTGTTTTTCTTATTCATCAACTCTTCTGCATGTGCATTTTTGTCAGTCCCTGCATATATTAAGCTTTTCTGCTTGGCACATCTTAATATTCCAGCTTGCTATAATGTTGGAAAGAAGTGCGCTCATATGATTTTATTTTGGGAGCAGAGAAATATATCAAACTAAAGATAGAATAAAAATTAACAGACCAAAGTTTAAATAAAGTTAGCAAAAGACATGTTTTGACTGAATCTAGTTTTACAAGATAGGAAAAAAAACAAACCCAAATACCCTGGTTATAATATTGCTATAAAACAATGGATATTAAAAATAAAAAAATTGTGTGTTCCAACAAATAGTCCTTTGTATTTCTTCTTCTCTCTGGCGGTTCCTTTTCTTCCTTTCGTTGAAAAGCAAAATCACTTTAACACTCGACAGATCAAAACCACATCTGAAGCCAAGCTCACCTCTCTCTCTGGTATGGTCACGAATCTTCATTGTAGAGAGAGACTCTTCACACGCACACATAAATCATCAGTTTAGAAGATAGCAAACCAGGCCGCCGGTGGATGTCTCTGCGATTTCACGGCCTTCTCCCGTCCTCGAACTTCTCTGACGGCGGCAACAGTCTTTTTGAATACCCCATTGTTGCAAGCATGCCTCTATTGCTTTCCCTATTGTTTCTCTTTTATGATTAGGGACTTTACAAAAATTCAATATCCGTTTTCGCAATGTCCACTCATTATCTATAAAGTGAGTAATTAGAACCATATAGCAGACATTTTGAATAGAAGTCTAAGTGTCAGTGATGAGTGAAACCCTTTGACCATTTTTAGCCAAAAATGACTAAAACTTTTGTTCTTCATCGTTGAACCATTGCTTAATATCTCTAGCATGTGTAATGCATGATGAAGGCCCAAACTTAGAGCATGCAACACTACAAAAGAATCTAAATCCTTCTTCTCAACAAACATAAAGAGCAACTCATTTAATATTACTCTTTTTGCACAGGCTAATCTACAAGCAATTTGACTAAATCCCATAGCCACCAAATCACGACTATTCCAAAATCAGCTTTCTTTGTAAAACGTAATAGCTTTTGTTTTCTCTACCCCCTAAGAGGTGATCTGGGCATAGTAGCCTGATATGTTTCTAAAAAGTGGTAGCCCTATTTTTACTATCAAATGTATGCGGTTTTGAGCAGTAGTTGCGAACAGATTGCTCATTAAACGTGCCTTCATTAATACATCCATAATGAATCCATACCTCTGATTGGATCCTTGACTTCCTTTTATTTGGCTTTGGTGGTTTGGCGTTGCCGTTGGAAGCCACAGTTACATTTTGAGGGGGAAGAAGAGGATTAGTTGAAGACTTGTGACATTGTTGAAAGAGAGGGGTCTAGTTTTGCTTTAGGCACTATCTAATTTTATTTCTGTTTTCACGTACATGATGTTGATAAAGAACTATAAATGAGAAAACAAGAATACCAAAAAAAAACACAAGCAACTAGAGTTTATTTAATTCTAAATCAAAAAACAAATTTAAAAATCAGTGAAAATGAACTAAACTAACAAAGGATCTATTGCAACAAAACCACCCCTTCAATTTGTAAAAAGAACAAAAACAAAGTCGAACAAAAAAGAAGAGAGTGGCAGCTAACCTTCTGTGCAGAGAGAGAAACGCACATCAACCAAGAAGTTAAGCTTAGAATCGCATCAACAACGTTGTAGACTGAAGAGAATCAGAACTCAAAGAAGAAGATGATTGAATATTGAATCATTGACGAATCAAGGGACAGCGGCTATAAACTTTTTTGTTTGTCTAGACTCTAAAGTCATTTAAGCATAAGGGCAAATAGGGAATTAGGGCTCATTGGGGTGCAAATAGTGAAATGGGCTCATTTGGTTGTTTGGTGGGGGGGCCTTTCTTTCTTTTTTAACTTAATACAAATATAATCTTTCATAAATTCAATACAATAACTATATTAGAAATTTTTATTTACATATATTAATATATAAAATTTAAGTAATATATATATATATGATTCACGGATTAAACGGACCGGGAGATACTCAATCCATAATTCAATCCACATATATCAGATTGAGAAAATCATAAGCTAGAACCAATCCATATTTTTTTATAATTCAACTTGATTAGATTAGATTACACAGATTACATGGATTAGCGGATTCTATGAACACTCCTGCATATTTGGATATGATGACGGTCAATTTACAAGTCGGTTTTATAAAAAACCATCGTAATAGATAACAGCTTTACACGATGGTTTTTATTTTTTTATTTGTTTAGGCACATTCCACTATGGTTTTCTTAAGAAACCGTCGTGATAAATTTTCTTATAAAACCTAACAGTTCATGAGACATATCAGATTAAACTCGAAAATAACTCTTACAAAAAACAACTCCTCTCAAAATAGCTGAACCACCATCCCATGTCGCCATACCTCTTATTCTTGTCAATTGTAAGTGATTTAATTACATTATTTATATTATTTATTAGGTTTTTAGTATTTTTTTTAGCTTATATATGAATTTGTAGGTATAATTTGGAGTTGAAATTTGTGAGTTCATAGATCTGACTATATTTATGGTTTCCTGGGTATATTAATTATTAAGGGTTGCTTAAAATTTATGTGTGAAATTGATTGTAATCGAAAATTATATGATTGGTTTTTAAGACTTGATTGAATTTGATATTTTGATATAGGGCTTACAAATGGATAGAAAATAGATATGGGATAATAGAGAGACTAAACAATATGCAAATGGTATAGAAGAATTTTTATTATTTGCCAAAGCTCACGTTCAAGGTGATATAATTCATTGTCTTTGTGTTCAATATGGAAATCTTAGATCCCATCTAATTGGAGTTGTTAGAGGACATGTATTTCGCCATGGTGGTACGTGTAGTTACCGAGCATGGCAGTTACATGGTGAGCGTCTTTTCAATCCAACTTTGAATAATTAAAGAAAGGAACCAATTGTTGATGAAGATTTAAATGATAATATGTTTGACATAGTAAAAAACATTTTTTACACCGTCCATACTTATTTCAAACAATGATGGATGATACCAAAACGCCCGCATATAATGGGTATACAAAATTCACAAAATTGTCTACTTTACTTAGGCTATGAAATTTGAAGGCGTTGGATGGGATAACAAATTCTATTTTCACATTTTTTTGGAATTTCTAAGTAAGCCTCCATTGGAGGGTAATAAAGTACCACCTAATATACATAAGGATAAGAAAACTTTAAGTACTTTGGGGATAAAATATGAGAAAATACATGCTTGTCAACATGATTGCGTCTTTTTCCAAAAGGAGTGTGAGAACTTAGATAAATGTCCAGTTTGTAAAGAGTCAAGGTGGAAAAAAAGAAAAGGGCCATTTAATGGTAAGAAAAAGAACGCCGATGAAGGTGTTGTGGTACGTTCCCGTGACTATGCTTGAGGTGTTTATTCTGAATGTGAAGCATGCTAAGAATTTGACTTGACACCATGATAATGGATGGTCAATGGTATACGCAGACATCCAGCATGTTCACCACAATGGAAGACTTTTGATATTGGTAATCCTGAGTATAGTGCAGAACCAAGAAATCTACATTTTGGTTTATCAACAAACGGAATAAACCCACATGGTAATATGAGTACCATGCATAGTGCTTGGCCTATAATACTTGTCAACTATAATATCTTTCCAAAAATATGCATGAAGAGAAAGTTCTAAATATTGACTCTTTTGATTTCTGGTCCTTAACAATTAGGGAATGAAATGATGTTTGTTTGACACCGTCAATTAATGACCTAAAGAGCTTGTTGAAAAAATGGATTGAAGTTAAAGATGCTTACCTAGAAGACACATTCATACTTTGTACAATGTTGATATGGTCAATTACTGACTCCTTTGCTTATGGAAATCTATTCAATTATTCGGTGAAAAGTTCTATTGGTTGTCCTATTTGTATGAAGGAAACATCTCACAAACAATTAAAGAATGGTAGGAAAACCATTTATCTTGGCCATAGAAGATGTTTGCCCAAGGATCATCATTAGCGCAAACAAATAAGAGCTTTTGATGGTACCATTGAAGAAAGAGACCCTATTTGGAAGAGAGGTAAGGACAAGCTGTTGAAAGATGGATCTTGGAAGAAGAGATCAATCTTCTATTAACTACCATATTGGAAGAGACTTTTTATTTGTCATTACTTCGATGTTATGCATAGTGAGATAACTTGACATTCGAGACAAGATTAAGGATGATGAAAAAGCACAGTTGGATCTTATGGAGATGAAAATTAGACCTAATTTGTCTCCCGAAGAAAGAGAAAAAAAAACTCTTACCCTCGATGAAGTACACATTGTTAAAAGAAGAAAAGAGAAGGCTTTGTGAAAAGTTTGCTTTGTTGAAAGTGGCGAATTACTCCAAGTTAATTGATCCATAATTGATCCACTTATGTTAGATTCACTGTAATCGGAGTTCGTGAAGACCTTATGCATGCTTGAGAAGTACTTTCCACCATCCTTTTTGACAACATGATTCTTTAATGGTAGTTTGTGAAGTTAAGCTATGCAAGTTGGTGTATTTGAGATAAAGCACCCTTTTGAGAGATATACAAGGGTTTTGAAGGGTTATATGAAGAACCAAAATAGTTCGGAGGGATGCATAGTATAAAGTTATATAATGAAAGAATTGGTCAAATTTGTTCTGAGTATTTGTTCGATGTGCATGCAATAGCGCTGCCAAAGACAAAAAAAAAGTTTTGTGCCTAAGGGGCTATTTGTTGGTAACCCTTCATCGATAAATCGAGAGGAATGAAAACATACATGTCTTTACATTTTGCACAATTGCAATGAAGCAGAGCCTTTCATTAAAGTTCACATAAGGAATTAAGAAAGAAAAACCCCAAAAGGAAAAGAAATAAGAAGTAGTAGCAAGATAAACAAAACTAGAGCTTTTGGGAGTGGTTTAGAACACACATCTATGGCAAGCACTCTGCATCACAAGATGGAAGCATCTCACAAGACTTAGTGAATCTAGCTAAGAGACCTTTGTCGATAGTTACAAGGCATATATCATGTTACGTAATAGTTATATTTTCCATACTCATGAAAGAGATAAGAAGCATCCCATCCAAAATAGTGGTGTGATAATCTGTGTCGAGGCTATGCATATTTTTTTTCACAAAGAACAAAAATCCGGTATATGGAGTCATGAACTACTTTTGATTCATTAAAGATATTTAGAAACTTGATTATTGCAGATTGACAATAACAGTTTTTAAGTATAAGTGGATCGACAATCACTATATTAAGGTTAATATGATGACATCATAGTGGTAGACTTTAGGCGACTGGGGTATAAAAATGATCCATTCATTATGGCATCATAAGAAATCCGTCTTTTATACAACAAATCCCAAAGATTTGAAGTTGTCCTTAGTCTACTGATGAAGCCAAGAGTAGTGTTTGATGGTGAAGAAGTTGAGGAAGATTACACCGATATCCCATCCTTCATGAAGGGATTGCCATCGGTTGAGAAGACTGATAATTTTGAAGATGATTTTTCTCACTTGCTTCATTTTGATGGTGATTGGACATGTGTTGAAGAACCAAAGAAAAAAGAGGAGGAATGAGTGATTATTTGTTAACTAATTTTTTCGTTTTATTTTACCCATTACATGACAGTGTTGAATGAATGTTGTTTGTTTTTTAAGGGATTTTAAATGTTATATTCAAACTTTCTTGGAATTGTGAATAATAAGAATGTGTTTTGAATTTTGGGCTATTGGATTGATAACACATGGATTGACCATCCTAGGTAAACAAGAAAAATGCCTAAAATAGACATATCCTCAGCATATTTTATACGACGGTTTCCATTTGAAATTTTTGTGTAAGATTTATATCACACAACGGTTAACATTGTGTACTCTTTGTATTGGAAAATATTACACCACAAACTGTCATGTGATGTAGGGGCTTAAACGACATCCTTTAGACGTCTAAAAAGCTCAAAATAGCACCCTAAACTCAAACCCCTCCTATTTCACTCACTCTCTCCCTCCCCCCTCTCGCTCTCTCTTAACCAACTCTGAAGATCTTCTCGCCTACTCCGCCTCCTCTCTCGCCCTCGTCACAATTGGCGTTCGTCATCCTCTAAACCAACTCCGAAGGTCTTCTCGCCTTCTCCACCTCCTCTCTCACCCCTACCATAATCGGCATTTGTCATCCCAACATTCGTCGTCCCATGACCTAGTTGCTTGCATCGACCCTTCCAACCTTTACCCAACTGCTCATTGCCTTGCCTCCATTCCTCCCTAACCTAGACCCATTGCCTCTCCACTCTGCCCTCACCACCGTCCATTCATTGCCGTCACTTGTGTCCATCCCTTCGGTTTGTGCCCTTGGTTTTTAGTAGGTTGTTGTTGTTCTTCTTCTTCTTTTTGGATGGAAATGTAGATAAAAGATTCACTCTGATTTGGACTTATTTAGGAACCACTTTATTGCTTAACAACCACTGTAAGACACAAAAGAAGAGAATCTACAAAAAATAAACAAGATTAGAGAGTGACGGGAGAGCAATAAAATTGTTAATGAAGAAGATGTACGAATATCAAGTTTTTCTAAGCAATGAAAAGAGATCTATCTTTAGAAATACTACTGGGGAACTCTAGAACTCGGCCGGAGGCAAACTCCGGTCACCTCGAGAGACAATTTTGATCATTAATTTTTCAAAAAAGGACTTAGTCTTGAAGGTCTAGATGGTAAAAATAAGGTCACTTTACTGGTCTCAAAGAAGTTTTCAAAGGAACGAGTACGATCTTGATGAGAATGTTCATCCACACTTGTTAAATATGACATCTTTCTTATGGAGTGTGAACAATTCAATATTTATAAGGGACAACTCAACCCTTTTGAAGAAATCTTTAGGCAGGCAAGGTTTTTGATTTTGGGGGACATTTCTATACTTTATTCCCATTCTAGGTTCAAGCATTTTTTTTCTTTTTCCCCGTTGAGGAGCTCAACAATCTACAAATGGAGTATGAACGCAGATAAAGAAACATAAATCTAGCTAGTGTCAAGTCTTCCCAAGGATTGAAGGGCTCTAAGAAAGGTCTGACTGAGTAAAGGGTTTTCCAATTACTATCAGTGAAGGTCTGGACAGCATCAGACTTGTCTCTGGCAAAATATGGTCCTATGTCTAGAAAGTTTGTCTTGCCATAGAGCCTAGTGTAGAAAGCAGCCGAAGACAAGCTGAATTTGGATTTCGACTCTTTTTACTGCTTGAAACATGGAGAACTTTGTCCTCTACCAAATATCAAGGTTCTACAAGTGAGATTTTTGATATTCTGGGCTGCCAAAAGTAAGATTTAGGAGTTATTCTTCCATCACTCATCCATTCTTGACCCAGTAATTCACAACTCCCATGTGAGATTAAAAACTAATATGGACCAATGATGAATGGGACCATTTAATTGAAATAATAATACAAATTGTCTTCTTTAGAAACCCTGAGCCTAAAACTGTTTACTTTAATTATATTTTCTTTTCGAATATATAGGACATATGATTCTTGTTGTACCCGTTTTATATATTTTGGGCATATTTTTTTTACTCTATGAACAATATATGTTTCCCTTCATCCTAATATTTTGCATAGCTGACCCTCCACTTTTATCCAATTATTAGTTTTGAAATTAAACATTTGCAATTTTTTTATTTGACTTGTTATTTGCAATTAAATGATCCAACTTATTCTTTTTGTTTTCAAGGACATTTAAATCTATTCTCTATTTTCATCCCTCCCATTCTCAGTTTTTGAGATTATTACACAAAATTTTTTTATTGTATTTCAGTAACTCTTGTTTTTACATTCATTTTTGAAAGATCTCTTTTGAAACCATGTAACTTGAGTATTTTTTATTATATTTTAGGATCATTGTCGTCATGCAAGCCACCTCCATTTTAAGCCTTTAACTGAAAATATTTCAAGCTTTGCCTTTGATGTTGAGGTTGTCAGTTTTAATTTCATTCCAAGAGACTTTAATATGTGGCCAATGCTTTAGTCAGGATTGGCCGTAAGTGCCCCTATGTCTTTATTTGGCATGATGCTAGTCCCATGCCTAAAATAAGGTTACTTATTTATGATGTAACATCATTTTCATAATAATTTTTTTTAATTCATTTACTGTTCCCACATAATATTCGTTTTCATAAGGAACATGATTTTTTTCCTAAGAAAAAAAATTTATTACTAAATATATAAATTATAAGTTACTAATATTAAAAGGGTTATTTGTACACAAATAACGATGTGGTTAGAAATGCGTTGAACTTATTGGTCATGAAAAAAAAAAAGACAAATAGTTCGGCTGGCCTCTAACTTTTTTTAAAAAAGTATAATTTAATCTCCAATGTTTTTTTTTTATTTGTTTAGGTCTAATTGTTAATAAAGATGTGAATTTGTCCCCAATTGGCAGTTTGACCGTTACAAAATGCTTTGACCACTTTAGTGAAGGTATTTTAGTAAAATACTTAATATATTTTAAAGATGTTAAAATTAAAACATATTCTTTTAAAAAAATTAAATTTAAAATGTAAAAAAATAAAAAAATCGACAAAACAATAAAATAAAACAAAAAACAAAAAACAAAAAACCTAACGTTACAAATAGAGCAAACCAACCAAATGCCACAAACACCCCACCCCCGACCTCCCTCCTCCTGACCTTCCTTTGTCAACCTGCCACTTGCCATCGACTCTGCCATCACTGACCCCCCAAAAACGGTCGCCATCATCTGTTCTTCGAAGCCCCCAACTTTTCGCCCCATATTCGTCGTGAGCTGCCGCCGATCGAGGCCAAACAGCCACGATATTTCCCATTGTCGTGTTCCCTCTCCATGGCTCTGTTGCCATCACTGGGAGTACCATCCTCCTTAAAACCATATGTCGACCAAAATCCGGTGTCCCCTACTAGACAATGACGTCAAAATCCCCTCGCTCTTTGACGCCAGCTCCTCCGTTTCTATCGTTTCGCCTCTGCCCACGGCTGAAATCACCGTTGGGTAAGGGCAAAGAAGGGGGGGTCGTGTGGGGCATTGGAGGCGCGAGGCTAGGACTACTCGTCGCTGGGTGAGGGTGAAGGGAGGGAAAGGGGGCTGCTTTGCTGGGTGAGGGTGAAGGCAAGGGAAGTGAACTAGGTGGGGTGATGGCGGCACGAGGCCTAGACTGGCTGTGACGGGGTGAGGGCGAGGGTAAGGGTGAGGGTGAGGAAAGGGAGGTCAGTAGGGGGAATGGTGGTGCGGCATGACAGGCGGTCGCCAAGAGGCGGTTCTCTGCTATGTTTGATTTATGGTAAAGAGAGAAGGAGATGGGGAAAGAGTGAAAGAAGAGGGATAGGGAGAGAAGAAAAATTAGAAAAAAAAATTGAAACAAATTGTTTTTTAATGTATTAATTATTTTGAAGGGGTAGTTTGGTAATTTTGATTAAAAAAATGAAGTTTAATTTTTTTTGTTCAAAATTAAACACAAAGATTAAATTGCACTTTTTTTTTAATGATTTGATCCAAATAAATAAAAAAAGATAAAGATTAATTTACACCTTTTTAAATAGATTAGGGACCAACCGAACTATTTACCAAAACAATAATAATCATAATAATAACATCTTGGAATGAGACTTTAGTGTAAGGAAACTTTTAATGAAATGTATATTCTTCACCACAAAGAAGGTTTTCATTACCATAGAGGAGATCTTTTTATAAAGTAATGTACTCAAATGATCACAAAAAAGCATTTTCCACACAAACATAGCATTATTATTATTATTATAATTTTTAAACCATGTACCACAATGAACACACGTAAACTATTCTTAATGAGTGAAAATTCATACACAAAGGTTATTTTTTACCATGTTAGCTTATCAATTATTATTCTAACGAATCAGCTATCAATTATCATTTAAAAAATAAAAAAGGCATTATACAAAATACAATAATGAAGTGAAGAAGCACAAAATAACATTAATTAACATTATCATAATTAACACATCATTGCATTGTCATTATCGTAATGAATTCAAACATGAAATTATAATTATCACAATGAGCACATTATATAAGGGTGGAGAACGACTTTCAGGGTTTCGTATACTATTTGGTCAAGTTTTATTGATGATCAAAGTTATTTAATGGCGTGTAAAAGATTATTTTAAAAAAAGTAAACCCATTTTTTTTTTTTTTAAAATAAGATATCACTATTCCATATAATGTAATCATTGACTTTCTGTTTTTCTAAAGCAAATAATTATAAGGGTGATGTTTACAATCACCATATGTTTTGTGAACTAACTTTTTAACAGATTTTCTATTTAAAATTTTATTTGATGGGCGCTAATTACTTCATTATGTAAGAATAGAAATTCATGGGAGATCTTGTAAATAAACAAAATTATAGACATTTTTAGAATCAAGTCCTCAATTTAAATAGTCTTGTTAAGAAATCCCATCTAATTATTCCTGATCTAAAAAACTACGGCCCACCAGAGCTCTCTGAACATTGATTTACGGCGACTTTATACAAATGCCATCCACAAAATCCATGAAAGATACACTTGGATTGAAAATTGCCATCCACAAAATGGTCCCCGAGACGTCCTTATATTTGTTGTACTTACCTAATAACCCCTTTCCTGAACGTTATTTAACGTTATATTCGCTTTAGACTTTTTTAGTTTTTAAACATTTTTGATTGGGATACACCTATTGTTTTTAAGTTTTTTACTTTGTAAATATAGAATTTACCAAGCAAATTCTGTGCAGTTTTACCAGTGAGATTTTTACCAAGTTTTTTACATGGTAAATATAGAATTTACCACAGAAAATTCTGCTCAGTTTTACCAATGAGATTTTTGCAGCTGTCGTAGGTCTTAAAGATGCTGCATATTATATTCATATGCGTATAGTTTTACCGATAACAATACATTTTTTCGTAGCTACTGATGATGGCTTTTTTTTTTCTTGAAATTATTGATGTTGGTTTTTTTTTTTTCCTTGAAACTATTGATGTTGGTTTTTGTTTTGGCTTAGGTTTCTTAATTCTAAAGGTGGAGAATTTTGTTCAGTAATGATGTTGTTATATAAGTTAAAAAAAATAAGCATGTGAATTTCTTTTATTTTTCATAATTCAGTAAGGTTAACTAATGATTTAATTGTTATGAATTCGCGTGCCTATTAATTGCAAGCGCTTTTCTTTTGTAAATTCAGTAAGGTTAACTAATGTTTTATATGTCAGGTGCTTGTAAATTCCTAATTTATCAGTTAAGTATTGATGGTTTTGTTTTGTTTTGTTTTTTTTTAAGAAATCATAATTTTTTTTAGTTAGTACCTGTACGTTCTAAGAAAGATGGACTTTGTAAATAATAATTTACATGATAAACTCAAAATTTTGATTATGTGTATCTTGTAAATTTGGAATTTTCATAGTGAATTCGTAATGTCCCAACTAATTATTGATCTTAACTAAGAGAGCTCCATTATGTGCAACTTATAGCTCGTAAATTCATAATTTATCAACTAATTATTGATCGTCTTGTTTTTTTTTTTGGGTTAAAGAAATCATTTTTTTTCTAGTTAGTACCTATATCTTATAAGAATAATGAGCTTTGTAATTAATAATTTACATGGTAAATTTAAAATTAAGAATATATGCAACTTGTAAATTCGTAATCTACATGATAAATTCATTATTTACCAGGAAGTATTGGTTTTTTTTTTAAATAAATCATAATTTTTCTAGTTAGTATTTATACCTTATAAGAAAGATAGACATTATAAGTAATAATTTGCATGGTAAATTCAAAATTAAAATTACGTGCAACTTGTAAATCCTTAATTTACTAGATGGTTTTGTTTTGTTTCGTTTTTTAAGAAATCATAATTATTAATAAGAAATCATAATTTTTCTAGCTGGTACGTATACCTTTACATGGTAAATTCCTAGAAACCATTGATGCTGGTTTTTGTTTCGGTTTTGATTGATATCTCGAAGTCTACCAGCTAAATATTGATGATATATTTTTTTTAAAGAAATCATAATTTTTCATAGCTATTGATTTTTTTTTTCTTCTTTTAAACTGTTGATGGTTGGTTTTTGTTTTAGCACCTTTTTCTTTCCTCTCATACTATTGATGTGGGTTTTTGTTTTAGTACCTATACCTTACAAGAAAGATGAAGTATCTAATTAACAATTTACATGTTAAATTCATATTACTGCTAATTTTCATGCAATTTAATTATTTTACTATTAGCAAATATTGCATATAATATGGATAATACGAACAAGTTACTAATTGAAATATTACAAATTAGAAAGACAAGTACAACAAAATCTTCAACTGACTCATAGCAGATGATTTGAACAAAAAAGCGGTCGAGGATGTGTGGCTCATGCTTTTCTTAAAACATATTCGTCCCCTTCGATTGTGCATGAGGATTTGACGGACGTCTGTCTCCCAAGATACAACAACTTGCAACAGAATCTTAAACACTATCAGGATACCGTCTCCAGCAAACTTAAAACCACGTCTTCTTCTATCACTAAAAACTCATCGAAAATTCAAACAACTCTGCCTATACTACTTGTAAATACTTGAAAGAAAAACTAGAGCAAAAAAACAAGAGTGATAGTTGTGTGACTTGTGTCTAAAACATGTGGAGGAGTGTGGTATTTATAAGCTGAAGAAATGGATGTTACAATCCAAAACTTAATGAAAAATTTATTTGGATTTATGAGCATAATGACATGCATTTGGTGTTACAATATGAGATTTATGACCTCCATTAACCTCCACTAAGGAGCATTATGATCTCCATTAACCTCCGCTTATGAGCAGGTTTATGAGCATGCCATTAACCTCCACTAATGAGCATTATGAGCAGATTAATTTTGAGCCATTAACAGTTAAATTTAGATTTATTGTTGGAAGCAAAAAAAAAAAAAATTGCAAAACATAGCCCGCGCAGGGCAAACTTAACGAACCCAACATTCAGGTAGCCCACGTCGTGGATGCACGCATTGGGCTTTTAACCCACCGGGGTCGTGATTTGTACCCCCTTGCATGTGAGAGAGCTTCTTAGGTACAACATCTTACCCAACCACAAAAGTGTAACCACTTAAAAACTATATCAAACTTTAATTCCTAGACAATGTGAGACTCCACATTTAGGCTTCTTTCCAGCAAAATCCAAATGTCAATGGGCACACTTTGAGCACAAATTTCTTATTCACCCGATTACCATTTTGAGTATATAAATATATGATTTCGATCTCCTCGCGATGGAGAACGTAAATCCACCAAGACCTGTCGCTTTTACAAAATGAGTCTTACTCAAAATTATGCCTCATAATGGCTCCTCAAAATGGTTATTAACCATTATTAGCCATTTTTCCAACATTTACTTCTTCATGTAATTGGTTTTTGTATCCCTTGCTATGTACTGGAGATATGAAGTCGTTTTGACAATGACAAAATACTGATAAATGATCGGGACCCATGATGTTGTAGATGGATATAATACTTAGGTAATATCATAGTTTTGACGACTATAGCTTAATGAAGAAGAAAGAGTACTAGTACTCAAGAAGGTACAGGTACTAAAACTGGAAAATGACAAATACTTTATACACCTGCATCTTTGCAAAGACCAAATTAACAAACTGCGTGATATATCCACCAAATAAAGAACTACACCATTTCAATAAATAAATAAATAAATATAAAATGACACATAAACGAAGAACTACAAGAGTTGATAAAGCTTCTCATAAAGACCAAATTTTGTGTCTCAATTGTATAACCAAACTGGCCTACACTTTAATATTACATCTGAATCAAAAGATTTGCAAAAAAATAATTCACAAGACCTTTAACTTTGCTAAAATAGAATTTGTTTCTGTAAGTGTATAATTTACAATAAATTTCAAATTTACTAAAAAATATCACACATTATGTAGAAATTTACATGTGTACTGATAATCCTTTGCTTTTGGACATATCCTCTATCCTACAAATAGGGAAAAAAAGATTCACTTAGCTTTTGTGAATTTAAGGTTCAGTTATGACATTGTGTCATCTTCTATTTTTGTCTGTAAATTTAGAATTTACATGGTAAATTACTAATGTACAAACCATTCACATTTTTGTCCGTAAATTCAAAATTTACATAGTAAATTACTAATTTATCTGTATAAGACAGATTCCAAACAAATTTTCCGACCTTGAAAAATCAAATCTGAAAAAAAAAAAACTACAAATGAATCACATGACCATGAATCAGATCACATTAAAATGAATTAGGTATGGAAAAAAAATGAATAAACTTTGGAAAAGAAAAACATGAATTAAAGTTGAAAAATCCAACATAATGCTTAAAAATAGCATGAAAAATCCATAAAATTAGTCAAAAAATCATAAAAAATCAACAAAACACTGTCTTCAGTGCTCAACCTTTGCCAACTCTTAGCCATTGATTGCGGCGGCGGGTTTTGCTACATCTCCGGCAACATCTACATGACAACTCTATGCAAGAGGAGACCTCTAGTGTGCACGACGAGTGTGAGAACCTCCCCCAATGTGAGGTTGACTTAGCCCTAATGTAGACCCAAATGACGCCACCAGCCACGCCTAGAGATGTCGCTGTGTGTTCAGATTTGAAGAGAATAGAGGATGGTGCAGTGAGAAACGGCATGGAGTTGGTAGCATTGTTCCGTCGTTGGTGTGAACAATCGAAGGAGGGAGAGCGCGTGGAGAGGCTATTAGAGGGAAAGAGAAGAAAGAAATAAGACAGTGAGGGAGTGGGGAAAAAACCCTAATTTGAAAATGAGGAAATATTAATCTTTTTGATCTAATGTTTAGTTTGTCATGTAACATAAAATCATATAGTTTTATTAGACGTGGCACAAAGTCAATCCACATCAAAAAAGAGTGACATGAATCATAAATATCTCTTGATTTAGCCCTTGAATGATGCCTCTTTGCGCCATGGCATGGAACATTGGACTTGAGAAAAGAGCTCGTATACAAAAAGGGGTATCAGCACCTAACATGTGTATTTTGATAGTCTTTCATTTTATAAAAATTCAGCATTACAAGTTACCAAATACTATGAAGCTTCTTTTTCTTACATTCAAAATCACAAGTCACCAAGTGCTCATCTACTTAAAGTGACAGTTACTTTCATTTGTACAACTTATAGTAATTATTTCAACATCTACAGTTATCATATTGAGTTCTTAAGTCTTTGACATAAAATATTAAGTCAATTGCTCCAGTAGTTTTCAACCTTAAGCAAAAGTGGACATTTAGTCAATAATTTTTTTTTTTTAATTTCAACCAACCCAAACCTTTTATTTTTGTTGCAAAGAGACCTAATTTAACAGTCAAACTGTTAATTTTGGACATAAAAAAATATTGGACATCATTTTTAATTAAAATTACCAAATTACCGTTTAAAATAATTGGTAGATTACTAGCTATCCTTTTAAAATAATTGATAGATTAAAACAATAATATAAATTAAAAAAAATTTATTAAAAAAATCTAAAAAAAACCAACCTAAACAAACCAAATCTTTTTCTTTTCCCTAAAAAAAAACAAAAGCTCTTTTTTTAGGTCATCAATGGAGGTCACAAAGTCGAAAAAATATAATAATAAGGTAGTAGATCTCATAGAGAAATTTCAAATTCAGTCGGTTATAATAATTTCTCTTATCAAGATTTGGTCTCCTTATTCCCCCCCAAAATTCCTCATTCTCATTGCTCCCTTTATTTCCAAGTGTTAAAAATCTCTCTCTCTAAAAGAAATTTTCTTTTGCACCAGCAAGGCCAAAGCAAAGCCCTCGTGGTTTTTGGCTCCAGTCAAAGGAAGACTCATCTCTTGCACGATGTCTTGCTCTTCCCTTTCGATTCTCAATGAAGAATGACCAAAAGCCCTGACCCTAAATTCTTTCTCTATCAAGATCAAATTGCTCTTATTCGAATCTATAATTCTACGAAAGCACCCTGAATCATCTATGAGAAGAGCAAGTACTTCTCGAGAAGCTTGATGATCGACAACTTGATGATCCGATAGCTTGAACATGGTTGATGGATTGAAATTGGTGAAAAGACTAAGAAATGCTTGGGGAGATCGAACAGGGAATTTTTTTTTTTTGAAATGAGTTAGAGCCATAAAATTTTGAATTTGTGCACTGAGAAGTAATGATTTATGTGTCCTCTATTTGTTTCTTTGTGCTTGATTTGGTATGTTTAGATCTAATTGGGCAAATCTGAGAAGAAGAAGAAGAAGAAGAAGAAGAAGAAGAAGAAGATATTGGAGAGAAAGGGACAATGGAGTGGGTGGTTAGGTGGATTTAAGAAAAAGAAAAAGAAGGAGATGGTGGAGAGAGAGAGGGAGAGAGATGGCTAGGGAAGTGGTCGCCGAGGGGGTTGTTGAGGGTGAGCTCGGCGCCACCGTCGAGGAGCCTTACTCTAGATGGTCGGCTAATAAGCTCAACAAAGCTACAGGAAACTAATAACTAATCCCGATGAGCTTGGATCGCTTGTCCGAGGTGCTTTTCAGGGTCCCTTAGGCTGCACCGCAACTGGTCACCTCCTTGGGTCAGGCACCAGCTAGGATCAGATTCTTTTCACTTGTAGTAAGTGGGCTGCTACTCGCCATCACTAGCTAACAGATGGTGGACAACTCGCCATTGGATGGGAAACAATCCATCGATACAGAGGGCACGACACTTGTCTTCTGCCTTCTGAACACTGTCTTGATGTGACACACGGGTTGTGGGTAAAACCCACGTAACACCCGGCACAAGTGACAACCTATAAATCGGGTGCATTTATTGCTCCAGCAGTACATGCTTCTTCCCACCTAATAAGTTCCTATTCTCTGTCGAGCAACACCTGCCTTGAGCGTCGGAGAGCCCTTGTCTATTGACTGACCCGTCTTTTTCTTGGTCCCGAAGCATCCCTCCTCTTGTTGCAAGTCCACCCAATCAGGCAAAGACGAATAGGGGAAGAGCCGTCTACCATGCGTAGCCTGCACATGGTGTTGATCCACCGCCATGGCTCCTGTAAGCATCAACATTTTGGCGCTAGAAGGAGGGCGCCTATGCCTTCACTCAAAACTACTAGCCACAACAAGCCTGTGAATTGAGATGGTAACTTGAGGTAATGCCTGGGACAAGGGTGCTCGACAAGAGGGGTCAGGAGAAGCCCGAAACCGAAACCAAAATTTGGCCAGACCTAAGGGCCATCCTCGAGCCACAAGATCCCATTTTGGGGGTCAAGGAAACGCGGCGAGGGCCGAACAGGTGCAAGATCCGATTGTCCAAGACCTTATCCAGGAACTGACCAATGCTATTCAGATCCTTACTCAGTAGTTCACACAGCAGGCTCAACGCCAGGTGGCTCCTAGCCTCCTACCTCCAGCCCCGACTTACCAGGCTAGGGGTTGGGCAGGACAGGATGCCGTCGACCCCAGTGAAGCTGACTCTAAGCGTTCTAGAAGATCTACATATGGCGTCTTGGCAAACAACAGGCTCGCCTGAGAAGGACACCTTGGCCCTCAAGAAGCATGGGCTCCGTCACCACGGGGCTCATGAGCGTCTGTTTTTGATCGGCTCGGGCGCCAAGGAGAAGCACAATAGGGTCAACACCCTGAAGCAAGTGACAGGGTTAAAGGCGGAGCACCCTATAGGGTTGAACTACCTAAAGATACCAATAGTCACTAGTTCTAGGGGATGCAATGCCAAATTGATGAAATTCGCAACAACCGTTTTAGTTTGTACTGACGTCGAAGCCTTAGATCTGCCGTTTACCGATGCCATCATGCAAGCCCCAATGCTGTCCAAATTTAAAGTCCTATAAATCAAGGCCTATGATGGGACCATAGACGCTGACGAGCATGTCAAATTATACCGAGGACACATATTCCTACAAAACGCCAACGACGTAGCCATATGCAAGGCTTTTTCTTTGACCTTGATTGGACCAGCTCGGCAATGGTTCTGACGACTTGAGACAGCTTCGATCACTTCTTTTCGATAGCTCTCTGACGCCTTCTCGGCAGCCTTCTCCACAACAAAAACAAGGAGAAAGGAAATAATCTATTATATGCCATTAAGCAAGGAGATGGCAATGTCTGAGATTATATAAACCGGTTTACCTGAGTTGTGCTCAAAGTTAAGCACATCAAAGATGAGACCCTCAAACATGACTTTGTAGGTGGTCTTTGAGACGAAAAGCTGACTTGGTCACTGGCTTTTGAGCAGCTGAGCACATTTTCTTAGATGCTCGGCTACACGCAAAGGTATGCCGACGCGTCTAAATATATGAAGAGCCATGGAGAAGAGGCTAGCAGTAGAGGCACAAAGAAGGAAAAAAGCAGAAGAAAGCACCCAATCAGTCCAACATCGAGCAGAACAAGAAGCAAAAGAAGGACAAGATGACGAGAAGCTGAAAGTGCCGACTGGGAAATTCCAAAGCTACACACTTTTGGTAGCGAGCATAGATGAGGTACTTGCCTAGGTGAGCAAAAGGAACTTATTGGTTGACCCACCCAAGCTTAAGGGCAGCAAAGCAAAGCGAGACCAAAACAAGTACTGTAATTTTCACAAGGACGTGGGACATAACACCTGTGACTGTATTTAGCTCAAGGACTAGATCAAGAGACTGGTCCGAGACGAACATTTGCGGGAGTTTATAGAGCGAGTTTTAACTCCGGGCTTCGCGGTTGGGAGAGATGACCAAATGAGCCGAGACACACCTAACCGCTCACACAATGATGGTGGGAACGCCCCAGAACCCCCCAACATTATTCACAGGATTTTTGGAGGGCCTGTCATTGGGGACACATCGAGTGGGCAGCGGGCTTACGTCTGGGATGCTCGACTGGTCGAAAGAGACGAGCTCATTAACATGTCCGACCACATCAATAAAATTTACCACCAGCAAGACATGCCGATCACCTTCACGGAAGAGGAGCTAGACAAATTAATCCATCCGCACAATGATGCTTCTGTGTGCGAATTGCACATCGCCAATAACATAGTATGGCATGTGTTGATCGAAAATGGTAACTCAACTGACATCCTATTCAAGCAAGTATACGATAAGCTGAAGATCAACAATGCTACCCTTATCTCGGTTCAGACACAACTTCACGGCTTCACAGGTGAATGCGTTTGAGCAGTCGGGAAGGTTGGCCTGTCGGTCACCTTAGATGAGGGTGTTGCTTGGGTAACACGCATTGTCGACTTCACAGTCGTCGACAAACCCTCCTAATGCAATATTATTATCGGTCGTCCGACGTTAAACACACTGATGGCTATGGTCTCCACCTACCACCTAGCCATGAAGTTCCCAATAGACAGCGGGGTCAGAGTAATCAGGTTACTACAGAAAGATTCCCGAGCTTATTATGCTAATGCTGACAAGGCTGCATCAGCTTGGTAGTTAAATGTCTCGGCCATTTACAAGGTTGACGAAATACAGTTCCCAGTCGAGTCGACGCCCAAGGTACTTTCTGACCTTGACCCTTGTATGCCCGAGGAAGAGGTGAGGGCCACCCCCATCGAGGAACTGGTGCCGTTCAGCCTTGATCCAAGACATCCCGACCGCATGGTCTAGCTCAGCTCTCAGCTGAAACCTGAGATATGGGCCGACCTTGAGAAGCTCCTTACAAAGTATCGGGATATGTTCGCATGGTCTTACAAGGACATGCCCAGCATTGATCCCAGCATAATCTATCACCGGCTTAACGTCCGACTAGAGTATAATCTGGTTATTTAGAAAAGAAGGGCCTTCAACCCAGAAAGGTATGTCGCCATTAATGAAGATGTCCAAAAACTGCTAAAGGTGGGATTCATCCAAGAAGTAAAGTATTAGGAGTGGTTGGCAAATGTGGTCCTAGTCAAGAAAGCGAATAGAAAATGACAGGTTGGTATAGACTACAACAAACTAAAGAAGGCCTGCCCCAAGGACTGCTTTCTACTGCCCTGAATAGACCAGCTCATTGATGCAGCTGTCGGGCACGAGCTGCTCAGCTTCATGGATGCCTATTCTGGTTATAACCAAATACGGACGGCCGAGGAAGATCAAATAAAAATAGCCTTTGTTACCGACCAAGAGCTCTATTGCTGCGTAGTAATGCCCTTTGGACTTAAGAATGCCAGGGCTACCTACTGACGCCTAATCAATAAAATGTTTACTCGGCTGATCGGTAAAACCATGGAGGTCTACGTGGATGATATGTTAGTTAAATCCATCCGAGCAATGGACCATATGGTCGATCTCCAAGCGAGCTTCGACATTCTCTAGGAGTATGGGATGAAACTCAACCTAGTGAAATACGCGTTTGGGGTTAGCTCAGGCAAATTTCTCAGATTTCTGGTCAATCAAAGAGGAATCGAAGTCAACCTGGCCAAGGCTCAAGCTGTTATAGACATGCATTCACCTCGGACAGTGAAGGAGGTGTAGAAACTTACCGGCATGGTAGCAGCTCTCTCCAAGTTCGTCTCTTAGTCTACCGACAAGTGCCATCTATTTTTTCAGAAGCTCAAGGGGGGTTTGAGTAGGGCGGGGAGTGTGAGGAAGCCTTCCAAAATTTAAAGAAGTACTTAGCCATGCCCCTACTCCTGTCCAAACCTTTACCGGGGGAAGCATTGTGTGCCTACCTCGCCATGTTTGGGAAGGCTTAGCTCGGTCCTCGTTCAAGAAGAAGACAGAGTTCAGAAGCCCATATACTATACAAGCCACACGTTTTAGGGTGTTGAGGAGAGGTACCCCCCACTTGAAAAATTGTTGTTTGCTGTAGTCACTTCTGCTCAGAAACTGCGGCCTTATTTTCTTGGCCATACCATACGACTCTTGGCAAAGTTCCCTCTCTGGCAAGTTTTTTAGAGCCCAGAGATATCAGGACGATGGCTAAGTGGTCGATCAAACTCGGCTAGTATGACATTCCTTTTGTACCAAGGACAACTATCAAGGCCCAGGCCCTCACAGATTTCATTGTCGAGTTCACCGATACCAAGCAAGGCACACTGCTAGCTGAGAAGGCACCCATGAAAGTCCCAGATGCCCCTAGCTGTAGTGGTGATCACGCCATGCTAGAACCAAAATGGAAGCTCTTTGTAGATGGATCTTCCTATGCTGAAGCTTCGGGTGTCGGGTTGATTTTGACAAGCCTGGACGTATATAAGATAATCTACGCACTTCGATTTGATTTCAAGGCCTTTAACAATGAAGCAAAGTATGAAGCACTTTTGGCCAGACTCAAAATTGCCTAGGATCTCGGGGTAGACCACTTAGTCACCCATAGCGAATCCATGCTTGTCGTCCAACAGGTCATTGGGGTGTTTCAAGCCCAGACAGAATCCATGACCGTGTATTTACAAGAGGTCAGGGCATTGCTCGGGCAATTTAAATCTTACTCATTCAAGTAGATCCCCAGATCGAAAAACTCTGAGGCCGATGGGCTTGCTTGGCTCACCTTAGGCCTGGGCGATAATGAGTTAACCTCGATCCCTATTGAAAGATTAGCCGAGTCGAGTATTAACAAAGAAGTAGCATGTGTAGCCGAAGAGCAGGAGACCACATGGATTGACCCAATCATCCGATACCTAACCATAGTTGAATTGCCCAATGACTGAGAAGAGGCATGCTGGATTCATAATAGCTCAGCTCGGTATTCGATGATCAGTGGGAAGCTATGTCGACGAGGCTACACTACACTGTGTTTGAAGTGCATAGGGTCCAGAGAAGCTCAATACCTGATGAAGGAGATCCATAGGGGCTATGTGGTAATCACTTAGGGGGGCGATCCTTGGCCCAAAAATGCCTTCGACAGGGCTATTACTGGCTGACCATAGAGAAGGACTATAAGAACTTTCGCAATGAAAATGTCTAAAATGTTAGCAGTTCGTGAGGGTGCCCGGGCATCACGCCGAGCCACCACCTCGGTAACATCAGCATGGCTTTTTGCTAAGTGAGCTATTGATCTTATCAGGCCCCTTCCCCAAGCCCGATCTCAGTTTAAGTATGCATTGTGGCCATCGACTACCTCACCAAATGGGTGGAAGTAGCGCCATGCACTAACATGATTGAAGCCAAGTGCACAAACTTTGCGTAGAGGAACATCATTTGTTAGTTTGGGATCTCGCATACCATAGTGACGGAAAATGCAAAGCAGTTTGAATCCTCGAGTTTCCTCTGTCTATGCGAGCAGTTCGGCATCAAGAAGGTCTTCTCTTCTCCAAGCTACCCTAAGAGCAATGGGCAAGTTGAAGCGATCAATAAAACGATCAAGGACAATCTAGAGAAAAAACTCGAAGGCCTCAAGGGAGTATGGATTGACAAGCTTCCAAAGGTGCTCTAGGCTTACCGAACGACGGCCTGAACCATCACCGGGGAAACTTCATTCTCTTTTGTATATGGGGCTGAGGCTGTCATCTCAGCGGAAGTAGGACTGCCAAGCTTCAGGGTCAAACAATACGAAGAAGTTTGAAATGTTAAGGCCATGATGTCCGAACTTGATTTGCTCAAGGAGAAAAGGAACCGTGCAGCGATTCGTAACGTAGCTCGGAACTAAGTCGTTGCTCGGTACTATAACAAATGAGTCCAACCGAGGAGCTTCAAAGTTGGAGATTTGGTGCTTAAGAAGTTCACCGTTCAGCAGCTTGGGCTGGGGTCCTTTGGTCCAAAGTAGGAAGGTCCATATAAAGTCGTTGGGATTGTCCGACCAAGCACCTATAGGTTATTAGACATGGAGGGCAACCTGCTCGGTCATCCTTGGAACGCCGAGCTTTAAAAAAAATTCTTTTGCTAATTGATGCTAGAAACTCTTTTCGACCTCTAGCTACATTCTTTTTGTAACTAGGCCTACTAAACAGGACTGGAATGTAAATATTGTTTATTAATGAAAATTTTAGTTTCTACACTATTCCATTGAGCAATACATGTTAAGGAAAACACAACTCCTGAAAGGGAGGACGTAACTCCTAAATCGAGGGACCAGACAATAACTCCCAAAGAGGGAGAGTCATCCCAAACAACCAAATTGGGGTGCTGATTAGCATTATGCCAACCATTAGTTTGTTGCCGTGCGGACCACCTGGACAAAGTCACCCTAGCATAACTATGCCCGACCAACATTAGACTTGTAAAAGTTTCAAGAAACTTAAACAAGTCTAAGGGGGCGACAGGGTATAGGGTACCATATGCCGCTGTGCTCTGCTTGACCGAGAAATGGGCTTTCCCTGCTCGACTAAACTCGGTGATCACTTTTTCCTAGGAAGTTTCTTTCCAAGGAATGTTTAACTTGGGAAAGCAAGACGCTTCGTCATCGAGATACTAAACTAGGCGAGAATGCAATTGGGAAGGTTAGTGCGGAATCTCTGATCCAAAAACATTCTCTCCCAAGGAACATTCAACTTGAAAAATCCTCAACTCAATTCCTCTCTCGAGAAGCGTTTAACTTTGAGGAAGGAGGTTTAAACTTCATTCCCGAGGAGCCGCCCCACAAGCTTTCAAGGAGAAATTTATAATCAGAAGACAGTCGCACTTGGAAAAGAAAATTCAAAGATCAAAGCCAAAAGAAAATGCCGAGAAGTGATAAACTTCGAGGAAAATAAAAATTTCATTATAGGAAGCGATGAGGAGGTACAAATAACTAGGTACCTCCTGAGCCCAGGATAAAGAAAAGACAAGAAAGTAAAAACTAGGCCTGGGCCCTGTCGTCGGCATCACCATTTTCGCTGTCTCCACCCTAGTCGTCCCCATTGTCTTTACCGTCCACTTTAACGACTTCCTCTTGTTTGGGCTACTGTGCTTCGCCCCGTTTTGGCTCAACAATGAGTGACCAGTCGAAGCCTGTCGTCTTAGGATGCTTTCTGATGAGGTAGTCCTAGAGGTCGATCATCCTGAAGTAGTAATAGTCGGTGTACTTTGGGGACTCCTTGAATTCCTCCACGACCTGGGCGAGGCAGCTGGGCAGCTCTTCCCAAAATCGCTGATGCTCAGCCTGGGAGGCCTACAGTTGATCCTTGAGGTGAATGACCTCATCTTTTGATTGGTCGGCCTCGTTCCTTGCCCCTTCCGCCGCCTTCCTCGCCTCCTCCGCCATTGCCTTGGCTTGCTTGGCCTCCTCCTTCGCCTTCCTGGCCTTGTCTTCGGCCTGACCAAGAGCCTCCTTGATTTGATCAAGCTTGATGTTCTTGGCCTCGAGCTGCTTCTCGACCTTAGTTTTTTCGAGGATGGTCTTTTTGTGCCTCTCCTTCTCCAGGTTTAGCTCCTTTTGGTTGGCCATATAGGCTAGGTCCAAGAATGCGCATGCTTGAAAAGATGGAGATCAGAGCACAAAAATAAGTCAAATGGAGCTCGGTTCTAGATTTTTTAACTCACCTTGGTAGTAGAGCAGAAGGCAACGTTGGATAGGCCCTCGAAGTCTTCTCTTCGGGGGTTCTTCAGGAACGACTCCTCGGGAACAACCTCCCCGAGGTGTTCGACGATATGACGGCGGTAATTCGGTCACCTCCTTAAGGGGTATACCGTGGAAGGCACCATGGCAGTTGTGACGGCGAGAGGTTAGGTTTGGCTTAAAGAAGCCCCAGTCCTCGATGGCAAGGGTGGGGGAACTTAGACTGTTTAGGGTGGTCGCTAAGACCATGGTGGCTGTTTGGACCGTGGTGGTAGCTCTGGCCTAGGAGTCCTCTTTTGTTTCTTCTCGACCACTGCCTTTCCCTTTGAATGGCGAAGGCGCTCCATCATGGCACGCATTTCTTTTGCGTTGCTTGGTCGGGAAGACAACTCTACAAAACCAAGAAAAATCTCCCAAGTTAAGTCAAGTTTAGCCAAAAAAAAACTCAGAGCTCACCACCAATCTGGAGCTGGCCTAACGGGCACAAGAATCGAATCATGTCCATAAGGTCCTCATCTATTACGGGTGGCCCCGCGTCGAAGGAGCCACTTGACGAGTCCTTTGTTCTAGACGATGATGGCTCCCTCATCGACCACCCGAATGTAGAAGTGCTCGGTCCTGTGATATCGACGGTGCTCGGCCTTGCCACTGTCACCTGCCCGGCTGACCAGGCAGGTTGGATGTTGGAAAGAGGAATGGTTCTGCTAGATTCTCCAAGCCAGCCATAATGGGAAAGGGTCTCTTTCCCGAGCAGAAATGCGTGTTGTCTCTGGCTTGTTGAATAGGTCTTCGACAGCCTTGATGATGTGGCTTGGTGCCCACGGCCTCTTAGACCACACATGCCCCTGCTTAAATGTCCTCGGGACACGTTGATCCACAGGGACGGCCTCACCAGCCCAGGCTAGATAATTTTCCCCAACGTAGAACCACTCAAACTTCCAAAGCTTGTCTGAGTTAAGGTTTCCCAGGATAAAGTCTTTCGTGAAGCTGATGACATAATACCAGCCAGACTGTCGGGGAAGCTTCTTCATCTTATACACCTGTTTAAAGGCCTCCTATGGCATCTCAATAGCCCGGTGGTACCTCCACAGCACGTATATCCAAATCAATGACCTGTAGCTATTCACGTTGAGTTGGGCCGGGCAGACATTTAGGTCATTGAGTGCCCAGCGGAGGAATGGGGTGGAACGACAGGCGCAGCCCAGCCCTAAAGAACTCCATGTACAAAGTTATACATTCCTCGGGCAAAGTTAAGGCCAAATCATTTTCTTTAGGCATGTTGAGAACATGTCATCTGGGATATCAAATTATTGGCATAGGTCCTCGAGCTGGGATTCTGTTATTGCACTGGAGTAGGTCGCTGCTAATGTTTGACCAGGCCAAGATACGCGATAAGCGGTCACTTCCCTAACTCGAGTGACCACAACCCTCTCGGCCTTATCTTCGGCGGTGCTCACATCTAGCTTTGCCTCCTCGACCGCTTCTTCTTCACCAAAGATATCGACGGTTACCTTCCCAACGACCTGGACAGGGGCCCTTGGGTTTCGACCGGAAGTACTCGGTACATCGACGGCTACCTCCAACTCGGCCTGCTCCTGGGCTGTAACTCGGGACGTGCCAGCGGTGGTTGTCCCAATTTAAGGATCCTCGTCCCTATACAATCTCACTGGGCACCCTCGTCTAGCAAGTCGAGGAATTCCTACTTGGGTACAGTCTTAGCGTTGACCCTTAGTTTTTCAGCCAGTCGGCCTACTCCGTCTTGTTCCGATGCCAATCCTTCTATGTTGACCTTCACGGAGGTCGACTCCTTGGTCTCGGTGTTTGGGAGTCTGAAAGGTCACTCATGTTTTTATGCGCTCCTCGAGAAATTACTTGATTGGGTTGTGGAAGCTTAGGAATAAAGAGTTCTTGGGTTGTCAACTACGGCTCAACAGCTAAATCTTAAGGGTAGCAAAGTGTGGCCTTGATTGCACGTGAAAATGACAGGGAGAAAAGCCCTATTTATAGCCGCACTAAACATGAAACCTGGGTACGAAAGATGAAGAGGCGCGATGATTACGCCTGTCAAGGAAGTACTTGATCGCATTACGACATGTGTCCCTCCAAACTTCATCGTGTGGCCTTTCATCTCCTACTATCTTGGGACATTGTTTAGACTTTCGTCCTGAGCCGACCTCACCCTCTCGGCATAGTCTACCCAGCCGAGCATCGACCAGGTGAACTGGGGGGCTATTGTTGAGGGTGAGCTCGACACCACCACCGAGGAGCCTTACTCTAGGTTGTTGGCCAATAAGCTCGGTAAAGCTATAGGGAACTAATAACTGATCCTGATAAGCTTGGATCGTTTGTTTGAGGTGCTTTTTAGGGTCCCTCGGGCCGCACCACAACTGGTCGCCTCCTCAGGTCAGGCACCAGCTCAGTTTAGATTATTTTCACTTGTAAGAGGGCTGCTACTAGCCATCACTGGTCAATAGATCGTGGACAACTTATCGTCGATGGGAAATAATCACCGATAGAGGGCACGACACTTGTCTTCCGCTTTTTGACATGCCTTAATGTGACACACGGTTGTGGGTAAAACTCACCTAACACCCGATCCAAGTGACAACCTAAAAATAGGGTGCATTTATTGCATCCGGCATGCATGCTTCTTCCCACCTAACAAGTTCCTGTTCTCTGCTGAGCAACACCTGCCTTCAGCGTCAGAAAGCCCTTGTCTATTGATTTACCTGTCTTTTTCTTGCTCCTGAAGCGTCCCTCCTCTTGTTGCAGGTCCACCCAATCAGGCAGAGATGAACAAGGGGAGAGCTATCCAATGTGCATAGCCGCATGTGGTGTTGATCTGCCACCAGGCTCTGGTAAGCATCAACAGGGGTTACTTAAGAGGGTTGGGGAGTCGATTGCGGAAGTTTTTTTGTTTTGTTTTTTAATAATGGATTTTGAGTTTGTTTTTGTTTTTTGATTGAGATTGTTCATCATATTTGCACTTTTTGCTAAAGCTTGTCTTAATTTTGCCTCATTTAGTTGGTTGTTCGTGGTCTCCTATGAAGAGAGAGATTGGATATTCATCATATTTATGTTTTACTATTCATTAGATTGTTTATCAGATTGTTATTTGTTGGATATTCATCATATTTATGTTTTATTATTCATTAGATTGTTTATCAGATTGTTGTTCATCATATTTATGTTTTACTATTCATTAGATTGTTTATCAAATTGTTGTTCATATTCATCATTTTTTTTATTTTTTATGTTTTCATTTTAATTTCTTCAAAATATATTAGGTGTTTTACTAAAATACTCTAACTAAAGTGGTCATATGCCCTTCACGTAGGGCTAAAATCAAATGTTTGGGTCAATTAAATTAAAAAAAAGGTTGGGACCAAATGTTCATTTCACTAAAGGTTAGGGACTATTGAAGTACTTTACCCTAAAATATTTTCTCTTATTTTTTCTAGGTAGTTACAAGTCATGGTCAAATGAACAATGATAACAGTACTTGTTAGGATACTTGTTGGGATTATTACAAAAGACGACCACATGGAAGCATCATGCAAGGACACGTGACACATCCACGTTAACCGAAGTTGACCATGGGAAACTATGTAAGAGCTACCTTATAAGGTTTTTGGGAAGTATAGTTAGGACAGAAGCTTTTGAACTAAAAATTGTAGCATGTGACAACTTTACACTATTACTTACTTTTTCTGATTACTATAGCATATGAGAGCTACACTATAGCAACTAAAAGTTTTACCTATAGCTGATTTTGCCAAGCACCATTTTTGCAACGATTTTACTTATGTGGCTGTTATTTAACTATTTAATACTGTACATAAACATATATATTCGTAAAGTATTTAGGTTTTCGTAATATTTCTTTTCTAACATAACAATAATTACTTAAATTAGTTTTATCAGTTTCTTTTAAAATATTTCTTAAATCAAAATAATGTTTTTTAAAATATTTCTGAAACTAAATATCATTATAATTATCTTATTTAAAATTTTACATATATTTGTTGCAGTATTCGTTGCAGCATATAAAACTTAAATAATCTATCTAAGGCAATATGATTACAATTACAGTTTCAAAACATAGATGCATAAAACTATTTAAAGATACATGCATAATTTAATTTTTAAAGCTACTACGGAATATTTATTTATAAGCGGTGGTCACTCCTATTTTCACTATTCGTCTGCCGCTTGCAGCTACCCATGCCAACAGGTTTCTTACTTACACCATAAACATAACTAAATAAGCTTTTGCTTAGCAAGTAGGAACTCATGCTCGCAAAACATAACTTAAAACATTTATCAAAATATGCATGAGCAGATTATGCTTCATTATGAACATGTTTTATGCATCTATCTTGTCATACTTAACGGACTCGAGTGTTCCTATCAATTACACATGATCATCAGGAAGTTAGGGTTTGCAAAGGTCCCCAACGATACTTAGATCATAGACTATACTGAATGCCTCCCCATAAGTCGAGAGGCCTTGAATCTTCCCCGTAGTTTGAGAGGTTGATATGATACACTTAACTTAACATATATTATCTTATTTATTTTACTTATCTTAATGTGTGTATGAAGTATGGCATATTACTATATATCATCATATAACATAAAACATAACCATACTTAACATTAGGTGAGTATATAATATAACTTAATATTGCATAACATCACACATAACATATAACATTAACATAACGTAAGCATGACCACCAATGAAGCTAGCTTATGATGAGTTGGGGCATGTGCCTCCACTTATTTTTTAAAATGTATATTTTTACCCTTATTTTGTAACTTAAAATTTTAGTTATGCCTCCTATTTTGAAAGAAAATTACAACTTTGTCCCTATAGCATAATAGAAAAATATTGTTGTGCCCTCATAAAATAATTAAAATATATCGTTATGTCCCTAAAAAATAATTTAAATATGTTGTTGTGTACCTATTGAACAAGAAAAGTTATAATCATGCCCCACTCAATCATTGATATATATATTTATATATTTATTCAATAAAATACTATTTCTAATTTTCTATATAGTGCCTCCACTGAGAAAAACTTTTGGTTCCGTCATTAAGCATGGTATAACATAAACGTAATAAGTTATAGACATAGTATGACTTAACATGGCATAACACTGATAATGCATTTTCATAGTTTTCATAAAACATATAAAAACATCTTGATTTAAAAATCATAATTTTCATGTTGTAAGCGAAATTCCTACTTACTGGTTTCCAGAAATTAGATTTACTAACTTATCACGTTCTTATCCACTATTCTTATATTTGATAAAAAAAATCCACTAAGAGTGTGAGCTTAATTTGTTTTATGCTAATTAGTTTAGCAAATTGTAAAAAGAAAATTAGATCTTTTTTAAAAATTTCCCTTCATCAACTAACTGGCCACTTGGGTAGTTAAAAGAATCAATTACATTTAAATCCTTATAGCTTAAATTTCTTGTATAAATTTTTATCCTCAATTGTCTTTAATTGAATCATACTAGTGTTGATAATTAATAAATTAATTTTGTAATCAATTAATTATCTTCTTCTTATAACTTGGCTTGATAATTTCTCATATTACTTATATTGGGTTTTTTTTTTTTACAAAAAGTCCATTTGAATATGAATAGTGTTGTTGGGTCCTTAAACCCATGCCTGGTTATTATTTATTTCAGTAGGTCCAATATAGCCCACTTACACTAAAGGTATTCTATTATATTTTGAGCATTAATTAATGGAAATTTTGATTCAAGAATTGACTCCTAAACTTGTATAGGCGTTGAATCTGTAATTGTCATCATAACATTGCGGTCAACAACTTAGGCTTTTACAATTTTTCGTTTTTGAAAATCATTTGAAAACTTTGTATTCGTATGTTTAAAGCTTTATTAAAAAATCATATCTTAAATTGGAATTCAAATTTGATAAAACTGTGAAACTGTATACTCATATAATTGTTTGAGTGTTACAATTTCTCTAGTAGTTGTAAATTGAAATTTTGCCACTAAACAAATGTTTTGTTTTAAAACTAATACCAAAAGACACTTTATAATTAGTTTTAAAGGCCACCATACACCGTATTGTAGGAACAATTTCAATAAAGATTTTTTTTTTAACGAAAGTTTCTCATTCTAATAAGGCTTAGAACTTACATGTTCTCCAAAAGCTGTTTTCTATCTTTTACATCTCTATTTGTAGTTATTTTGTGAACTTTACCAATCAGACCTTTTCATAAATCTGTTTTAATGTCCACATTAAAAATAGAATTTTCAAAAATTTTCTTCATGAAAATCCTTTGTCTCATCAAGATTTAAAACTTTCATGTTTTGCAAAAATTATGATTTAGAATTTTTGAGGTTTGTTTTTATCAAAAACATAAACTGTACTATAATGTTGCAACACTTTGTGAAACATATAATGGAAATAGTTTCAGAATCAATCACAGACTGCACTACAGTTGCTAAAGCAAACTTGACACACTATAAACTGAGAGATTTAACTTTTGAAATAAATAACAGGGCCGTTTTGAAATTTGCACAATAAGTATTATACAATGTGTTGCAACACCTTCTATGACACATAACGGAAACAATGTTGGAAACAACTACAGATTGTATTACGATTGCTACAGAAACCTTACATAAATAATAAACTGAGTGGTTCAACCTTTGATATTATAGAAAGACAAGCAATAGTGAAACATACAGGTCAATTGTACTACAGGTGTTGCACTTTTACTTGACAAGCAATGCTAGTAAAACTGGTTGAACCACTTCAGTTGAGCCATAGATTGCCTAATACTAAAAATGAATGAGAGCAATGTGTACGAACCTAACACACAGTATACCAAAAGAGGTGAGATAATTCATATCACCTTTATACCCCTATTATAAATACCTTTATTTATAGGAGAAAAGGCTTTTAACGTTTTGCCATTTCTTCGCCTCTTTCGCATTAACTTCGGTAAGGAATATCCTAACTAGAATTCTACCAACCCTCTATAAAACACACTTTGCACAATTTATTATTTCACTTATACCTATAGACACGTTGTTAATCTTGGCCTTAGAGTCCCTTTGCAATGATCTGACACATTGGTGTCACTACTCCATTGTTGACAAATGAGGTCATTTTTTAATTTAAAAAAAGTTTTTTTTTCTTATTTCATCAGTGCATCTTGAATTCATCAGTGGCCGGAAATTGGAACTTTTAATATAGAAAATGAGTAGAGATGTAGCTATGGGCTGGGCCTGTGGGTTGGCCTGAGCCCGTCTTGATGCAGCGATGGGCCAGGCCGACATGAGCCAGTCCATGGGCCAACCTATGGGCTAGCCTGACATGGCCCATGAAAAATCACGGGCCAGGCTGGGCCAACGTGTCTAGGCCATAATGGGTCGGCCCATCCCAGCCCATGTAACTCCCATATAGGCCCACAATGGGCCAGCCCACTAAAGGCTCATTGTGGCCCAATTTCATTTATATATATAGATGTATTTTTCTATGTTCATTTATGAGTGAACATGGCTGAGTATGGCATTCTCCAACAAAACGCCTCACACATCACATCATGGCAAGTTTTTTTTTTTTTGGCTTGCAGGCATGCTTTGCTTCTTCTAAGAAGCAAAGCTGAGACAAGGCCTCACACATCACGTTGCAATAAGCCTAGTAAGCTCTTTTCTTTTCTTTTCATTTTTTTTAATTTTTTTTTCTTGTAGGCATGCTTTGCTTTTAAGAAACAAAATTGAGAATCAGATATCAAGCCTATAGGTTATATATTATCACACCAAAATGCTATACATTTAATGTGTATATATATTATTTAATGCATATAAGAATTAAATATTATATAATATATATGCATGCTATATTCTCATGTGAGTGAACATGGCATTAGATTCTCCCATGCACATTACATCGCAATAGGCCTGGCAAGCTCTTTTTCTTTTCTTTTTATTTTTTTTTATTTTTTTCTTGTAGGCATGCTTTGCTTTTGAGAAGCAAAGGCGAGAATCAGATACTAAGTTTATAGGTCATGTATTATCACATCAAAATAGTATACATTTAATATATATTATTTAATACATATAAAAATTAAATATTATATAATATATATACATGCCATATTCACCCGTCAGTGAATATGGCATTAGATTCCTCCTATGCACATCACATCATAATAGGTATGGCAAGCTCTTTTTCTTTTCTTTTCTTTTCTTTTTTTTATTCTTTTTCTTGTAGGCATGCTTTGCTTTTGAGAAGCAAAGTTGAGAATCAAATACTGAGTCTGTAGGTCATGTATTATCACATCAAAATACTATATTTTTAATATATATATATATATATATATATTATTTAATACACATAAGAATAAAATATTATATAATATACACATGTCATATTCACCTATGAGTGAACATGACATTAGATTCCCCCATGCAATTATAAAGGGGCAGGCCTAATATAGAGGCTTAAAAGGAAAGCTTGCAATGTGCAAAGCTGAGATTTTAAGTCTTTAGTGAATTGCCTAATCAAATCACATTTGAAAGAAAAAAATTAAAAAAAAGATTAAAAAATAAAAAATAAACTTTTTTACCTATAAATAGACGAAGAAAATTCACAAAGATACTTATTCAACAAACTTCCTAAATCTTGCGTATTGTCAACTTTTTTTTTGGTTAACTTAGAGTTCTTCAGAAAGGAAAAAAACTTGAAGGTATAATTTATTTCATTTGTTGTTCATTAATTTTGTATTGTTATAAGTTAATTTTATTGTGTAATTATTTTATTTAATTTTTATTAATATTGTTACATTAATTTATTGTTATTTTTTATTTAAGCAATGGCGCCATCACATGGAAAGAGAATCAATGTTTTGAATTTGGTGTCATCACATTGAAGAATAATTTAATGATCCACATGAAGAAATTGAAGCTGACTTACTATCTCAAGTTGGTGGCTCCTTCGAAGTGACTCATAAAGACACAAGGAAAGTGCAACAAACTTTACCAATTTGGAGGTATTTTGATTTAGTAACCTGTACAAATAAGAATGGTGTAATAGAAGAACATGCAATTTGCAAAGTGTGCAAACAAGACTGCACAGGTAAATCCTCTTCTATCACTGGTTACTTAGAAAGGCATCACAAAAAGTGTGAAGTTAAGCAGCGTATAAGTGGTGTTGATTGTCATCAAGAAACACTTCAATTTAGCCCCGATGGTAGTGTTACCAATTGATCATATGACCAACAAAGAGCTAGAGAATGGCACACTAGATATTTAGCTAGTGCTCAACAACCAATTAGTCTTACTAATGATCTGGCCTTTGAGGAGTACATTCAAAATACTTATAATCCACAATATAGGTGTGTTTCAAGAACTACCACAAGAGCTGACACCATGAAAGTTTTTCATGCAATGAGGAAAAATTTAGTAACTGAATTTAGTTCATTCACTGCATCTGTTGCATGCACATCTGATTTGTAGAAAGTTCATTCCAAAACTAGTTATATCTATGTAACTGCATATTATGTGGATAAAGATTGGTCTTTTTAGAAAACGTTAATTGCTTTTTGGCCAATGCCTTATCCGCATGATGCCAAGGCCATTCATGATGTCATCATGGATTTTGATTTTTATGGCATTAAAGTAAAGGTTTTGAGCATCACATTTGACAATGCATCTACTAATACTGTTGCTATTAACCTTTTCAAGACAACTTTGAGACCACAATATGGCGAAACAATTTTTCACCAAAGATGTGCTTGTCATATTATTAACTTGTGTGTTCAAGATGGCATGAAATTTTTTCAAGGTTGTGTAGAAAATATTCGAATGGCCTTGGGTTACATAGTAAGTTCTAGCTCTCGGATTGAAGAGTTTGTTAAACTTTACAAGAGAGCAAGCATGAAACCTAAAAAACTTCCAACTAACATGGGACACTAGTGGAATTCAACATATTTGATGCTGAATGCATGCCTACCATACAAAGAGGTCATAACTACGTATTACAACTTGAAGAATCCAACTGAGCTCTTCAAGAATTTGATTAGCAAATTACTTCATGCTTTTACCATTTCTTTAAGGTTTTTTATGAAGCCACTCTCCAACTCTCAGGTTTGTACTATCCCAACTCTCAGGTGTGTACTATCCTACCTCTCCTCATGCATTATATAAATTGTACAACATTGCTGTAACCTTCGATATGCATAGAGTTTCTCACATGTTTAGGGCATTTGTTGAGTTCATGGAACAAAACTTCAAAAACTATTGGGAGCGCGTTCCACTCTTGTATTGCATAGGCACTGTATTGGATCCAAAAGTTAAATTAGCTGGTGTTGAATATTTACTTAAGAGAATAGGGGAAAAACTAAAGGTGCATTCTGACATCATAACTATTCAAAATGTGCAAGCAAAAATTAACAACATATTTACTACATAAATAATGAAAAAATAAGAAGGAGGCCAAATAGTATCCCCTACACCTTTAGCGAGTACTACATCTGTACCACATGGTTCTTCATGGGAAAGTATGATTAGCTACACCAAATTTAGCTTCGGTGCATCATCCACATCTTTAACACGCACTGAATTGGAAAACTAATTGGAAACAAATTTTGTGGCATTTATTTTCAATGAGCAAGGTGGTGGTCATGATTTTAATAAGTTTGATCTTTTGTCATTTTGAAGATCACAGTCAAGAACTTTTCCTGTGTTCTCTAGAATGGCTCGTAATATACAAACCATACCAGTGTCGACAGTTATAAGTGAATAAATATTTAGTTGCAGTGATAGAGTACTTGATGAACGGCGTGCACATGTGAGTAACGATATTCTGGAAGCAGTAATGTGCGTCAAAGATTGGGAGGATGCTCGCAGAGGAAGCCAAGAAGTTCAAGATGATTGGGTTGATGAATTTGAAAATTTGGACATTTTTGATACTCTCACTAGGAGTAATACATTGTAATTATGAACAATATTTATTTTTTATGTTTTTTTTTAGTAATTTTGCAAACATCTTATATATAATTATCTTGATTGTACTCTTTTTTTCTTATTAATATTTTATCCCACTGGGTTTTTCTTGGAAAAGTTTTTAACGAAGCAATCGTAAATAAATTATCCCTTTTCATATTTCCATTGAATATTCAAACTTTTATATTTGTTAACTTATTTCAAAATTTAAAAATAAAAAAATTAAAAATTGTATGCTTAGATGGGCTGGCCCATCTAAACCTATGATGGGCCAAGATAGGCCTACCTATCCTAACTCATAGATGGACTCGAATGGGCTAACTCATTCAAGGCCCACGGCATGACCTAGCCTGGCCTACATAAAATTGGCCTGTGGTGTGGGCTAGGCCTAGGTAATTCTAATTGGGTCGGCCTGGCTCGGTCTACAAAATTCGTCAGTTGGGCCAAGTCGGCCCACAGCCTGATAGGCCTAAGGAGAACAGGTTGGGTCGGGCTGGGCCCGCCCATCCTTGCATCTCTAAAAATGAGAACCTAAATTTAAAATTGTTGCAACTATGGTTCAATAACAAATCGACAATAATTTTTGCACAAAATAAACTCTAAGCTTTTCTTTAGTCATCAAATTGGACTATGACATTTTTAATTTTGACCCTTGACCCCAATTTCCATTCAACGAATTGATGTTCCTTATCAATCTGACTAGGTTTTCGAAAGCTTTTGATTTTTGAATGCAGAATGTGAAAATTAAAAGCTTAGGCCTAAATTGCAAAGTGCAAAAAAAAAAAAAAAAAAAAAAAAAAACAGGGACGTGCACCAATATAAATTAGTTGAAAAAAAAAGTTGAAAATTAGTTAGTAAAGGTGACTACTATTTTTTTTTTCATTTCTTTTTTCTATTTTTTTTCTTTGCTCAGAAGAAGTAATGGTTTCTTGCTTACACGTCGAAGACAGA
This sequence comes from Artocarpus heterophyllus, assembly GCA_025403435.1. Lineage (NCBI taxonomy): Eukaryota > Viridiplantae > Streptophyta > Magnoliopsida > Rosales > Moraceae > Artocarpus > Artocarpus heterophyllus. The sequence continues at coordinate 35,345,581 of CM046333.1, read as the reverse complement.
ATAGCATCTCAGGTGATGTGGGACAGGCAAGCCTTGACGACTTGACGTGAAGCTGGAAAATACAAATATAAAAAATCACCTACAAAACGCTCCTTAGTAAATTTAACTCCAGAGAATCTTTTTAACTGCTCATATAAATACTAATTTCTTTCCTACTTTCTGGTCTCCGCTCAGATCCTTCTTTTCAGCCCCCAAAGAATCATCTAAATTCCTGCTTGGAAGATTTTGCACGTCCAGAGTTATTCTTCAGTAAGATCTTCTTCTCGCTGTGATCTTTTCCTTTCTCTTAAGATTTATGTAATCTCTACTTCACTGCTACTTGCTTTGATTCGTCTAGTTATTGCCTTGGATCTTATTCATGTGATTTTTTTTTTTGGGTGTTCGTCAATTTGGGGGCCTTAAATCTTGGTGTCGGTCGAAAATGGAATTTCAGTTTTGCCTATTTGCTAGAGATTCCAGTGAAGATTTTGCTCTTCTTGAAAATAGTGATTTGGGTTTTTGCTTTAATCGTATAGTATGCGTTTGCTTGAGAGAATTGATTTGTTTCTCTCAAGGGTTGTCCTCTTTAGCCACGTTAAATCGAATTTGTAACTTGGGTAAATGAGCATGTAAAAAGGGCATCTTGTTTACACCATTTTGTTACCTTTTCTAGGTACTTTACCATCAATTCATCAAATATTTAACCCGTGAAATAGCCCAGAAAACTCGAATTTACATGCTTTCATAGAATTTTCTAGAAGCATGATTCTCAGGCTTCTTACTAGCTGTCAAAATGAAACCTTTTTGTATCATCGCCTCAAAACTTCAAGAACCTTAGTGTCAGTAGTGGAGCCTCTTTTCTTTCTTTCTTTTTTTTTTTGGTGCCAATGGGGCACCATGAAAGAAATTAGAGAGATGATTTTTGTTAAATGAAGACATAGTTATGTATTTTAAATAATGAGTGGGACAGAGTTATATCTTTTCTTCTAAAGTAGGAGAACAAATGAAAATTTTGAAAAATTTTACAGTTAAAAATCAAAATTCTAAGTTTGAGTGTGGCCCTCCGCCACAGCCCAAGAGTTCCAAGCCAGAGCTTTTCAGTCCCTAGAGTCTCTATCTGCGCTTGATGAGGAACAAGAACAGAAAAAGAATATGGTATCGTTCTATTTCCTAATACTTTATAGTTTAATAGTTTTCCAAGAGGACCAAAACTATTTCAGTCAGTTTTTTTTTTTAATTTTTTTTTAATTTGTGACAATTAGGTAGTTTCCGTTAGTTGTTCATTTACTTTCCTATTCGTATTAGTCCCCTATTTGTATTTAATCGCCTATCGATAAACAGCCCTGGCTATATAATTCTTTTTTAAACTATGGCAAATAAATGAATGATATGTTCCTCCTTATTCTTCTTTGTCGCTCTAATCTATCCGACATCAGTTCTTTATCAAAGAAAGGTTGTAAATCTAGATATCCTATTTCTCCATGTTAGAATAATGAAATAGTATATTTCCTTATATTATTTTGATCAAATTCCATGCATTTCTTATTATCATAAAAAACGAATACACCTGAGAATGGCGTGCGCTGTGCAAGCATAGCATAGGAGTGTGGATTTATATTGTCTGGATCTGACTCTGCACAAAATCCTATATGGCTTTTCCGGAGAGGGGATGTTTTATTTCTTACGTCCTTGATGAGCCCGTAACTTCATCAAATAAGATTCTCTGTCTTACATAGATTAAAAATTTTCATGGTTTCAAGAGGCTCTGCATGACGAAGAAAAAAGAGAACCAACATTCTAGAAACAAGGAACTCATTAGCAATAAGCTCAACTGATGTTGAACACATGTATGCGGGATCATGTCTTCTGGATTTCGTAATGTGTGTTTTATTCATGATGAATTTACCCTATGTTTCTCTTAATGTTAGGGGTCAAAGAAGTGAAGCGGAGTGCTTTGTTCTGTGGTTTTACTCTACTTGGAATTGGGTTAAGAAATTGTAGAAGATGATGACACCTCCATGTGTCACCCCTTCTCTTTTTTGACCCCGTGAAAGTCTGAGTCTAGATTAGAGCTATTATGTTTTGACCAACATTCCCTGTTTAGCACGAACTTTTATGGATTTATTTTGCTCAAGGGTCTAAACCTTGTTGCATGGTTCACTGTTCTGGTCTAACGGATGTTATTAATATAATACTTAAAACTTTGTCGCGCTTGAAAAACGTATACAAATTATAAAGAAACAATGACACAATAAATGTGAAAAAATAAAAAATAATAAAAAAGTGACATTGACTCTATAAATGATTTTTTTCTTTAATAATAAAAATAGAAAAACAGTATGGCTCGAGTCTATACGAAATTGAACCCTGTGTTGAGGATTATTGAGCCAATCAATGCACAATCAAGCCACTCAATGCACAAAGTCTGGGATATTCTTCAAATTTGGGCAATCATCCATAGTCAATGGCCATTGATTTGTTTCCTTTATATAGAATTGTAAATGGGGATTTATGATTTGCACTAATTTAGCATCCAAATTAGTCATTGTAGTGTGTATATATATATGTGTCTAATGTAACCAGAAACTAAATACAGAAGAAGAAATTCATTCTTTCTTTTCATGACATCAGAGCATCCCACGGTCCTGAACCTATAGCCTTCTTCCTTCTTCCTCTCATATTCAAAAAAAAAAAAAAAATTGCTCACCTTCTTCTAGCCGATACACATGGCAGGAAAAGGCGAAACTCCGAACTTAGCCAAGACTGAGACCAACAAGTTTGATAACCCAAATGATCCCCTTTACCTTCATTATTCTGATCAACCTGGACTTGTACTCATCACACAAGCGCTGGATGGAGAAAATTACAGCACTTGGAGTCGTGCTATGCTCATGGCTCTCAGCATCAAGAACAAAGAAGGCTTCGTCAATGGCACCATCAAACAACCACCGGAGACTTCTATCATAGAACTCCAACAATGGACGCGCTGTAACAACCTTGTAAAAGCATGGCTTTTTAACTCAATCTCACAAGATATTGGAGCAAGCATAATATACAGTGAAAGTGCTCATGATATCTGGCTTGATTTAAAAGATCGTTTTTCACAAACTAACAGTGTTCATCTTTTTCATGTTGAAGAAGCCATACATGATTGTAAACAGGGCAACACAACCATTGGGAATTACTACACCAAGCTTAAAAGTCTATGGGATGAACGTGAAGCACTTTGTAACATTCCCAAATGCACGTGTGGTGCTATGAAGGACGTTCTGCAGTTTCAACAAAATCAAAAGACCATGAAATTCCTCATGGGACTTAACGAAGCCTATGCTAGTGTTAGAGGAACAGATTCTACTCATGGATCCACTGCCTGCCAGTCAATAAAACTCATTCTCTCATTTTGCAGGATGAAAAACAAAGAGGCTTATTGAACGGAGGCACACCACTGTCTGAAGCCTCGGCCTTTGCGGTGAAGAATACTCCACGAAAATCTGAGAGGATTTTCACACCTAAAAATCCACATCTGAAATGTGGAACATGTGATAAAATTGGACACACCACAGAGACATGTCGGGCACACCTCAAATGCGAATATTGCGGTTGGCAAGGTCACACCATTGATGTTTGTCGAAAGCTGTAAAAGGCGAACTCAACGAACAACAAACCTGATCAACGAGAGCGTAAAATTTTTTCCTCCAAGACCAATCATGTAGATACCAACACACCATCAAATTCCATGCCATTCACTCTCATAGCAGAACAATATCATAATCTCATGGCACTGCTGACCAAGAATAAATCCAATTCGATGGCCAATCATGTTGGTAGCACATCTGCCATGAGTGATCTCTCAGGTACAATTTTTTGTGGCTCTGTTGTTGACAAAGAAATGTGCTGCTCTGTCGATTTGTTAACCACAAAATCTTGTGTCACAAATCGAACTGTGCATCTACCCAATGGAGCCATTGCTATAGTCTCACGCATAGGCAACATTCACTTTGCTAATTTCATCCTGAGTGATGTGCTATGTGTTCCTTCTTTTAAATTAAACTTGATTTCCATTAGCAAGCTTGTGCACAATTCTCACTACCTTGCTACGTTCATTAATCATACTTGTATGCTACAGGACCAACGATCGGGGAAGATGATTGGGATGGGAACTGAGCGAGGAGGACTCTACTACCTTGATACTCCATAGAAAACTAGGTGCAATGCTGTCACTACACCAACTTCCCATTCCCTGAAACTTTGGCATCAACGCCTAGGGCATCCATCAAATAAGACCTTTAGTTTGCTTTCTCATTCAATTACAGACATGGAATTTTGTAATATTTTTGATTGTTTAATTTGCCCATTGGCTAAACAAACTCGTTCTCCATTTTCAACAAGCTCCATTCGCACTAAAGCACCTTTTGAATTAATCCATGTTGATATTTGGGGAGGGTACCATGTTTCTTCAATTACAGGGGCACAATATTTTCTTAAAATTGTTGATGACTATACACGTTGCACATGGACTTATTTGATGCATCATAAATCAGAAACTCACTCATATATCACAAAGTTCATCAACCTTGTTGAAACACAGTTCTCCTTACAAGTCAAAGTTCTTCGGAGTGATAATGGGCCTGAATTTACAATCAAAAATCTTTATTTTGATAAAGGAATCATTCATCAAACCAGTTGTGTCTCCACTCCACAGCAAAATGGAGTAGTCGAAAGAAAGCACCGTCACCTCCTTAATGTAGCCCGAGCCTTATTATTCCAAGCCAACCTTCCAAAAAGATTTTGGGGAGACGCTATCTTAACTGCTACCTACCTAATTAACAGAACTCCGACGCCTCTTCTTCAAGGGAAAACACCTTTTGAGATGCTCTTTCACAAACAACCTATATATGATCATTTGCGAGTGTTTGCAAACTTGTAAAACTATCAAGAGACTTTTGCTCCTGTTGCAAAACTTGTAATGGTTCGTCTTCTTCTTGCTGTGGCTTCAACACAACAATGGCACCTCCATCAACTCGATGTTACTAATGCCTTCTTACATGGAGATCTTGATGAAGATGTTTACATGTCTTTACCTCCTGGTTTCGGACGAAAGGGGGAGACACGAGTTTGCAAACTCCACAAGTCATTGTATGGCCTCAAGCAAGCTTCGCGTCAATGGTTCATTAAGCTCTCCACTGCTCTCAAGCATGCCAACTTCAAACAATCCAAGGCTGATTATTCCTTATTCGTCCGATCCCAGGATGGTAAATTTACTGCTCTCCTTATTTATGTTGACGATGTCATCATTGCAGGAAATGATTTGCAAGATATTGAAGATACCAAATCATTCTTGAAGAATCAATTCAAATTGAAGGATCTTGGACAATTAAAGTATTTTCTTGGTATAGAGGTTGCACGATCTAGTAAAGGCATTAGTCTTTCACAACGAAAGTATGCTCTCGAGATTCTTGAAGATGTTGGATATCTTGGTGCAAAACCAGCTTCTTTTCCAATGGAACAAAACTTATCTCTCAGTAAGTTTGAAGGCGACTATGTTAGTGATCCATCCTCTTATCGAAGACTTGTTGGGCGGCTAATTTACTTACTGTCACACGACCAGACTTGGCATATGCAGTTCATGTTTTAAGTCAATTTATGGACAAGCCACGAGTACCACATTTAGAAGCAGCTCATCGTGTCTTGCGATATGTGAAACAAACACCAGGACAAGGAATATTTCTTTCTACAGAAAGTTCAATCCAACTGAATGCCTTTTGTGATGCAGATTAGGCCAGGTGTCATGACACTCGACGATCAGCTACTTGGCTATTGCATATTTCTTGGCAGCTCATTAGTTTCCTGGAAAACCAAGAAGCAAACAACAGTATCACGATCAAGTGTAGAAGCCGAATACCGATCTATGGCCACCACCTGTTGTGAAATTATATGGTTGAAAACAATTCTACAGGACTTGGGCATCAAACATTCACATCCTGTCAACTTATATTGTGACAACCAAGCAGCTCTCCATATTGCTTCAAACCCAGTCTACCATGAGCGAACGAAGCACATAGAAATCGATTGTCACCTCATACGAGAAAAGGTTCAAGAAGGAATGATCAAGTTGACTTACGTACCTACATCAGACCAGCCAGCGGATATTTTCACAAAGCCATTAAGCTCTTCACAATTCTCGACTCTAATCAGCAAGTTAGGAATTATTAACATACATTCCAAACTTGAGGGGGAGTGTTGAGGATTATTGAGCCAATCAATGCACAATCAAGCCAATCAATGCACAAAGTCTGGGATATTCTTCAAATTTGGGCAATCATCCATAGTCAATGGCCATTGATTTGTTTCCTTTATATAGAATTGTAAATAGGGATTTATGATCTGCACTAATTCAACATCCAAATTAGTCATTGTAGTGTGTATATATATATGTGTCTAATGTAACCAGAAACTAAATACAGAAGAAGAAATTCATTCTTTCTTTTCACCCTGCTTCTTCATTCGTTAGTACACGTCAAATATGAACTCTTGCAGGAGTCCAAATTTATATATAGGGTTCTTTAAACTTAAAGCCTTTTTTAACCTTATAATATGGTATTGAAATGTACTATAATGTCAAACAACAACTGGTCTGTTAAGATTTCTTTCTCTTTGATGCTTACTCTCTTTGTTGGCAGTTCTATTATATGAGGATCATGTTTGTTTAATGAATACAATATGCCAATTTATTTTCCTTTTCTTTCTTTTTTTTTTTCTTTTTACAGGACAGCATTCTACATAGGTGGATACTTGAGGTCCAAATATGAGTTTAACGTGTCTTGCATGCCATAGCGTAGAAAGTCCATCACACTCTTTTAGGAGTTACTCCGTTTCGAGTTCAGACAATGACGGTAGATGTTCTGCTATTTCCAACTGCTTAGCGAGGAGGTCATCTCTTCCTCCTATAACAAGTTCGCTATCAACATCCAAAGTAACTCCACAACCATTGATTCCAAGCAGTAGCGTAACGTCAGGAACGCCTCGATTAGTCAGGAGCTGTGCTGTGAGGAGGGACCTGGTAAGAGACTGGAACTTTGATGAGTTTGTGATTGGACGTTAAGTTTGTTGTCAACTTCTAGATGTGGCGACTACTAGGCTTTCGTCTTCATTTAATGTTAGGATCCTGTCTTGCAGTCTAATTTCGTTTCGTACTTATTGCAACTGAACTTGCCTTTCCTATAGAAGATTCTGCATTTGTAACCGAATGAATATGAAGAATGAAATATTCTGTTTATGCCCTCTTGGTGTTGTCTTTTTTGTTGATTGCTAGATTGAGCATTCCACTGGTTGTAGGTTGTGTTTCTTTTTAGTGAATATACTTCATATCCTCTAAGGAGAAAAATGTCGTGGGGCTCCGTGCCAATGCACCTCTACAAGAGATGCAATAAGCCCACAGAAGTGGTTCCAAATTTTCAGAACTATCGTTTATCTCTTTGCGAAGCTGTGAATAGAATCGCTTGTTTTGGAAGGATGGAAGTGGAACAGACGTTGATTATCAAACGTTTGTGGTGTTTGGGATTGGAACCGCAAATAATGTAAAGTTCTCGTATGTTATAGTGTAAAGTAAAAATTTGATATAGTGTAAAGCTCATATGTTACCTTGCGTGGCATAACTCTACAATTTGAACTCTTCTTCCACAGTTGTGGCAAATTCTTAGTTATAAGATGTCAATTGTTAGAGTACGCTGTGTTGACACTCTAAGCTACCTAATTAAGTAAGATCTATCCTTAATCATCATCTTTAGCGAAATAATAATAATAATAGTAATAATAAATAAGTAAAAGTTAAAAATTAAAAAAAAAATTAAATTTATCCCTAATCATCGAGGGGTCCAAGAACCAAAAAAGCCATTTTTATTCCCTTTTCATTTAATCTTTTTTTTTTGGTCCTGCTTCTTTCCTTTTTATGTAGATCTTTTTAAGATTGTCCTTATGATAGAATTTTTTAAGGGTTAATTACATAATTATATCTTTTAGCTTTAACTATTTTTAAATTTATCATATTGTTTTTAAAAACTATAAATATATCATTTAAATTTTAAAAATTTATTTTAATTTTATCCTTATGAATGAAAAAATTAGATAAAACAACATGACTGCCCTTAAATAGTTATAAAAAATATTTTATATATTAAAAATAAAAAAAATCTAAAACAAAACATCAAATTTTTTAAAAAAAGATATTAAATTTATAACTTTATAAATATTAAAATATTTTTTATTAATTTTTTTTGTAAAAAGAAACATATATTTCATAAACAACTTAGGTTTAGCTATGGATATTTTTATCTTATCTTCATGTTTTTTAGATCGAAAAAATCTCCAAGAGATAAAATTGAAACAAGTTTTTCAAATTCAAAAGATACTTTTGTAGTTTATAAAAACAGAGGGACAAATTGAAAAATAATGAAAAGTAAAGAGGCATAGTTATGTAATTAACCTAATTTTTTAATTGGAATTCGTGCATGCAACATGACACTAAGAGGCGACGTGAGACTCGCTGATGACCGAGTGAGTAATATTATATTAATATATCGATACGATTTTTATGTATAAATACAAAAATATTACGACAACCTCATCGGACTTGGAAAATACTATAGTAACGTATAAATACTATATTAATGTGTAATTATAGAAATTTACAAGTGACTTCGCCTGACAATCAGCAGCCGAAAAATATAGTATTAACATGTAAATACAAAAGATTATCGGCGACTACATCAGACCACCATTGGTAGGGAAATACAACACTAATGTGTAAAATACTGTATTATCATGTAAATACAAATATTCACCAACGATTTTGCCTAACCACTAACGATCGAAAATTACAATATTAACAGGTAAATACTATATTTATGTGTAAATACAAAGATCCACCAGCAACTTCGTCGGACCACAGGCTGCCAGCAAATACAGTAATAACTTGTAAATACTATATCAACGCGTAAATACAAAACTTTATCAGCGACTTCATCGAATCACTAGCAGCCAAAAATACAATATTAGTCTGTAAACACAGTAATAACGTGTAAATATAAAAGATTCATCAGTGACTTCGTCAAATCACCTATGGTTGGAAATATAATATTAACAAGTAAATATTGTATTTACATATAAATACAAAAATTCATTGCTTCGCCAGACCAATGGCGGCCGGAAAATATAGTATGAACTTCTAGATACTATATTCATACGGTATTAAAATTCACCCATAATTTGCCAGACCACCAACGATCGGAAAATACAATATTAACCTATAAATACGATATTAACACGTAAGTACAAAAATTTGCTGACAACTTTGTGGAACTACTGGCGACCGATAAATATAGCATTAATATGTAAATATAAAAATTTACTGGCAACTTTGTCAGACCACTAGCACCCAAGAAATACTATATTAAGATAAAAATACAATATTTCTATGTAAATAAAAAAAATTACCAATGACATCGTCGGATATCATTGATACCCACGACTTCGCCGACGGTTAAAAAAATATTATATTTGCATAAAAATTCGTGCAGCCATAAGAAATACTACAAAAAAAATCACAAAAAGACAAATTAATAATTAGATCACATAATATTTACAAAAACTCACAAAAATCAACCAAATACAAAAATCATTCTCCCTCATTTTTCTCACCATCCAAACAGAATTACAAAAACATAGAAGATCAACTTAAAATCAATAGCAACGAGAAAATCAACCACTGTTTCGTTGTTGTGCTGGCATTGACCGGTTTCATACCCAGAGAGTAAGGGTAATATCGTTGGCGCTGACAATTTCTCCGACGTGGGTCTCAGTCGTGTAGATCCAAAAACAAGCACTGCCATCACAAATCATGATCTCCACCTTAATCTGAGGTCACGTGATACGATTTGCTACCGGCAGACTCTGAATCTAGTGTTAAGACAACGAGATCATCCTCTCCGGCAATTGTAGCCTCTGGATTCCCGACCAAACAAGTAAGCAATGTGAGGAGGGAACCAGCTCCGGCGGGATGAGATTAGTACCAAGATCCATGAGTTTTGTTTTTGACACCGTCGAAACCCATAGACGCCATTGACAGCGAGAGAGAAAGAGCGAGCTTCATCGTCACCATAGTCAGAGTTGCTCCATGCAAACGCTATCGACAACGCGTGTGAAAGAAACAAATGCCATCGCTGTTAGAACGTTCATTCGCCGTCGAAGAAACCTAACCAAAGACCTTTTGCGACCTCTGATTGTGCACAGAAACACTGACGAGGATAGTCAGGAACTAGACGATAGACAGAAGGAGATAGAGAGAGAAAGTAACGAGTTAAGGAGAGAGGAAGGAGCAAAAAGCAAATAAGAAGAATAATAATAACAACCAGATTTGTTATGGGGTATTTTTTGAGTTTTTAATACTTTTAGAACTCTGATTTGAAAAAAAAAAAAAAAAAGCTATTTGCTTCACCCTTTTTAAAACATCTTACATTATTTACTAATGAATCAATTCTGCTATTTGCTATAATTTCTCATCTATTTATATGGTGCTGAGCACCACCCTAGCATTGTTTATAGTATATCATCTATACGGATCTACTATCAGTTTTTCAAGTTCTAATATGTTGTCCCGCTGACTAGAAAATGATGGGATTCATTTAAGTACAGCAAGAGAAGCAACAAATCAAAGAATGAAAAAGTAGAAACAAAAATGGCATCGAAGAACAACATCAACAGCAGCATAACAACAACAACAGCATCACTTCTACAATGATCAGTTCCTACTCTCTTCCTCGCTTTCACGAGTCTTTACACTCTCTACCTTTCTTCTTCTTCTTCTTCTTTACTTCACCTTCTTCCTCTCCCTCGTTGATTTCATACAACGCGTTGCTCCCAGACTCCATCAATGGCTATGTCGCCGACCTCCCCAGATCCCTCAATTATGGCTTTCTCGAGAGCTACAGGTCCTTTGCTTCCGATTCCAAGCCCGGAACCTACGGTGATGAAGATGCAATCCGGTCCGACAAAAAACATAACCTTAAATTCCCTCCTTATCTCAAGAACCCACAGATCAAGATGTACAATGTAGAGTACTAGATCCTGGGCGACCTGATGACGCCGCCAAAGAAGAGAACGATGTCATTTGCAAGGAAGGTTTCTGACGCCAAAGAATACGACGTCATTTTCGTGCCATTCTTCGTAATGCTAAGCGCAAAAATGCATCTAGATAGGGCGAAAGGACTATTTAGGAAGAAGGTCAGGAATGAGGATTACGAGAGGCAGAGGGAAGTTGTAGATTTTGTGAAGAAGAGTGAGGCTTGGTAATGTGAGAACACAAATGAATTGAAATGAAAATATATTAACAGGCAAACAGGCAAGCAACATGAGGAGTAGACTTGCGCTGGCGCGATGGGATTAGCTTCGAGATCCATAAGCTTTGTCTTTGACACCGTCAAAATCATGACTAGTAGACGCCATCAACGGCAAGAGAATACGTGAGCTTCATCGTCACCATAGTCGGAATTGCTCCATGCAGACGTTGTCGACAACGCGAGTGAAAGAAACTAACGCCATCACTGTAAAAACGTTCGTCATCGTCGAAGAAACCCAGCCGACAACCTTTTGCTGTAAGAAAATTTACATTTATTCAGAGTTATGATTTTCATATATGCATAAATCAAATTGCATGAAAATCATCTAAATGCGGAGACGTGAAAAAAAGAAAATTTAACCTCCGGTCATTGATAATCTGAAGAATGAATGGAGAGTATACCTACAAGAATTCCTAAAGAAAAATTTTGTGAAAGAAGAGGCTCTTCTAAACCTTCTACAATTTTAGAGAGATTGTGTATTTCTTAAATAAATTGCACAGGTATAAGGACCTTCTCTTACGTGATTTTTATAGACATCCACCATCAAGAAGTGTTACCATCAAGAGGTATCTTTGAAATAAGGCATTCTTTCTGAAGCATTATAACAATTCAGAGATATCCTTTGGTTAACACCATTTAGAAAATATACGTATGTTGGACCACTTAAATATATATTTTTATTTATTATCTTTAAAAAACCAAATAAATAATAATAAATTAATTAAAAATAACATTCTCCCATTATATCTCTTAATATTAACTCATAAATGGTAACGTAACTTAATGAATAAACCTTATGTTTATTTCAGGTCCAACTTAATTGATTTTTCTTAAATAACTGAATATGTGCACAACTGAATATGAGAAAACATCACAACTGAATAAGAGTTTCATAAAAATAACCAAATGTACGTACAATGAAATTCACATCATGAAACTAAGTCCCATTCGTACTACATGATCCTTAAAAATCTTTGGTGGTATGCCTTTAGTTAAAGGATCGGCAATCATCAACTCAATGCTAACGTGTTCAATGACCACTTTCTTTTCTTTAACATGTTCTCTTATAGCCAAGTATTTAATGTTGATATGTTTACTTCGACTACCGTTGTTATTGTTCTTGGCCATAAATACTGCAACTGAATTGTCACAATACAATCTCAATGGCCTAGAAATAGAATCCACAATTCTAAGCCTGGATATGAAACTCTTTAACCATACACCATGCGAAGTAGCTTCAAAACAAGAAACGAACTCGGCCTCCATAGTAGAGGTAGCAGTCAAAGTCTGTTTTGCACTCCTCCAAGATATAGCTCCACTGGCAAACATAACCAGATGTTGATTTTCTCGAATCAACATAGCCAACGAAGTTTGCGTCGGTGTAACGTCCCGAAATTTATTTAATATTAATGTAATGTAAATGATGAATTAGTGTGCCATAATTAAAGTTTTAACATTTATTAGACTATTTGGTTGGATTTTTGAATTTTTGGTTGTTTTGTTAAATTAATGAATTCGAAGGATTTCTTATTGTTTTAAAATGATGTTTTGAGTTTTAAAACACAACAATTTGTAAAATGTTAAAAATACTCCGTTTTGCAAAACCGTGGGCGGCACATGGTTTTCGCACAGTAAAACCGCCCACCGATTTTCTCTATTTATTTCCTTCCTTCCTCTCTCTCTCCTCACTCTCCCGCAACACCTCTCTCTCTCTTCTCTCTCTCTCTCGGCAGCTCACTCTCTCTCTCAATTCTCTCTCTAATTTTTGAAACCACATTCAAATCCAAGCTTCGGGACAGCAAGGAGGAAGCTCGGGGACGTGATTCGGCAACCGAAAACGCGGATTGAAGCTTCGATTCGAGGTTAGATTCGAAATTTCTAAACTTTTTACAAAATTTCCAATTTTGTGTGTTTTTGAAATCTAAGTTTGTTTTAGCTTAGAAAACCGTGGATTTGTGTTAAATGAACTTAGAACAACTAGAATCTAAGCTTAGATTGAAGAAAAACGGATTGAATTCAAGATTTTTTATTTTTCTCCTCTTTTTCTCATTTTCGGATTTTTGAGGATTTTGAGTTTAAATGTTGTTTAAATGATTCCAAACATGTTTTAGAATGTTTTTCTATCAAGTATAGTTGTTTTTCATGCCTGGGATTTGAGAAAAACAGGTTAGAAACAAGATTTGGATTTTGGGGATCGAGAAACCTGTGGCTGGGATTTCTGGGTTTTCCCAGTTCGGCAGGCCGAAGTTCATGTTCGACAGGCCGTAGTGATGATCGGCAGGCCGGTGTTCTTCCGACCGGCAGGCCGAATCTGGGGAAATGTTCGGCAGGCCAAACCTCGTTTCCGGCAGGCCGAACTGTGCAGTTTGGCAGGCTGAAGCAAGGCGTCCGGCAGGCCGAAGCAGGGCGTCCGGCAGGCCGACCGAGGCATGGAAAATTTTGTGATTTTTACCCGTTTTCACTGTTTTGAACCCTGATTTAAATCCCAACCTTATAGGATGATTTTAATGATACAAATGGCACACTAGGACATCATGAAATGATTTAGTAACATAGAATGTCTCAAATTAGATATTGATCGACTTAGTTTGTATTTAGGATCGTTCGTGGTTCCGTGGAGCTAACGTATAGCGGACCGGGATTACGGTGTGGGGTACCGGCACAAGTATTGAGGTAGGACTTCTATCCTATTTCTTTGGTAGCCTGGTTTTGAAATGATTTGGCTTTGAAAAGGATTTCTATCAAATGTTTCCAACGGTTGTTTGAAAATGGTTTTATCGGTTATATTTTAATATACCGTGATCTGAAATGAATTTCATAATAAATGTAATTGACAACACTCGGTAATTGGGTTTTGAATGATAATGATAATAAACACATGGGCATGATGCCATATCAGAGATCGGATCATGTAGCGATCGACCTTGGGGGCAGGTCCCGAAACCCAGCTGGGCCACTACGGTGGTGATTTCATGGTTTGCCTAGGTAAAAGTAAATTGGTGTTTTGATTTGACGAGTAGACTGTTCTGTGTCAGGACGGTTCTACTCAAATTGTTTATTTATTTATTTATTTAAGTTTCCTTTGAATAACTTCTAATAATGCTGTGTTCCTTTGCGTTAAACTATTTTTATAAAACACAGTCCTACTGAGCCTTTCGCTCACGTTTTATTGTTTTAAATTCCCCCCTTCTAGGTGGTTTCCCATTTAGGTTTGGAGAAGATTCTTCGGACCGAACTCAGGAGCAATAGGAGAATTTATTTACATTCTGTATTTATTAATCAAGGCATGTAAGACTTAACTTTATTTGTACTTGGACTGTAATTGTATTTGTGATATTGTCAGATCCATGTGTGTGCACAAGTTGTGGGTTGTGGAACCCATATTCGCGGTTTTTATTCAATTATTGTTATTTGTTTAATGATTTTAAATTCTTTTATAAAATGTGGTGGAAAATCTCTTTATCTCTTACTTAATTGGATTCTCAAACTCTCGGTTTTTAATTAAATTCTCTTTTAATTAATCTAAATATTCCGCCACGTCACCTCCCGTACTCCGGGGCGTGACAGTCGGAGTATCCAACCACCTCTAGATTATCAGTCCGTCTATACATGAGCATGTAATCTTTAGTCCCTTGAAGGTATCTCATCACCTTCTTTGTAGCTCTCTAGTGGTCAACATCTGGGTTACTTTGATATCTGCCCAACATTCCTACAGCAAATGCAATGTCAAGTCTTATACAGACTTGAGCATACATTAGGCTTCCAACAGCTAAAGCATATGGAATGTTTTTCATTTGTTCCCGTTCGAGCTCATTTTTCAGGCACTGGTTCAAATTGAACCTGTCACCCTTCACAATGGGCGCTATACTTGGTGAACAATCTTTCATCCGAAACCTCTTTAGAACCTTATTGATATAGGTCTCTTGAGACAAACCCAAAATGCCTCAAGATCTGTCCCTATGGATCTTAATGCCAATGACATAAGATGCCTCTCCTATATCCTTTATTTCAAAGTTCTTTGAGAGAAATTGCTTCACCTCATATAGCAAACCCTTATCATTAGTTGCAAGTAATATGTCATCCGCATATAGTACAAGGAAACAAATCATACTACCATTGACCTTCTGGTATATATATTGATCCATGATATTATCGTTAAAACCAAACGAAGAGATAACGTCATAGAACTTCAAATACCATTGACGAGAGGCTTGTTTCAATCCATATATGGATTTCTTAAGCTTGCAGACTAAATGCTCACCATCACTAGATGAAAATCCTTCTGGTTGTTTCATATAAACCTCTTCCTCTAGATCACCATTAAGAAAGGCCGTTTTCACATCCATTTAATGCAAATCCAAATCAAAATGGGTGACCAATGCCATAATAACTTGAAGAGAATCCTTTTTAGATACAGGAGAAAAAGTCTCCGTATAGTCAATTCCTTCTCTTTGAGTGAATCCTTTGGCAACGAGTCTTGCCTTATGTCTCTCAATGTTGCCCAATGAGTCTTTCTTTGTTTTAAAGACCCATTTACATCCAATGACTTTTACACCATTGAGTAACTCAACGAGATCCTAGACTCTGCTAGATGCCATAGAATCCATTTCGTCTTTCATGGCACTGTACCATAAGTTAGATTCCTTAGAACTCATGGCTTGTGAAAACGTTTTAGGATCATTTTTGGCTCCAACATGTAGTCAGACTCTTATAGATATACAATATAGTCATTAGGCAACGCCGGTTCAACATTCTCCTGAGGAACATGTTGTTCAACAGGCTGTTCAACAAGTTCCCGTATTTGTTGTTTAGTTGGATCCACTATCTCTTGATTAGCAGTCCATAGAACTTGAATAACTTGTTGTTGTTCATCATGCATTTGAACCTTAGGTATGTTGTGCACAACAATCAATCTATAATAAAAAGTGGAAGGTAAAGCATTTGTATGATCTTTCTCAAGAATAGTGTTTCAGGATCGATCGCTCCCACTAATTAAGTCATTCTCAAGAAATTTTGCATTCCTTGATTCCATAAATCTAGTACTATGAGATGGACAATAAAATCTGTATCCTTTAGACCGTTCAGCATAACCAACAAAATATCCACTTATAGTCCTTGGGTCCAGCTTCTTCTCTTGTGGATTATAAACTCTCACCTCCGATGAAAATCCCTAAACATGTACATGTCGTAAACTCAGTTTCCAACCTTTGAATAACTCAAAAGGCATCTTTGGGACAGTCTTGGTTGGAACTCGGTTCAACATGTACACTACCGTCTTAAGAGCTTCAGTCCACAAGAACTCAGGAAGTTTGGAGCTAGCAAGCATGCTCTGCATCATGTCCATTACTGTTTGGTTTCTTCTTTTAGCTACAACATTATGGTCTAGAGAACCAGGCATAGTGTATTGGGCAACAATCCTATGTTCTTGAAGAAACTTAGCAAAAGGACCAGGTGCTTGTCCATACTCAGTGTATTTACCATGGTACTCTCCACCTCTATCTAATCTCATGATCTTAATTTGCTTCTCGCATTGTTTCTCTACTTCTGCTTTAAAGACCTTAAAAGCATCTAGTGCTTCATTTTTATTGTTAAGCAAGTAGAGATACATGTATCGTGAGTAGTCATCTATGAAAGAGATGAAGTACCTTTGAGAGTACGTGTCCATGTTTGGACTACAAATATCTGTATATATGATTTCCAATAAATCAGAACTCCTCTTAGCACCCTTCTTTGACTTGTTGGTTTGCTTACCCTTAATGCAGTTCACATAAGTATCAAAATCAGTAAAATCTAAAGTACTGAGTACTCCATCATTTACTAATCTCTTAATTCTTTCAATGGAGATATGTTCCAATCTTCGATACCACAACATAGAGGATCCATCATTTATAACACATCGCTTAATTCCAACATTTTCATGGACGTGCATATCAGTATAATTGGCATCATTTTGTAAATTAAGACAGAAAAGACCATCAGACAAAGTACCATCTCCAATAAAATCAGATTTATAATACAAATTGAAAGAAGATTATGAAAATTTAAAGGAATATCCAATGATACAAGTCTAGAAACTGAAATTAAATTTCTAGAAAAACTAGGAATATAGAATGTCTTTTCCAAATACAAAATAAAACCACTACTTAAGATAGTTTGCACGTTCCTATAGCCTCCACATGTGAGCACATCTTATTTCCACAATAGATGCTTTGCTCACTTCCCACTGGCTTTTGCAGGTTTTGCAATCCCTGCAGTGAATTGGTAACATGGATTGTAGAACGAGAGTCAATCCACCATGTGTTATTACTAACATCAATCATATTGGATTCATAATAGACAAGTGAGAGTTGTGTACCTTTCTTATCAAGCCATTCACAGAATTTGGAGTAGTCCTTCTTTATGTGCCCCTTCTTCATACAAAAGAAGCCCTTGAACTCCTTCTTAATATCTGCTTGGATAGGAACCTTGCCTTTTCCCCTTTTGCTTGGTCTGATTTTTCTTTTTACCTTGGGTTGCCAAATTTACTTTTTCTCTCACTTCCAAGACGAGTCTTCCCTCCTCTTGAACACACATGGTCAATAGCTCATTAATTGACCATTTGTCCTTAGGTGTGTTGTAGGAGATCTTAAAGGGACCATACTCAGAGGGTAGAGTATTTAGAATGTAACGCACCAGGAACGAATCAGACATCTCAACCTCAAGCGTCTCCAATTGAGCCGCAATGTCCCTCATGCGCATGATATGCTTACGCACGCCTTTTATATTGGTAAGCTTCAAGGATGAAAACTGCATTATCAGGGTGCTTGCCAATGCCTTATCTGAAGACTCAAATTGCTCATTAATAGCCTTCAATAGTGCTTGAACATTGTCATATTGATTAACTGAACCCCTAATTTCAGCAGAGATCTTAGTCTTTCTGAACATAACTGAGAGACGATTGGATCACTCTTACTTTTCATATCGACTAATATCATCTAGAGTACTAGTCTCAGTGATAGAGGGCGGTTCATCTTTTCTTATGGCATAGTCAATGTCCATCCACCCTAAACGAAGGAGAATCCTCTACTTCTAGACTTTATAGTTATCACCCTTAAGCTTGAAAATATCACATTTCATATCAGATAAATTAACAAGTTAAATTACTGCAATACATCAAACATACATGCTCATGTCACAAAATTTGAAGCTAACAACTATATGTCATGTTTTACCAATGTAAATCACGCAATAAAAATTATGAATCATATGGCATAAAAACTACCTGTGGGCTAAGTTTTCAATTCACATTGATTCATATACAATCTTATGATGAAACTATTAAACTATATTCCATTTCTTAATCCCTGTGAGTAAATTAAGTAAAATAGTTTAATATTTTACCCTAACTAATCATATTTAATATAATAAAATTTTATGTGGGATAAATTTTATTATACCAAACATAATTAGTAACAATTAATGTCCGTTTAACTATATGTGATTTGAAAAACTTAACATATAATTTCAATATAATCTAAGATGCTGTGGCTACTCTTAAATTAATTGAAATTATACAAATCACTAAAGACATTTAATTTTCATGCATAAAATATTCATGAATTTGCATGTATTAAAAATAACAACTAAAGAATACATGCAAAATAAATTATGCATAAATTCAATAACGTTTCTAAAATTAATTTCCAAAATTTTATTTAACCATAAATAATAAAATTTTGGATTTTATTAAAATTAATTTTAGATTTATTAAAAAAAATTTCCAAAATACCCAAATTAAAAATCTAAAAATTAAATTTTTTTTTGGAATTTTTTTTTTATTTTTCTTGCCCAGAAAACGACATGTTGTTTTGGGCATTGAGCCCAAAACGACATGTCGTTTCGAGTAGGTGAAAAACGCCACATGCCCCTTAATACGACATGTCATTTGATCACTGATGAAAAAGACGTGTTATTTTATGAAATGACCAGTACCCTTGCTCGCCTCAAAACGACATGTCGTTTTTCTTAATGAAAAATGACATGTCATTTTTAGCAACAAAATGCAGACTTATGGGGTCAAAACGACATGTCATTTTTGGCCCCTGATTTCATTTTTTTTTCCGTTATTTTGGGTCTTCTTTGCCTGAATTTGACCCAAATAGGTCCAATTGTAGACCCGATCATTTCTATACCTTATGGGCACTAAAATTGACGTTTTAAAATCAAAAAGTGTTAGAAAATTAATTTCTGAATGATTTCTAACGTTGGTTTTTATCAAAAACATCCAAAAAATGACTTCAAATGCAACAAAGTTTTGGGCATTTTGAAAACTCCATTAAAACTCCATTCGAATATATCAAGCAAGAGAAAAAACCATGTTGTTGATACCTAATGTAAGAAAATTTACATTTATACAGAGTTATGATTTTCATATATACATAAATCAAATTGCATGAAAATCATCTAAATGTGAAAACATAAAAGAAAGAAAATCTAACCTCTAGCCATTGATAATCTAAAGAATGAATGGATCTACAAGAATTCATGAAGAAAAATTTGTGAAAGAAGAGGCTCTTCTAAACCTTCTGCAATTTTAGAGAGATAGTATATTTCTGAAATAAATTACACAGGCATAAGGACCCTCTCTTATGTGATATTTATAAACACCCACCATTAGGGTGTGTTACCATCTAGAGGTATCTCTAAAATAAGGCCTTCTTTCTGAAACGTTATAACAATTCAGAGATATCCTTTGGTTGACACCCTTTAGAAAATATACGTATGTTGGACCACTCAAATTTATTTTTTATTTGTTTATTATCATTTAAAAAACCAAATAAATAATAACATTTGCGACCTCCGATTGCGCACAGCAACACCGATGAGGATAGTTGGGAACTAGAAGATAGAGAGAGAGTAATGGGTTAAGAGGGAGAGGCAGGAGAAAAAAAAAATAACGAGATTTGTTGTGGGGTGTATTTTTGGGTTTTTAATACTTTTACAATTCTAATTTAGGAGAAAATGCTATTTGATTCACTTTTTTAAAACATCTCACATTATTTACTAATGAACTAATGAAATATGCTATTTGCTACAATTTTTTTAATCTATTTATATAGTTTTGAGCACCACCCTTTTTTTGGCATTATATATTAAGCAATTTTATTTAAGCATATAAGGTTAAAACTCTGCTACTAACAAAATAGTGGGACCCGGTTTTAAAAGTACACTTCATACTAAATTAGGACGTATAGTTTTATGAGTAGCGGGTTATAACACCATGTGGATGAAAAGATTTTTCTTGTGATTAATTACAAAAATTTCCCTTAAATTATAGCTTTTGTAACACTTTGCTCTTGAACTTCAAAACTGTAACATTCATTCCCCTTCAAGTATAGACCATTAACAAAAATAGTTATTCTATTAGAATTTTAACAGAAAATTGACGAATGATTATAAAATTAGAGGCACGTTGATAATTTTGGTTATAAAAATAACCATAAAAATTAAAACTATAATAAAAATACTCTTTATTGATTGTTATGCTCGAACCACAAGTGAAAGGGTCATTAAAGTGATAAAGTGCCCAAAAAGATCGAGTATCATCCCACGAAGATTGAATTTTTAAAAGTTTTTTAGACTAATTCTGATGGATTCTTAAAACTTAATTTTATCTAGGCAATGTTAAATTTGAATCAAAATGTGAATCCAATTAAAATTAAGCTAACTAAATTAAGCAAGCAATTAACAAAACAAACACAAACGTGATAATTTTGTGAAACGGAAATCCTATATGATGAAAGTCTATGCACTTGATTTCACTCTATTCTACCTATGCTTGTCCTAATTGGTAATTCTAAACTCATTTCACCCAATTCATTGATCAAGGATTTAAATTCAAATCATTCCCTTTCTCAAGCGTTAATGAGTATATTTGCATTGATAAAAAGTCAACATCTCTATCTAATTTGTTTATCTACACACTCATTTAGTACATCCTAATAAAGACCATCAAAGTGCTACTTATTCTCTTGAACACAATGACACTAAGATTGTGTATCTCAAAATCGATAACAATTTAACCTCTCTAGAGCATTAAAATCCACAAATCACTGTCAAATAATTCATTTCTCAATAAATTAGAAGCATTAAGCAAATGAGAACACAAATGAATTGAAATGAAAATATGTTAACAATTATCCAAGTATTCCAAGCATAATTTAAATAGAGCTACATCAAGTGTTAGACTAGATGCCCTAAGGATTAAATGATGTAATAGTTTTTAAAACATTTAATTAATAAAAAGTTTAATATTTATTTCATATATCAAGTATATCCTCTTAATGTTCATTTCTGTTGAATGTATGATAAGTAAATAAAAGTTTGAGACTGTCATTCTAAACCTTTAAGATCGTAAA
This sequence comes from Artocarpus heterophyllus, assembly GCA_025403435.1. NCBI lineage: Eukaryota > Viridiplantae > Streptophyta > Magnoliopsida > Rosales > Moraceae > Artocarpus > Artocarpus heterophyllus. The sequence continues at coordinate 35,323,812 of CM046333.1, read as the reverse complement.
TATGATGGACAAATCATCCAGAATACATTGATTTTAAGGTGATAGTCTAAATATATAAGGTCCGCAACTAAGGAAATAAAATGGGGCGTTTAATTTATGCTAAGATTGTTATGTTATCTACATCCCTAACGGGAGATGGCTTGTCTTGGTCATTGGACTTGGACTCCATGAATAGAAATATTGGTATATTTGTCATTAGTGATGATATATTGAATCGGGACTAAAGATGAATTGATTTGATTAATAATTTTGTTTGAGTAAGTCAATTCACTTTAGAAAATCATGTGTTACATCTTAATTTTGAAATGAATCAGTGGGTATTCTTAACTTGTGTCTTTTGATGTCTCCATGAATAGAAACATTGGTATATTTTTCATTAGTGATGATATATTGAATCAGGACTAAAGATAAATTGATTTGATTAATAATTTTGTTTGAGTAAGTCAATTCACTTTAGAAAATCATGTGTTACATCTTAATCCTGAAATGAATTAGTGGATATTCTTAACTTGTGTCTTTTGATGTACTAAAAGGTGACATCCTGAATTATATAAAAGTATGCATACTAGTACGTTGGAGATAAGACTCTTGAATGACATAGACTCATTATTTATAGAAAAAAAATCCATAGCTTTTTTGTGGAGTTAATGATATTCTCTTATAGGCATTATCCTATAGTTGAAACACTGGAGCGCTCAATCTTTTGGATACATATATGTAACCAAAGGGTGTACTATTTATGTTGATTATGAATTAGTAAGTATTCCAATGGTGAGATAATGGAACATAAAATAAATATAATCAGGAAGGTAAAACAGAATTTATTCTTAAGTTGAGTATGCATATCCTATGGGGATGCTACACATTGTGATATGTAATAGACATATAACTTATTGGAGTTTCATAATTCATACATAGTTCAAAGAGTGTAGCTTTAAGCTTTTAGTGGAATTAGTTTAGAGTTGATAATTATAAAATATAAATGTCAGGGATATGTTATTTTATAATTATAGAAGCTTGATCTATATATGTCCATCGGGTCTCCATTGCTAGCTCTTAATAATTCCTACAACGATACAACATATTTTTCAAAAATATTGGTAACTTGTATTAATTTTAAGATTGGCTTAAATTCAGTTGATAGATTTAATAATTTATGTTAGTTTATTAGTTGAATTAATTGAAAATACATATGTTGAATTATTTGAAATATATTTTATTTGAATATGGGATTATCTGTATATGACTGTTTTAATCATATAACTTCAGCATTGGGTTATTTGAATTAAAATTGAAATTCTATGAAAACTTCCTGGGTTAAATAGAATAGGTAACAATCCAATTAAACCAAAACTGGTGAACCAGTGGGTTGGGTGGCTTGCTTAGAGCCTTGAAAACCTGTCGCTAGGTTAACCTTCATAGGGCGATTGACCCACCGCCCTTTTGGGATTTGGTTTTTGGTCGAATTTGGAAAACCAATATGATAAGAAAAGATGCTCTACCAGCCTCTATAAATAGAAAAGTTTTCCTATGCTTATATGTCATTATTAACATCAAGATAGGTCACTTGAGAGGTCTAGAGAGAGATTTTCTAGGGAGAGAAATTCTACTATAAGAGATTCTTGTTCAGTACCTAGAACAATAATTCTGATTTTTCTCTTGTGATTGTGGGGAGAGTTACTAAGAAAGAATTGAACAATGTTAGCACACTCGCACTCTAATCGTGGAAAAGAGAATAGCAAAGAAGACCAGCTGGTTGATGCTCTTCTGGACGTGATTCTTAGTAGAAGTTCTGTCAAACGATTTCTATAAGAAGTGCGACTACAAGTCTAATGGGTATGTAACATCTATTATTGATTTATCGTATATAGCATGTCTAACTCATTTATGGAAAATTTTATTTATTAAAACATTTTAAAATCCACTGCATATTACTTTTCCAACATCATGGCCCTTAGAAAGATAATCTAGCCACTCATAATGTCAATAATCAACATAATCAAATCCAAAATGAAATCATGTTTAACACAAAAATTAAAAAAAATAAATAAATACAAGAAAAGAGGGAAGAAAAGAAACTATTGATGATTTTACACTCCAATCTTCAATTCTTCCTCCAATCTTCCATAGAATCCAAAAGCCCTTGATTTTGTGGCTTCCAATCTCCAAAAATTAGGTTTTCATTACTCTAAAAGCCCACATGGTTGCCAAAATTCCTCCAATCTTCCATAGAATCCAAAAGCCCTTGATTTTGTGCCTTCCAATCTCCAAAAATTAGGTTTTCATTACTCTAAAAGCCCAAATGGTAGCCAAAAGGGTGTTTTTAAAGTGTGGGTTCCTCCTCCCAATATTCTAGCAAAATAGGCTTTTATACGTACCTTTTTTTTAGAGTTGTGCCTAACCTTAATAAGGGTGTCAGTGTTTTTCGGCGCTACAGTGAAGAAACTCTCACTATAGCCTCAAAACATGGAGCTGGAATTTTTGAAGCAAGGGCAGGCACTGCAACGCCAGATTGGGTTTCTTCGGACATTGCAGCGAGAGATCTATTCTCTACAACGACTGGGTTTTGAAATGCCTACACCTAATCCACTTGCCCAATAATTGACCCCTCTCACGTGCCAAAACTCAATCCTTTAGCTTCTAATAGCTTTTGTCTATTTTTAATGAGTGAAAATAATATAAAAACAAATCAGTAGTAAAATAAAATAAAAAATAACATAAAAACCATAATTAAACTAAAATTACTAAATATAAATCAAAGTTAATTAAACATGGAAAATATGTAAATAAAAACTAATAAATTGCTTCAAAAACTAACAAAACGTATAAGTTGGGCTACTAAAAATGTCAATCTATTATTGATGATAAAAGAAATCAATTTAGATCATTATACCATTGGAATTCTTCTTTTTTGATATACCAATTTTTTAAAAAAATTTAGTAATTGTTTTCACACTTAAAAAATATTTTAAAATTTTAAAAATTATAGATATATTAGTGAAATGAAAAAGAATATAATACAAATATATTCAATATAACAACAAATATAACACAAAATTTACAAAGAGAAAAACTCTGATAATATTAGTATTCCATATTTTTGAAGTTTTCATTGGTATTTATATTTTCTAAAATTTCAAAATACTTTTTGAGTGTGAAAAAAAGTTAATAAAATTTTAAGTATATCAAAAAAAGAGGGATCCGAATGGTAGTATATTCTTAATTGATTTTTTTAATCATTAATAAAGACTATTTTTATTATAGTTTTAATTTTTTTGATTATTTTTATAGCTAGGGCTGGCAAAATTATGTTGCGTGTCGTGTTCATGTCAACAAGATTATAGTATGACACGATTAGGCTGAATACGAACATGACACGATTAATCAACGTTTCAGAAATGCAAACACAAACATAAGCCGCCCATGACAAGCGTAACACAACGACACAATTATTAGACGGGCCATGATGGGTTGACTCGATAACAACACATATATAACACATTTATGACCCAGTTAACTAAAAATTTAAAAAAATTAAAAAAACCAATAAAAAAATTAACAAAAACATAATATCTAATTAATACTAACCGATTAAAAAAACTTACTATATAATTTTTTTAACTGTATAATTAAAACCAAAATATATTAAAAGGCCTTAAATATTGATGTAAAAAAATATAATGATATTTAATTATTAAATGTTTTAAACTGTATTTATATTTAATTATTAAATGTTTTAAACTGTATTTTCCCCCAATCTTTAAATTGAAGAAGATTTATATTAAAGTCATAAACGGCTTTCATTGGCGATGCATGTGGGAGTGGAAGGTGAAAAACTGATAGTTATATAGAGAGCACTTGAGAGACATTCTCGTTTCCTTTTCATGTGGGACTTTTGAAAGAACAAAAGTGTAAAACCATAATAAATAAACTAAAAGCTGTCCTTTGATACTAAAACAACATTTGACGTGGTGGTGGCAAGTGCAATAAGAAAGCACCTCAGGTGTAAGGTTTGAATTCTTACACCTACAAAATCATAATTTTTTTTTGAACAGGCATGAATACAGCATCTATAGGATAGCTTCCATTTTGAAAATTATTTGGTGTTTTTATACGATATCCGCGATTCCTCTCGATTTGTAATTCAATACACAAGGTTATTGGTTCTGTTAGGTTAGCTATATGCTGTGTATTATCAACGATTTCTACGGACGGTGGTAAGATGATATCTTGAGTAGTTACATATCCGGGACCCTTGACACAAATAGACGCATCGCGAGTTCCATACAGATTACTTCTCAATACAATTTCTTTCAAATTCATTAAAATTTCATGTACGGATTCTTGAATACCGACTATGGTAGAATATTCATGTGGTATTTTCTCGGATTTTGCGCGTGTGATACATGTTCCTTCTATTTCTCCAAGCAAAGCTCTTCGCATCGCAATGCCTATTGTATCGGCTTGTCCTTTCATAAGTGGAGCCAGAAGAAAGCGTCCATAATAAAGACGTTTACTGTCTGCTCTTGATTCAACACACTTCCACTGTAGTGGCCGATTAGATACTGTTACTTTCTCTTGAACCATAGTAATATTATTTGATCAAATCATTGAATTATTTATTTCTCTTGAAATATTTTCAATGTTTATTTTTATACACGTCTTTTTTTAGGGGGTCTGCAGCCATTATGTGGCATAGGAGTTACGTCTCGTATGAAACTTAATAGTATACCACTTCTACGAATAGCCCTTAATGCCGCATCTCTTCCGAGACCGGGGCCTTTTATCATGACTTCTGCTCGTTGCATACCTTGATCTACTACTGTCCCAATAGCATTTCCTGCTGCGGTTTGAGCGGCAAATGGTGTCCCTCTTCTTGTACCCTTGAATCCACAAGTACCGGCGGAGGACCAAGAAATTACCCGCCCCCGTACATCTGTAACAGTCACAATAGTATTGTTGAAACTTGCTTGAACATGAATAACTCCCTTTGGTATTCTACGTACATTTTTACGTGAACCCATATGTCTATTCTTACGTAAACCAATTCTTGGTAGAGGTTTTGCCATATTTTGTCATCTCATAAATCTAAGCCAGAGATATATGGATATATCCATCGTGCTAGTATGAATTCAACCTGTTTATTTTTATGTTATTCGTGTCAACCCATTATAGCCCAATTAATATATGTGCGGTCCAAACTCGTTTATCTTGTGTCGTTTTCGTATCATGTCATCGTGTCGTGTTCGAAATTATCGGCTCTATTTATAACTATGATTAACAAAACATCCTTAATTTTAAAATTGTTTGTCAATTTACTGTTCACATTCTAAAAGAGTGATCATTTTTATTAACAGTTTATATTTTAAAAGAAACAGATGCTAGGTTTTGAAAATTGAGGAATAAAATATTACAAATGTTATAATGCAGGAGAACTTTTTAATTAATCCTTTTTCTTATTTATAGTATATCATCTATACGGATGTACTTATTATTTTTTTAAGTTCTAATAAAAGTATTTGATAGTGTTTTAAAAATAAATAAAAATAATTTTGTTTAAATTTTTTTTTTTGAGAATTATCTCAAATTGTTTTTAAAATTTGTCAGAAACCTTCAAATAGGCCAACATGTTGTCTGTCCGTCCCGTGGCTGAAAAAATGATGGGATTCGTTTAACTACAGCAAGAGAAGCAGCAAATCAAAGAATGAAAAAGTAGAAACAAAAATGGCATTGAAGAACAACACCAACAGCAGCATAACAACAACAACAACATCACTTCTACCATGCTCAGTTCCTACTCTCTTCCTCTCTTTCACTTGTCTCTGCACTCTCTCCCTCCATCTCTTCTTCTTCTTCACTTCACCTTCTTCCTCTTCCTCTCCCTCGTTCGTTTCCCACGACGCCCTTCTTCCAGACTCCATCAATGTCTACGTCGCCGACCTCCCCAGATCCCTTAATTACGGCCTCCTCGAGAGCTACTGGTCCTCCGCTTCCGATTCCAGGCTCCAAACCCACGCCGAGGAAGATGCAATCCGATCCGATAAAACCCATAACCTTGAATTCCCTCCTTATCCCGAGAACCCACTGGTCAAGCAGTACAGCGCGGAGTACTGGATCCTCGGCGACCTGATGACGCCGCCGGCGAAGAGAACGGCGTCGTTTGCGAGGAGGGTTTCTGACGCCGGAGAATACGACGTCGTTTTCGTGCCGTTCTTCGCGACGCTGAGCGCGGAAATGCAGCTGGGTAGGGCGAAGGGACTGTTTAGGAAGAAGGCCGGGAATGAGGATTACGAAAGGCAGAGGGAAGTTGTGGATTTTGTGAAGAAGAGTGAGGCTTGGAAGCGCTCTGGTGGTAGAGATCATGTGTTTGTTCTCACTGGTATGGTTTTTTTTTTTCCTTTTTCTTTTCTTTTCTTTTATTGTGAAGTTTTGGATTTGTATTCTTTGCTTGTTTATGGATTTCGAACGGTTTGTGTTTGTGTGTTTTTACCTTATGGTATGTGCTTTGTTTACATGAGCCTTGAAATTTCATTTTCTTGTGTTGGTTTAGAAGAAATAAAAAGCGTTCAACTTTGCTATTTGTGATTAGTATTGATTAGCTGATACTTGTTATGCAAACTTTTAGTGAGGATCTGAGTTTGTCAACCAAGAAGAGGACCTACCAAAGTTTGAACGGGTCCTTAAACTGATTTTATATGTTAGGAGCCAAGATCATTTACTGGCATGTTTCATGCAGGAAAAAAAAAAGTTTATTTTGCCTCCTTGTATTTTAGAGATTTATAAAGAAGAATGGAACAGCTGTATTGGAGTTCAAGTTGAATCTCTAATTTTGTTTTGGAAGTCTAGCGTATTAGAATTTTTCCCATTTCTGTGCAAATAAAATATTTTTGTTTGTTTGTTATATTCTTCTAGCCAAACTTGGCTACATGTTTTCTTGTGGAGTTGTGAGACTAATGGTATCTATAGGGATAACAAATTATCCTATCTACCACCTGGATGGGGCCATAGAAAGAAAAGAGAGAGCATACTGATAAAAATTCTGCTGCGTGCTTTAGCAGCTTATGATTTAGCCTCTGGATTGTCAGGTTATGTTAAAACTTGAAGCGTTGTTTGGCAGACCCGGTTGCAATGTGGCATGTTAGAGATGAGATAGCCCCAGCTATACTCCTGGTGGTCGACTTTGGTGGGTGGTACAGGCTCGACTCAAAATCATCGGGTGGTGGCGGAAACTCATCGAATATGATTCAGCACACCCAAGTGTCGCTACTCAAAGACATAATCGTTCCGTACACCCATCTACTCCCTAGATTGCACTTGTCAGAAAACAAGAAACGCCAAACCCTTCTTTATTTTAAAGGGGCCAAACACAGGCACCGGGTCAGTATCTATTTTCTAATATCATTAAACCAAGTGTTATTGGAATTTGTTTAAACATCTCATTTAATAGCATCATTTTATTTGGAAGCTTCACTTTTGTTTTAGGTATCTGCTAATTTAGCAATTCTTCCAATATCTTGTTTTTCATAGTTCCCTTTATCAGTCAACTTCCTGTACTTATTGTCAACGTACCTCTTTGTATATTGTCCTCTTTATCATACATCACTCTACCCATCATTGTTAATGATGGTTCTGCTTGTACCATATTATGCAGACAGTTAGGCTATTATTGAACATACCATGTATTACGCAATAAAAGTGTTTTGCTAGGATATAGGATGTGGTCAAATGTCAAGCACTAGCGTTTATTGCGTTTCTTTTAGGTTTTTTTTTTTTCTTTCATAAAATAAAAAGAAAGAAAGGTTTTGTGTTAGCTACAGTGTTTATTGAGTTCTTCTATCTCATAATTTGGGGGCCATCTTAGTGAAACTAGTGTGAATTGTGAATGACGTCACCATTGAGCTTGTAAACACCAAAAATAAAAGAAAAAAAAAGAGAGAAAAAAGAAATATGGTGAAAATTTCGGTTTCAATGGAATTGACAACGAAGGGGATGTAATAGATGGCGTTTTCTCTTTTAAACATACTCTTGTTGTGCTAATTTTGTGCTTGCTGGTTTAGCGTGGTGGTTTGTTGAATTTTTCCCATGTTCTCGTGGTGTAGTAAAACTATTTTCTTATAAAAGTATAGTAATAGCTTTGAGATTTTACAGATGATGTCCATATTTGAACGGTGACACAAGGTTACTTTGTCCTCTTAATGTAGCATTGTTAGGGGCTTGTCTTTTATTTTGCCTTGATCACAGTGAAGTATTGGAATGACTGCATATATTTAACGGAAAACAAGGACTGCATAGGCGTAGTGGTAAAGTCATTTTCGAGAGGATTGTCGATTACACTCTTCAATTTCCCATTATCAGGGCGGCCTGGTTCGAGAAAAATTGTGGGACTTACTGGTTGATGTGCCAGGCGTAATCATGGAAGAAGGCTTTCCTAACGCTACAGGGAGAGAGCAGTCGATAAAAGGGATGAGATCATCTGAGTTTTGCTTGCACCCTGCTGGGGACACTCCCACTTCATGCCGACTTTTTGACGCCATACAAAGTCTCTGCATACCTGTTATTGTTAGCGATAACATCGAGGCTCCCATTCGAAGGAATGTTGGACTATTCTGAGTTCTCAGTATTTGTGGCTGTTACTGATGCATTGAAACCAAACTGGCTAGTGAGTCATCTTAAGAGCTTTTCAAAAGAACAGAGGGATGGATTTCGGCGGAAAATGGCCAAAGTGCAGCCTGTTTTTCAGTATGACAATGGTTATCCCGGCGGCATTGGGCCAATTCCTCGGGACGGTGCAGTCAATTACATATGGAAAAAGGTTTATCAAAAACTACCAATGATAAAGGTAGCCATCGTTCGTGAGAAGAGAAAACCACCAGGTGTATCTGTTCCACTTCGCTGCCATTGTACTTGACCTTTTTTTTTGTTCAGTCATTCATAATTGTATTTCTATAATATCGTAGCTTATATCATGATAATATATCTTTCTTTCTTTTCCCCCCCTTGTGATAGTTGTGAATTTATAATGCTTTAAAGACAAATGATCAATTTACGTAACTTATTTGCAAATTATACATTAAATGCTTACAGGTCGAGATATTCTGAAGTCTGAACTAGAAAGCTTGATAGACAAATAATTTTTTTTTACTTGGCTTGACCCATTGGCAATACATATCTTGCTAAATTGATTCACTTTTCTTTCTTTCTTTTCTTCTTCTTTTGCTAAATTGATTCACTTTTCTTTCTTTCTTTCTTCTTCTTTTTAAATTTAATCAGCAGAATACTGTTAAGGACTTTCTTCCATCCTGCCTTTTACGAGCTTTTGCAATATCAAATAAGCTTTTCTCAGAAACTCTCAGCATCTACAAATGCATCCAATTATAATACCCACAAAACTCTTTCTAATCAGACATGAATTTTAAATACAATATCTCATTTCTGTATGAAGAGAAAAACGAAAAAAAAAAAACATAGGGAACAACAAAGGGAAACGGAAAGAAAATGTATGTCAACATCTAGAGTATAGAGCTATGTTGTGCAGCAAAAAAGGATAGCCAATCCCCCTTCTCTTGGAAGGAAACACCACAAACAAGACACTTATTACAAATCCAACCACAAGAGGAAGAGTGTTCGTAACTTTCCTAGGCAATGATGGATAATAACACACAACAATATCATGGTGACACCCTGCAAATGCAAGAAATGCAGTAATTGAAAGCAATATGTGGAACAAATCGAGCCATCTCAGCCTATAATTAGACGGTGCAGAAGGTTTCTTCCTCGCAGCATGGAACGTCCATATACCCGAGAAAGTCGCCACCCCGTAATACATTCTCCCGGTGGCTGTCTTGAAACTATCAGTGATGGTAAAGAAGACACATGAGGCTGCACAGAGACCAACAAAGAACCCCATCAGCCAACGGTTCAAAGTTGTGCAGGAGCCGTCGTTGGTGAGCAGAGGAGCAAAAATGGTGAAGGCAAGGATGGTGGCAGTAGGCAAGAGGACGTTGAGACGGGCAGTGCCGCTGAGGATTGCGTTGGTCATGTATATGAACCGGGATTCGTCAGCATCACCATCACTTTCATCGTCAGTATCATGACTTTCAATCAGGTCTTGGTGGACGGAGTTATCCATACCTGGACTGTTATGGGGAGTTCCTGAGTCGTTTATGAGAATGGCAGTTTGTGGGGTGGCTTATATAAGGAGATACGGGTGTGGGGGTGGATTCTTTGTTGAAATGAGGGGAACAAGTAATTCTATTCCGTTTGATTCTCATCAAGTTCAAATAGTCTAAAACCGTGTTGTACTAATAGATACTTTTCCTCGTTTTATAATTTTCTTTTTTTGCCCCCTTCCTTTGTCAACCAGGAGTAGGTCATATGCTAAGCACTTTCTTTAAATAAGATGGCTAAAGGTTTTTCTTCATCACGAATCCATCATATGCTATTTGAGTTGTCCAAGGAAACGAATGTATCGTCCTCGACAGTGGTACTTGCGGAAAGCAAATTACAGTTTTGATTAAAAAAGAAAAGAGAGAGCTGTTCACATTTTCAATTCTTTCCCCTTCTCGCTTTTTCTACGTGGTAGATGTGATTTTAGCTGTTGCAAACTGCCATTTTGTTTCCGGTATTTTAAAGGTTATTGACATTAATAGCCTTTGAACTTTAAGATTTCTCTCATTTTGTCTCTTGAACTTTAAAAACAACCGCTTTATGCCTTGAAGCCTGAATTTTATAAATCACCATTTTGCGGCTAGACATTCAAAAGTTCTCACGCTGTCTCCTCAATTTTTGATTTTCTATCATATATAAACGGAATAAAACTCACGTGATTCGCATATGGATTACTTGTAAGGGCAAAAATGAGATTTCATCACTCTTAAGTTTTCTTTCTTATTTACACTTTCACTTAGCCTTGTTTTTATCTAAATTCTTATTTAAAAAGGGTTTACTTGTACCTTTTTTCTCATTTTTAATGTGTAACTCATTCAATAAGTCAATATTATCATCGATATCTGAATTTAATACTAAAGACGATGAGTTGCGCATTAAAAATGAAAAGATATCGGCAAATAATATCAAGAAAAAAATATGTATACAAAGCCTGCTTAAAATGAGAGTAGATAAAAAAAAAAATTAAAAGAGAGTATAATCGTGAAACAAAACCTAGGAGTAATAAACTCTCATTTTTGCCCTTACAAATGACCTATGTGAGAATCATATTGGCTTAATTGTGTCTATTTGAATAGGAAATCAAAAAATAGAAAAAAATGAAAAGCTCTGAAGTAAGGACAGAATAATGATTTTTAAAATTCAAGAGATAAAGTGATGATTTTTAAAGTTTAGATGACAAAATAAAAAAGAACCTACAATTTAAAGGCCGTTAATGCTAATAATCTTATTATTGTTATTATTATTATTATTATTATTAAGAAAATCAATGACAAGGCATGTTGTTTGAACCTAGTAGTAAAATATTTTTAGTCATCTAATTAAAATTTAATGGTTGAATATGTGATTGTGCACTAAATGGGTCAATTGTTGAGATCTTTGGAAGTGAATACCGTATTTATAAACATTAGTAAATAATAGACCAAATTTAATTTCTAAAATTTTGCTTTCCAATTTTACCCTTATATCAAATCATCTCGCTTTCTTGCATCTTTTTTTCTTCCCTAATTTCTCTTTTCTCACTGTTTCTCCATCCCGCTACGCTCTCTCTCCTATTTTTCCACGACGGCTCTCTTAGGGTCCATTTGTTTCGAACATTATTTGGACTCAATAGACTCAAATTTAGATTCGAGTATCAAGAATTCTGTGGATATATGTTTGTTTCTCCGAAAATCCAAATTCTTTGAGTATCAAAAATTTAAGTTCTCAGAGTTCTCATTTCCCTTAAACTTTTGATACTTGGATATCTTTGCTACAGTAAAAAGTAAAATTCTCTCTCTTATATTTGAGAAAAAAATCATAACTTCTTTATTTAATATCCAATTGAGATGATTTTTTTTTATTGTATTCCTAATAAAGAGAGGAATAAATCAAGATCAATATTGCATATTTTTTAGGATTATTAACATTAAGATTTTATTAGATTTTTTAATAAATCAAAAACTATTTTCACTACCGTCTCTAAACACAAATTCTAATTTTATTTCATACTCAGATTAAAACTTAAATGCACATCTAAATATGAATTCGGATAACAACTCAAATCTCTAACTCAAATTTTAACTCAAATCATACTAACTTAAATCAAATCATTAATTCGAATCTATTTACCAAACGGACCCTTAGTCTCTCTCCTCCACCCCCTCACATCTCGTCACAAAAATACATTATTCAACATTGCCAGTAAGGATTTGCGCCGGATCTAACAGAGAAAATCGTCGCCGTTAGACGCTTGTCGCCGTCAGAGGAGTTCGAGGACGGAGAGGGCCGTGAAATTGCAGAGACATCCGCCAGCGGCCTAGTTTGCGATCTTCTAGAATGATGACTTATGTGTGCGTGTGAAGAGTTTCTCTCTCTACAATGATGATTCGTGACTATACTAGAGAGAGAGGTGAGCTTAGCTTCACATGTGGTTCTAATCTGTTAAGTGTTAAGGTGATTTTACTTTCCAACGAAAGGAAGAAAAGAAACCGTCCGAGAGAGATGAACAAAGGTGATTTATTTTTTATCTCCATTATATTATAGCAATATTATAATCCGGGTATTTTTGGACTTTCTTTACCTTCTAAATTGCTTATAATATTTAAACTTTGCTCTGTTAATCTTTGTTCTGTCGTTAGTTTGATATCTTTTTCTCTTTCTCCTAAAAATACGTCAGAATTTGGTAGGTTTACAGTTAAAATTTAGCAGGTTATAGCCCGTCGGTAATTAAAAACAGTTGGTGCTTTTTTGTTTTAAAAAAATATCAAAATCTAGTAAGTTTTAAGTTGGATTTTGACATGTTATAATCTAGTACCCTGCTTCAGCAATTAGAGGCAAGTTTTACGATGGAACCTAGTGGATTCTAGGACAGAACTTGACAGGTCTTATATTAAGAGAAAGAATAACTTGATCTTTTAATAAATCATCAATTTCTAACAAAATAACTAGTTTTAATAAATAGTTTGTTGGGAGACATTTTTAATAAGATAGTATATTTGGAGGCATTTTTGTAAGTTATGCATAATAACCGTAGGCATTCAATAGTGTGGACCAGAAGAATACAACATTCAAGCCCAAGTAAAAGAAATCTATCCCTTGTTTGGCTAAGGGTGATTTTCACCGTAAATTTAGTTTTGAACAGTGTAAAATTCTTACATGCTACAGTAAAAAGAAAAAAAATTGCTACAATATTAAACTATCACATACTACAGTAAAAACCATTTCTATAAATAGTTTCCATCACTAGCCAAACACCCCCAATGAAACTATTTAGAACAACTCATTTGTTTTTACCACTTATGTGTGTGTGTATATATATATACTATGACACATATTACTTTGCATGAATAAACCTACATTCCGTTTTACCCAAACTAAAAAACTCAACCCTAACTTTATCTCCTCTCTCTCAACCTCTCTTCTATCTTGCATTAACTGACCCTAAACATCGCTAATTACTCTATCAGAAAAACCTCGAAGTTGGCTCCGTCTTTGAACTCGCCGTTGTGCTTTATCAACACCGAGCTCTTAATGATTTTGCTGACGACAACCTTCAAACGACGATATGCGAGATCTACGAGGACGTTTGGTCATCGAGATCCATGAAGTGATCGACTTATCTGGAGCAACGATTGAGAAGAACTAGAGAATAAGAGAAGATCTAGAGTTATTCGCGGGATAATTTTGGTTTTTTGAAGTCTAAAAGTGAATCATTTGATAGGAAAGAGAATTTAGTGGCATCATGCAATTCCACTATACCAGAAATGGTGTTTTACTGATTAGCCCCTTTTTCTACGTATTGGCATGCATGGCTTTGTAAAGACTTAAGATATAGCTTATTAGAGAAATGCTAGGATCTTTTTTTATCACTCTTTTATTTTCCAACTAGAAAAGGCCGTAATTCCAAGCCAGTGTTTTACACTTTATTACAAAGTTACCATTGAATATTACAATACCTACTTAATTTTCTTTTCTTTTTTTAATTTGTCGATATATGTGTATATTTTGTTTTGTTCTTTTTTTTTTAATAATCTGAATTTAATAATCATAGGCTCCGCGTTTCTTATCTCCAAAACAGAAAACAACTAAATAAACTAATGGTTACTAATATATTTATACTTATTGTCCCCGATTCATAACCTTGTTACTTTGCATGTAATAGACAATATATATATATATATATATATATATATATATGTTGAATTCTGTATAACAATTTTTTTTAACACGTATATTATTTACTAAGATATTTGAAAAATGAGTTGAAGTTGAAAATTAAAACTGACAATAGTAACATATTTTACTTTATATTATGTAAAAATCGATAAGTTGAAACTGAATTCATCAAACTACGTATATAAATTTTGCATAGAATATTAATTAAGGTGTTATTAATGATTTTTTTCCTTAAAAGGAAACCAACAATTGCCATCATTTTTCCCTGTTTCATGCTTTTAAACATGCCAAACGGTAGACTTTATAATTAAGTGTGAAAAATTGGTTTGTAGTTAAGTTTTATCTATTTTTTTTTTGGGAGAAAGTGAAAATATCTGGTAAAATTAAAAAAAAAAACAACCATTTTAGAGAGTAAAAAAGAGGAATGATAAAAAGAGATATTTTAGTATACCTCAGCTCATTAATACTCTGTGGCACAGAGCAGTCTTTTCATCCGACGACTGTCAGAAGAAAATAAAGAGTGTTATCCGTGCGGTTTCTCCAAATAAGACACAGTGTCTTGCTCCAATAATGGACACAAACTGACAATCCCATTCAATATCAAAGCTACCCTCTGTCCTAAAACCCACTCGCACCGACTTGCATTTATGTTTGTAAAAGTGTGAAACTGAATGCGTCAATTAAATAAAAGAAGGAGGGAGGGAGGGAGGGAGGGAATATATAAAAAAGAAAGAAAGAAAAGCTTCATTGCTGGCCTGTGTGTGAGGGGCAAGTACCGTATGTATACGTTGCACAATTTGAAATAGAATAATTTCCATAAAAAAATTGAAATAGAATAAAATGTAATTTCTTGTAATATTGAAAATTTAAATATAAAATATGTTAATAAGACATGTGGTTATTTTTTATTTGTAAAATTAAAATATATCTACAGTTCATGAATATTCTTTATGTGTCATAATACATATATATAAAGACATTCATTATATTTAAAAAATTCTTAGAATTAAGGTGTTTGTTGCTTAAATTCAAATTGGTATACAAAATAACGATTTTAAAATTTCTTAAAAATATAGCATTTTTTTACTGATAGGTTGGATTTATCGACAAATTGAAATTAAGGTATTGTAATTAAATTAATAATATAGTTTGTTGACAAATCAAAATTAGGGTGTTGTAATTAACTTAATGACACAGTATTATTAAGTCTTTTTTATGTGTATCATTGGTTATATAATTGATATATCATTAAGTTAATGATACGTAATGATAATAATACGCAATGACATTTATTTTTTAAGGCTTCAAGTGGATGATAGTTCTTGTTTTGTGATATGTAATTAAATTAATGATATAGTATTTATTAAGTCTTTTGTGTATCTTATAGATTATATAATTGTTATATCATTAAGTTAATGATATGTAATGATAATGATATTCAATGACATTCATTTCATTTTTTTAAGACTTCAAGTGATAATAATAATACATCAATGTAACATATTAAAATAAGAAATATACGTCTATATTTTTCCTTAATTTAACTATTCAAAAAATAAGAAAATTTGTTATAAAAATTTAAATACATTATAATATTTAGTTAGAGAGTATTTTAAGGCTCTAATTATATAAAATTTTTAAAAAAGGACATATATATAATATTTGCATAATGAATACAGATATTAATTCACTCCTTAAAAGATTATGTAACTTTTGCATATAAAAAAGTAGCAAGAAGTGGAGAATCCAATCAGTAATTTGGTAATTTTGGTTGTCTATACAGGAATATGCATGATCTTGTACATGCACCTAAACTAAATAAGATAAAATGTTAATTTTGGGCACTTCTTTTGGAACATGAAAACATTTGAAAGAGTTGCTGCCAAAACTAATTAAAGCCAGTGCATTGTATTGAAATAATAAAATATTGATTTTCTTTTTTCTTTTGAATAAAATTATTGATTTTCATGAAGCAAGGAAGATTGTTTTCAAATCAATAATATTTTGTAGAAGCCTAGAACTGAGTACGTACTTCATTAAATAAGATGCTAATTGACGTAACATCACTTTGGTTTCCCCTTATCCGTTTATAAATTTATTAGAAAAATTATCCCTGATAATAACTGTTGCATACACAAGAATTCCAACTCATCAATTCCTTGATGTAAGTTCCAATTATTCTGCATAATTTTATTTGGCTCGCTTTATGTGAAAACAATAATATTTATTGTTGATGTTGTTGGATGGCTCAAATATACATGCAGCTGCACGTGGCAGTCGGATTTCTTACCCCACCTTGCAGTGGTCTAGTCTGCTTGGACTTGCAAGAGAGGAAGACGCCACGGAATAAAGGGGATGCCAGTGCCGACCTGGTTGATCAAGGTGAACTAAAAAAGAGGTAAAGTTTAGATAAAAAAGTCGATTAATTTTGAGATGGAGTTAATGCTCTTATTTATAGAGTTTAGGTTTCAACTAGGTGTAATTGGGTTTGACCGGAGGCCTTGGATATACGGCCTTATGGCACTTTTCAGTATAGTGACAGATGTCATGATCCTCTCAAGCAAGGGATTTCTCAATGGAGGGTCCAGATGGTGTCATATGGTGGCTTTGTGTTGTGCTCCATAGCTGGCATGAGTCAATAGGTTCCGTCAGGAATCAGGGAGGAGCCTGTTGACATCACGGCGGGTGCTGCCACCATACGGTGATGGTGGCGTTTGCTGAATAGCTTCTCGGTGGCCTTTACATCCCCAACATATATTATCTCTTCAAACAGTAATATTTATGATGGCTTCTGCATGCCTATGAGACTATAATGAGAAGGGCGATACGGAACTTCATGTCTTTGTGAAACAACAGCTACCCTATGAATCTTAGATTCATGAGAATCGCTGAATTATCGGTTTATTTCGTGAAGTTTTAACTAGAAATATGAGATTTTGCTATTCTATTTATGTTTCCTATAACAGTAAAAATAATACAAAATATCCCTTCAACTAAAGAAAGAAAAAAAAGGAAATAGTACAAATAAACCTTATAACTACCTAATAGTTTCTTAGTGTTCTAACAGTTCAAGTATCATCAATAGATTTTTCTCAAACGTTTTGAAAACAGTATCAAATTAATATCTTGTATATTATTTTTTCGAAAGTGACTAGTCACATGCTTCGAGAAGGACAGACAGAAATCCCTATTGGATTGATGAGCAACTATATTGTTCATCACCTGCCCGAGGAGCCAACTATTAATGAACCGACGAGAGAAGGCAACTATAGCAAAAGCTCTAAGACAGTAACAGGCCAGAAATTTTTTGTCAATAAGACTAATTATGAAGACAAAAATTTAATGGAGGCTAGAAGATTAAATTTATAAATTTGTACCATATGTATGTTACAAAAATACAATATATATGGGATTTTTGAAAATAAAGAATTGTGTGGGAAGGATTAAGCCTTAATTTGCTCCATATATGCCTTTAAAAATGTCCTCACTAAATTGACACTCTCTTTAAAATGTATTATTGGTGAATAATAAAAAAAAAGAATAGATACAAAATTATCGGAAAGGAACTATGAACAAAGCCGCATAAAAACTCTAAACCAAAGCTTAATGCGCTACAACAAGCGGAAGCTGCTAACCAAAAGATAGAGGCAGAACTCGCACTCTGGAAGACAACAACAAATATGCCTTGCTAAAGAACTTTTAGCCAAAATTCATTGGGAAAAAAAAACAAAAAAAACAAAAACAAGGAAGCAAAAAGAGTACTTATTTCCCACAAGTTGCTCGGTTAATCTTTAACTAATGAGTTTTAAGCCCCTAGTAAACCTCAGTTTTTCTGTTAACTTGTTAACCATCTAAAAAATCTGATTCGAACCGTACATGCCCTTATTATAATCATAGTGTTTGGCGAACAAAGTAGTTGCGGAAATACCGCAAAGTTTTACTTCAAAGGCACCCCGAACGCCCAGGATTTTGAAAAGATCCTTTGCAAAGTCTCTGCAAGTACGGAATCTTCTACCTCAGCTAGGCAGTCTCGTAACATCATTTCGCTCAGTCGGTGTTTATTTTAACGCAATTAGCTAAAGATGGAATCCGCTTGATCCTAACAATTTTTGCCGTTATTGATTTTTCATTATAGTTAGAGAAAAGAAAAAAAAAAGATGATCATATCACAATTGTCTCCTCTCACTCTCTTAAAAGTAGCTGCACCGAAAAATCTTTAAATAGCACAAAATTTGAGCAAACTAATCCCTGTCTAGAAACTATAAGAATCGAAGTCTTTAGTGACGACTTAAGTCTGCTTGCCACTACTAAAATGTTGTCACCAAAGATTCATTGCTAGAAAATTTATGTTGTTGCTAAGTTTTTGGAATGAAGTGTCGCTTTTTTTTTTTTTTTTTGAGGTTACGGATCTAAGTAGATACGCCATTAACAGTATTTAGCAATGGCCTTTTAGAAAATTGTCATTGCTAAAATTTTCAAATTTTTAAAAATTTTTAAATTATAATGAAGATTTAGTGATGAAATGTCATCACTAAAGGTTTTTTTTGCATAAATTTTGTTGTCACTAATTGTCTTATTTTTTTAATCTTTTTTAAATGCAAAAAATATAGATTTAATTTCAATTAAATAATTAATTTTGTTTTTATTTTATTTTAATTTATTTTTTATTAAAAATATTTATTAATTTTGTAAAATTAAATATTAATTGAAATCTGATTAAAATGACTTAATGCGATGATAATTAATAAAAATCATATAATTCATATCAATGTAACATGACACAAAATACCACATACACTTCATAAAATAAAATAAAACACACTAAATGGTCTAATAGTGTAGCCAAAAAAAAAAAAAAAAAGAAATAGAAGAAGTCTAATAATGTACAAATTGTCTAATCCCCAAAGTTTACATTTCTTCATTTTCTTGCACTTCTTCATCTGCATGAGGCATTATACTTGCCAGGGTGGTGGAGGTATGTTAACAGTGAGTTTCGTGATTGGTTTGTGCCAATTGATTAACTAGCTCCACGTTGCTGGTATACATTTATGTGAGACAATTTTGCAACTCCGGAGACAACTATGTATACCCAGACTGTGAACCAAAACATATGGAACTAGAATTTGATTGTCTTTGACTTAGCCTAGCTCCGCTCCAGTTCAATAACCCCTACGCATCCCTAGCACATTTGCAAGTATGGCAACCTCATTAATGGTAAGGTAGAAGAGCCGAATGTGGCCTGCGTCGCCTACCTTTTTCTCTCCTAAACCATTTGCCCCTATAAGTAAGAGAGGAAAAATTATTAATTAATAAATAAAATAGTTAAAAAATAAGATTTTATTTAAAGAGATGATACTAATTTACTTACCTGTGTGGCCTCTACAGCCTTCTTGGCCCAATCCCTACCCTGATGATGATGTTGATCATGCTAGTTGTCAACCAACGATTGTAGCTTGCATGTCTCGGAGTTCATCTGTAATGTTGAATTAATGTTAGAGTTTAATTATTGATATTTTGTTTATAAAAATGATTATCCAATAAAAGTGCATAGAGTATTATGTCAATGTTGTGAATAAGATGATTGCCCCTTATAGGATGACCATATTACTTTTTTGTGGTTTGTTGTATTCGTTTGTAATCGAACCTGTAAAAAAAGTTACACTTTTACAATGTGTTTTACTAAGTCAAACATAGACAAACTTTAAATTCAGGCGAGCCAAACTGCTCACAACATTTCTACCAGTGCTCCCTATTCTTGACGGTTTTAGGCATAACTTTTAAACCAAGTTATTTGTAGTGCATGTTGAGGTCATTCTTCTAGTCTCAGTAGCACTTTTAGCCTCTTAGTTGATGTAAGCAACCATCTCACCCATGAGCTTGATCTAAAACCATTCCTGTAATCTTAAAATAAGTTATACTACATGTTTCACAAAAGCATAAGAAAATTGAATTGGTAAAAAAGCTATTACCACCATGGAGCCATGGATCTAGTTTCTATCCACCAATAAGATGGACTTCCAAGTGTTATAGAAAGGGGCTACACTATCTCCCATGTGCACCCTAACGGCATTTTCAAACCATGCACCATAGTCCCCGACGACCTTGATCATGTCATTTGTCCAGTCAAACTGAACAGGGTAGACCACCCACTTGGCGATATCTATCGCCCTAGACTTTCCCCTACCCTACGGCTCGAATAAGCTAGTACTTTATATTTAAGGTTTATGAATTCAAGAAAGCCAATAAGAATGTTAAAAAATAAAACATATAAATGTTGAAATTCATACCTGACTGACATTGGGATGGTGGCGTGGTTCCATGTCCTTGCGAAGGCTTAACCCCCTAGCTGATCTATCGCACATGGCAACCTAACCAGACATGGTACACGTCGGTAATAAGCAAATAAGATCAATTTATGTATTATATTTTGTAACGATTGTTATTATAAGTTTCAAAGTTTATAAGAAGAATACAATATAAAAAGACTCAATCATCATTGCTGCTAGTGTAAGCAATGTGGTTGGAAGAAACTTGTTCATTGTCTTCCTCAGCTTCATGCTTAGACACCGTAATAGCCATAAGTTTTTATTTAATTAATTATGTACAAATTTGATTATTTAGTGTCCCATTCATTAAATTTTTTATAAATTTGCATAATTAAAATTTTTGCATAATTTAGTTTTCTTTTAAACAAAACTAATATCTAATTTAATTATTAAAATTTCAAAATTCTCCATTTTATTTAATTTCTAAACAAAACCAACATTTTTCCCATAATTGCAGGTATCCAATTTATACCTTCCCTTCACCATATGCCTGTCACTTGATTTTCCCTGACCGTGTTTAGAAATACTTTTTTCCCCATGTCTGAACAACACAGACCAATGTTGAACATGCATTGCTTCCCCTCGTTTCAAAGATGATACTCTAGGCATTTTCAAACCACCCATCTCCCTCTCCTTCTCTCTCAGATGTCTTCTCTCACTCTCTACATTTCAAAGCCCTTAACTGTCCATTTCTTAGCTCAAAAACTCGAAAGAATGCCCACCTCCATGGCCAACAAGCTTCGAGGATTCAAAGTTTAATTTCTAGCCAAGACTTTTGAAATTTTTAGAAGAGATTTGAGGTAGGCTTTTCATAAAACAAATCTGGATTTTTAGTTTATATTTACTATGTGTTTATTCTCTAATTTTCATTTTTAATCTCCTTGAAATTTTTGGGTTATGAACATAAACATGTCTTGAGCGTTAATGAACGAAGGTCTAAGTTTTGTATTAAAGCAAAGAACAAATGCTCGTTTAGCTCAATATTATGGTTAGGAACATGTTCTAAATATTTAGACTTAGATTCTAATTTTGCATGTTGGGTGTTTTTAGGATTTAAAGTTTAAAAAACTAATTTAAACTTGTTTTGGCTTTTGTTTTTGAACAAACTCCAAATTTATGGTTCTTGATAGTGATTTTTGCGTTAAAATTTTAAAAAATCATGTTTAATTAGGTCATAAGGTGTTTACTAAGTGTTTTGGGCTAATTTTGATAATTGAAGACAAGTTTCTTGAGAAACTTTGGAATTTTTTAAAATCGGGTTGTGAAGGACCGAACTAGGCAGAGCCTAGTCCTTCGGCATGTGGTCGACCATGCCTTGTGTAGTGCGGTCGACTAGGGTGGTGGCTTAAGGTGCTGCCACCTCCACCTAAGTCCATTGAGGCCTCTAGCATGCTCTGGTTCGGTTTCTTCTTGTCCCGTTATGTAAAGCACTCCAAAAACTTTTGTTTTGTGTTATAAATTCTTGAGAAAAACCAATTCATGCTTTATGACCATTTTAAATGTAAAAGGTACAATAAACAATGCTTTACACATAACATGAATGGAAGGCTCTATTTGTTTTTGTTTTTGTTTTGGTTCCTCACTAACCTTGTTAGAAACCGATAAGGTGGGACAGCGTTGGAAGCTTATGTTTTGTGGATTGAGCTTGTGAGACTTAGAGCTATCATGGATATTATTACTAAAGAGGTAGGATTCTAATTCCCTGTCTTAGTACTCATAATTTGAATTATATTATTTTGTTTTGGCCAAATAATGTTAACTTGATATGAACATGTTTCTTACAAGTTGCTATAAATGTGTTTCTTGCATATTACCATGAGTTTGTGAAATGTATATTATATGTAGATATGATGGTTTTTATATATTGTCAAATGAGTTTGAAAATATAGTTTAGACTCAAAATAAGTAATTCCAAGCACTAATGGTTTTCAAACACCATCGAGAATGTGTATAGCTCTAAATGGTTAGTTTTTAGTAGCCGTAGAGATTAGGCTCTGTACAGAGTAACCTTTGGGGGTAGGGTTAGGCTCTGTAGAGTGTAACCTTTAAGGCAGGGCCCTAAACCTCAATCAGGGTGCTCCGTAGTGTGGGCAATGGATAAAGCACTATGGGTATATTCATATATGGTATGTAATTGTCTAGAAACTAAAAATTGAGTCAACCAGCTAATCTCTCCTTTATTTGTTCTTCTATATGTTCCTATTTCAAATATTTTTTCTATTTATTTTCTTCCATATCTATTGTGTAATTAATTTAAAATGTTAAAGTTTGTCAAAAGAAAATCATATTGCCTTTTGCTTATTCTTTGTATTATAAATTAACCCCTCCAAGAGGTGTTAAGGACGATGTTGAGTAGATCGTGCGGTTGCAATTTCGAGGTAGAGTTGGACCTCGAATAGAGATTTACTTATTTCGTAGTTTATTTTCTTTCCATTTCAATCAAGGCATGTAGAGCCTAAATTTCCTTTGTTTCCCTCTCTTAGACTTTCTTGTAAATTGTGGTTGATATCGTTTGTATCATGTTTGTTCAAATTTTCTGTTGTATGCTTTGAGCATGGGATTTTGGCATGAATCCTGAATTGATGCTAGAGGCATTTTCTTTAATGGTCATGTTTTGAGGTTTTCTTTGGAAATCTCACTTTCGCATACTTTCTAAAGACTCGGTAAGGCATTTTATATTTTTTGAAAATGAGTAGACTTAGGATTGTAATGTTTTAAAGGCATAATGGTCTTTTCAAATAAATAAGCAGAAATTGAAATAATATACTTACTATTTCTTTTATTATTTAGAGGATTGGTTTAAGAAAATAATAATTAAGTCATTATGTAACTACCCTTTTAACTTAATCTAAATAAAAGTTTTAAAAACTTTACTTAACTTAAATTATTTTCTTAAACTTACTTGATTTTTCTTAAACTTAGCCTCGACGTCATACCCTAGTTGAAGGTTGTGACAGACACCTCATCATCAACATACTCCTTAAGAGTGTCATCAATCTCTATTATGTAATCATCGTCAATGAAATCCTTATCGTCCTTTCAAGACTATACAAAGAGCACATCGATATCTTCGACAACGTCAGAGGCAACTTCAGGTTGACTAAAGATCAAGGTGTCTAACTCAAGTTGCTTGGCCTCCAGGTTGAAGTTGGAAAAGTTGTTATCTTGCAATACTTGAACTTTATTTTTGTAATGCTCAAGAAAATTTATTAATTTAAATCCCAAATTTATTTGAATTTAATTAATGAATTTTCCCTGATAGATCGTATTTTTATAAAATTATGATAAAGTGTAAATCATATATGAATAATGTTAATGGGTATCTTATCTATGAATTTTGTGCAACTTGGGATGTTGTTAATATACAAATTTTGTTTGAGTTTAAATACTAAAAAATTTGTGAATAATATCCTCAAAATGAAATTTATATCACAATTAATTATAATATTGCGGTATAAATTCATAAATGAAAAAAGTATTAATTAAAGTAGAAAAGCATGCCATGACCCAAAACAATATAAAAAATAGTTAGTTACTAGTCAATTAAACTAGTAAAGGATTTTGTTTCCGCAACACATCGGTTAATGAAATAGAGTATAGAAAGACATAGAGAGGTAAAAAGGTATACAGTATAGTGTAAGTATACTATTTAAACAAAAACACAAATATATGAGATACTGTGTTGGAATTAGAAAACTGGGATAAAAGGTAAGTCAGTATATCTAGGCTGTCTGAGTACATATTTCTATAATTTTACACTAATAATATAAGAAAAATACAATATAGTGTAAAATTGCACAGTATAAAAAGTAAGTGGGACTCACCTTTTGGACACTTGAAAGAAGAAAATTTAACCACCTCACCCCTATATGTTGCACCAATTTCTCCACAAAGAGGAGCCAAGATTTGTACCACAAAATGTTAAATGATGACTAATTGTGGGTAGTCATCAAAAGTTGTCAAAAAAAAAATAATCAAGTTTTAACTTATCCTCCCATGCAACAAAGAAACTAAACATCACACCATTTCCACCCCCCAAAATTGGCAGCTCGTAGAGCTTCATCCTCCAATTTTTTTGGCTCAACAATAACCCAAAAATCCACTTCCTAATCAAGAGTAAAGATCAAGATCAAGTACTAGGTTCAAGACTAGGCAATTCTAGAAGGTAAAATCCTAGACTTTTCTCATGTGTTACTAGGGTTTTCTTTGGGTTTGATGGGAAACTTGATATGGGTTTTCTTGACATGGTTTATATCTAGGAAGGTCGACAAAAATCAAGTTTTGTGGAGGCTCACAAGTTCACAAACTCTTTGGTACAAGCTTTATCTTCTATTTTCAAGTTTGTTATTGTTTCGATTTCTTTTTATCAAGTTTGGTACATAGTTACTTAAAATTGGACTGTGGCATGTTTAAGGGATTTATGGCATATTTATGTGGTGTATTTTGTGTGTGTTTATGATGATAGAAGGCTAGGAACTAGTCAAAATGTTGAGATGTACAATTTTTATGAACAAGGTTTTGTGAAATGTTGAAAGACTAAGTTGAAAAGATTTGTACAAATTTGGCAGAGTTGAAAAATGGCAAAAAACTAAATTGTGTATAGGAATTTTAGAAAAGTTTAAATACAAAAGTTATAAATCTTGATGAAACTCTTAAAAATTATAGACGACTTGCCAAAATTCTATATGGTTTATAAGATATCAATTTTACGAATTTTTACCCCAATAATTTCAACAAATGTAAAAAAAAAAAAGAAAAATGTTTTTAAATGAAGGACTTTGAATCAAAAACTTTAGAGAATTTTAATCATTGTAAAAAATTAAGGCCAATGGCATAAAACGATTGTTTTTAGTTTCGAGGGCAAAATCGTCCAAATTTTCATAGTCGAGGTTAAAATTGTAAAGTTTTGTTTAAATGGGTTTTTATCGCAAAAAGAAAATTAAAACCTGGATTTCTTACCCCACTATCAATAAGTAACATTTTGTGAAAAGTTAGCAAAAAGGGCCCAAAAAGTTTAGTAAGGCCCATCAAGGGCAAAAATGTCACTTTTCACAAAACGGCCTAAACGGACCTTGAAATATTTGAAATAGAAAAATCCTCCTCAGTAGGAATTTTACCATATTTTGCTAGTAATGGTAAGGCATCGTGAAACAAGAGAAATAAGTTTCGTAGTACTCTAGTTTTTAAACCTATGATAACCCGATTCAATAATTAACGTTCAAATCTTGTTATCGACATGTAATTTGATAATATTATGTTAGCTAATGATGGTAAATGGTCTAAGGAAGACACTTAGATGGATAGCAAAGGAGCTGGAAATGGTTAACGTTGTGTGAATCCCAAGTAAGTTCAAATCCCACCTATAGTGTGGAATAAAGGGTCTTGAAAAAAGTTAAAAAAAAGGAAATGTTATTTAAATCATTTAGAAAAATGTATTTTATTATGCACTTATTTAAAGTCAATAAAACATCATGTATGGTATGTCATCCTAAATTAAAGGACTGGTAACACCACAAAAGTAAAGAAAGTGTTGTACTAGCTCCCGACTCAAGGGGAGTCTCAAGTTATGTGACGATCTCAGTGTTACGATGACCCATGTACGCATATGGTACGAACACTTAGGCCCTAGTTAAGTTAAGGATATGGACAGAATAACCAATGTTCATAAACAAGCAATAATGGGTCACATATACAAGTAGGATATATCTATAGGCTATGCTTAGGCTTACTAAGCAATAGCTCACCTAGTTATTTTGTACTGTAGGAAATTTAGCCTAGAGGCTAGAATAGAATCACTATTAAGTTAGCAACAATACATGAGCAAGTGTATAGGCAAAGTTATAGATACCGCCACAAGAAAGTTTTCACTATATACATATTAAGTAAATTTGAAATATGTAGTTTAAAAGAAATATAAGGTATAAGATGTAAGGTATAAGATGTAATGTAATATAAGTTAAGTAAGAAGACTAAACTCTTTTGGAAAAATGTTGTAATAATTATATTGAAAAATCAAAAGTTACATATATGTATGTAAGAAAAAAATGTTTCCTAATTTTTGTAACTAACTAAGTAAAATATTAAGGAACGACTCAAAAAACTCGGGTTGCTATAATTTTAGACATCATCAAGTATATCCCAAATCTATCGCTGCCTAAAGTGTTTAACTACTTTCCATTTTGGACCATTGAATAAGTCAACATTGTAAAAAACTTGTTGTGCCTAATATGCAAGAATAAAAGGATCATTTTTACACCACTGAGCGTTTACAAAAATGCTTGTCTTATTTTTGTACACTTGTGTTCTCATTCGCAAAGGGTTGGTATCAAATCACATTACCTAAATAATCCCACTAACAATTATGTTTGTACAAAAGTTTAATTATTTTGCTTTAACTATCCATAAAATTTAGAATATTCTATTCCGGGTATGCATGCACCTCTGTTTTGTATCTTATGACTTACATCATGGTTAAATGCAAGAAATTTAACTCTATTTATCATACAACCCGAGTATGATAGTATCGAAATGTTTGAGCCTGATGCTGAAGTAAACAACTCATTAGTGACCTCGAGCGAGTTAATTTGGCAGAGACTATACATCTACAACCTTTGGCATGACAAATCTTAATGTGGTATTATATTTAAACTATTAGAAATAAATATACATGCTAAAATACGATGTAATAGGTTTGTTTACCTTCTTGTAGGACTATTGGAGGAACTCTTTTTCTTGGACTTTATTCAAGTTTTGATGTCCAGTGGCTTGTAGTTCCCTCATATGCTCACTATACAATTATATAATTTCAAGTGCTTAATACACATCAAGTAAGATGTGAAATATATTACAAAGAAATAGGTCAAGTAGATGGATCATACTTGATGTATTTCTCAAATTCTAAACAGTTGTTTAGTATATACCACTTTGCTTTTTTCTTGTGGTCGCGTCTAATGTTGTAACTATTAGCTTCCTAATTAGATGGCATTTAGATTGGAATATAGAAAACTATCCCTTTCGAGACGGATCAATTGTAGCCTAGTTTCTTTCGGGCCAATTAAACCTTGACTCAATGCCACTGAAATACGTGGCACAAAAAGTTAAAGCTTTATTCACAACATATCCTTCAATAATAGAATCGTTAGGTCATGCCCAATTTCTAACAAAATGCTTAGGCGTCCCAACATACCACTCGAACGGATACATCCATTTCACAAGAACATGACCCCTAAGCATGGCTTCTTCTGGAAGGTGCAATTTCAAGTGAACCACGATATAAAAAAAAATCATGCAGGAAGATAGTCTCCAACTTGCATAATATCATCACAATACTTTCTTCGACCTTCTCCAAATCTACGGTATTTGATGTCCTGGCACACATGACTTGGAGAAATTACATAATTCGATAATCATTTCTATGATTTTCTTTTTCAAAAAAGGGTGAATATTGTTGACAACAATAGTTACATTATCACATGACAATCATGAGATTTAAGCATAGTAAACTTACTACTTGAGTCAATAACATTTCTTCTCATATTGGAGGTAAACCCATCTAGAAACCACTGATTTAATGAAATAACAAAACTTTTTTCTATCAGCGGACTCCAAATTGTAGCTTGCATACGGCTTCAGCCACTGATCACCATCCTTGTACAAATGCAACTCACATCTTACATCTATGACAACCAAATATTTCATGCTTTGTCTGTATCTTTGTCTTTCCTTTTATGTTCAAAATGGTCCCTACCAAACTGTCACACAGATGTGCACAACATCTAGATTATGTTTTAACAATACCAATGACTAGTATGGTAACTCCCAAAATATACCAACCTTCGACTATTTCAACCCACTCAGGTCATGCTTCCTCCTGATACCACCAAATTTCATGTGTTTACCCGATAACTCAACATGAACATGTCTCAGTTCGTTCAAAATTTCTTCTATTGACTTCAGACGAGGTGCATGACCTCTTTCAACTTTGAACTTTTTGCACCTTTTCATTTTTTGGTCATTTGGAATCCACTTCTGATAGCCAATATAATAAACTTTACTCGTGCAACATCTTGATGGGGTTTTATCATTTCATTTTGGACATGCTTTGTAAATCTGACCAATCCAAACAGATAGACTACTACAAGCATGGTAGTCATTGATAGTCCATAGTAAGGCTACCTACAAATTGAAGGAAGAATTAGAAATAGCATCATGAACAATGTTCCCATTAAACCATAGTTCTTTTAATTCATCCACAAGCGATCTCAAAATGACATCCATATCCTTTCCAGGGGATCTTGGATTAGGAATCAATAGACTTAGCATTAAGTATGAGTTCTTCATACACAAATCAATAGAGTTAGCATTAAGTATGAGTTCTTCATACACAACCACAGAGGTAGATTATAATCATTCTAAGCCACAAAACATATACTATCTGGAGTACTGATATTTCCAAACTGTGTGAATCCGACAACAATGAACTCCAATCTAACATTTTGAGGTTCACTCGTAAAATCTGGGTACTTTGTATCAAAATCCTTCCAAGCCTTATCGTCAATGGAATGTCGCTTCATCTCTTCATCTCTTGATCAATCTTAATGGTGCCATGTCATGTGATTTGTAGTATAACGTAAACATACAATCACTCCAAAGGTCTTTTAGAGAGAAGTACCTCAAAACCTTATGTGGCACTTTCTTTCTTTTTGTGTTTTTATTTACCCATCGGCTTTCGTTACATATAGGGCATGCTTCCAAATTATCATTCTCTTTCTAAAATAATGCGCAATCATACTTGTAGAGATGAATTGACTCATACTCTGCGCTAAGTTTCTTCAACCTTTTTTTTTTGCCTCATAATGCGAACCAGGAAGTTGAAGACCTAGAAGATTATCTATCTGCAGCTTCAGCATCTGGTTAGTAGACTTGTTCATCCAATTATTGTCGACTTTCTAATACATTAGTTCAACTAAAAAGTTCAAAGCCTAAGTCTTCGAAACACCAAGGTACAACTCTATCTCCAGCTCTTCATAAAGATCCTCGTATTCTCCTTATGGGCCTTCGTTAGTTGTATACATCTTCTCAGAACCATCAACTTCTCCATGACTGGTGACATCTTATTATATTGTAAACAACCCATTGGATGGTTCAAACACGTCATTAACGGTGCTTGTAGTGGTTTTCTCCACTTTCGCATAATGAATCCACTTGGTTTACAATGTGTTAATCCCTTTATTGAATATGTGCACTCTGATAGTATCTAATGGTTGCAATTGAAACTTCATGCAATGTCCGCATGGACATCTTACAAGACCACTATCATTGACATGATTTTTTGCAAACTCAATTAATTTCATTAAACCCTCCCAATAAGCAAGCACTAGATGGTTCTTCAAATGTTTACAACTGTTATCAATCAACATCTTTGCGTATGTAATCCACTTAAAAGAAAGAAAAACATGTACAGACATATAATGTGGCTATATGTATGGAAAACTATTTTCCACCTTCACTCTTCAACCTATAGGTTAAAGACCCTATCCCATTCAGGATTGTAACTTATGCATTTGTTACTCCTCCCACAACCCCCTTTCTTGTCAAAATTTCGGTAGCATCTCCTCGTAGTTCTAGTCTTGATAACACACTTGGAGAATGAAAGAAGACAACCAAAACATCTACCACAAGGCTTGAGTGGAAATGAGAAACAAACACTTAAAGTTATAATCCCAAATTGTCCAAACGGGACAATTCAAGAACTGGTGAGCCATTCACCAATTCTCGAATGGGTCTAAGGTTATTTTAAGAATGAAATGCAATATATGATAAGCAACAAACTTGCACTCATGTATGATTCTTAGTGACTGCATGCTATAACCTTGGGTAGCAGTATGCTTGCCACCAAATTCACTACTACAAAGTAGGTCTTTAGCGATGACAAACTATCATCACAAAATACTGGAAGTTGTCACAAATACGTCATCAATAAAAGTTGGTCGCATGCGACGATGGTCGTGCTAGAGGATGAAAAAGCACCATGGTAAAACTTCGTTAGGATTTTAGGGCCTAGTCTAATCTTGTGTCCTCTATGTATACCTAGAACCTACTCTAAAATCCCGTCCTTGTTAACAACTTGTGAAGATGAACTGGTAACAGATTGTATCCTTTAGGTTGATCTCTCCTTCTTTATCTTATTCTACACAATTAAAAATAAACATATGTTATAAATTTAGAGACTAATTTAAATAACAGAAGATAACATAGAAAGAAAAAAATATTTATAATTGTCTACTCTGCTGTTGATCAATGCCACGTGCGGCTACGCATGGTAGTTAGACCACCTGTCCTGCTTGTTTCAGCTTCCTAAGTGGAACCTGCAACAAGAAGAGGGGATGCCTCGAAGGTCAAGGGGACACCAGTGTGGTGCCAACCAATGGCTCTCTAACATTCAAGTTAGGTACTTGTTCTACCGAGATTAAGAGTAGGGTTAGGTGAGAGAAAGTCCATGTACCGTTAAGGTGGAGTAAATGCTTTCTATTTATAGGCCACCATTTGGACTAGGTGTAAAGTGGGTTTTGACTGTTGACTCTAGTGCTCCATTTAGGGTTGTCAGGGGATAGGTGACAAATGTCATAATCCCAAAGGGTAGAGAACCCTTCATCTAAAGGTTGTAGTGAGGCCATGTGTGTAACATCTCGAATTTAAGTTAGTGTTATGAGTGTAAAATGGTGCATTAGTATGCCAAATTGTGATTTAACTTTAATCTAAATATTTAATAATGATTTTCTAATCAATTTAATTTTAAATTATTTTTAAATTATTTTTATTTGTATTTTGAATTTTGAAACAAAATAATTTGTTAAATGCCAAATATACCCCCTTTTGCAAAACAGTAGGTGGCACACGATTTTCACACAATGAAACCACCCACCCTTTTCTTTTATTTAAACTCTCCTCTCCCTCTCTCTCTCTTTCACTCAGGCTCTCTCTCTCCTCACTCTCCTTCTCTCTCATCTCTCTCACTCTCTCCACTACCTTTCTCTTTCTCCCTCATTCTCTCAAATTTTTGGTTCCAAATCAAGCCCAAGTTTTGGCTTTCAGTGGATTGGAAGCTCGGGAATGCGTTTGGACAATTACAAACTCAATTTAAAGCTTCGATCTGAGGTTAGTTTTCAAATTTTAAACTTTTTCTAAACTTTTCTAATTTCTTAGCATTTTGAAATCCAAGCTTATTTAAGCTTAGAAAACCTTTAATCTAAGTTAGTGGAACTTACAATATCTAGAATTAAAGCTTAGTTTGATGAAAAATGGATTTAAATCAAGATTTTTTATTTTTCTTTATTCTTCTCCGTTTTCGGGTTTATTCAAAAATCTTTGTGTAAATCTTGTTTAAATGCGTTAAAAAGTAATCCACTATGTTTTTCTATCAATTATGATCATTATGTATGCCTGATATTTGAGAAAACAAGTTAAAAATGAGGATTTGGGCTCGGGGAGGCTAAAACTAGTGCTTGGAAAATTCTAGAATTTTCCTAGTTTGGTAGGCCGAACCAAGAAAAGTTTGACAGACCTGACCCAGATGGTCGGTAGGCTGAACTGCACAATTTAATAGGCTGGACCAGGGAAACTGGCAGGCCGGCCAGGCTTCATGAAAATTTGTCGTTTTTCATTTGTTCTCACTGTTTTGAAGCCCGATTGAGATTTTAATCTTGTAATATGATTTTTTAAACACAAAT
Source organism: Artocarpus heterophyllus (assembly GCA_025403435.1). NCBI lineage: Eukaryota > Viridiplantae > Streptophyta > Magnoliopsida > Rosales > Moraceae > Artocarpus > Artocarpus heterophyllus. The sequence continues at coordinate 35,291,435 of CM046333.1, read as the reverse complement.
GGCACCCTAGGACACCATGAGATAGTTTAGTAACATAGGATATCTTAAGCTAGATACTGATAAACCTAGTTCCTATTTAAGGTTGTTCGTGAATCTGTGGAGCTAATGTACAACGGAGTGGGACTGTAGTGCTATGTCGTGACACCGGATATTGAGGTAGGACTTCTGCCCCTTTTCTTTGGTAGCCTAGTTTTAAATAATTTTGGCCTCAAAAGGATTTTTATCAAAATGTTTTTAATGATTGATTGAAAAAGGATTTTTATTGGTTACTTTTACAAACAGTAGATTAAGGTGATTTTCATAATGAACCACATAATGTAAATGAAAATACTTGGTAAATGGGTTTTAAATAATAATAGAAATGAACATAAGGGCATGATGCCATATTAAAGATCGGTTCGTGTAGAGTGCGACCTTGGGGGCAAGTCTCGAAACCCAACAGGGCCACTTTGGTGCTGATAACTATGGTTTACCTAAGAAAGATAAAAGGCACTTTCTGGGCAAACTGTTTCTAATAAGATGTATTTAAATGAATTTATTTATTTAACTCTGTTTTCTAATTAATTCTTTGAAAAGTAAATTTGTATTTAAACTAATTATCTGTTTTTAAAATATAGTCCTACTGAGCCTTTTGCTCACATTTTATTTGTTTTTTTTTTTTAAATCCTTCCCCCTAGGTAGGAATAGAACTTAAGATTGACAAAGGGTCTGCAGATCGGACTTGCGACCACTAGAAGACCTGTGTAGGTTGTTGTACAAATAAATCAAGGCATGTATTACTTTAATCTTTCTTTCTATTTTGGACTGTGATTGTAATCTAATTATTGTCGATGCTATGTGTGTGCATAAATTGTGGGTCGGTGAGACCCAACACGTGTTTTCCCTTTCTTTATTAATTTATTTCATTTTGTTTTGTTTTATATTATTTGTTTAATTATTATAAATGTTTGCTTAAAAAGGATTTTAAATCGCCACCTAATTCTTAATTAATTAAATTCTTAAACTTGTGTTTTAATTAAAATTTCTTCTTAATTAACTTAATTAACCACCACGTCATCTCCTATACTTCAGGGCGTGACAATGTGTCGGCCTTAGAGATGAGTCACTACTTGGTTTTAGGTTGTATTTGTCTGTCCTGAGCATGTTCCTCCCCGAGGAGGCGATATCTTGTGTGACTGCCAATGAAAGCCCTGGGGATCACCTTAGGAAGAAGTGCCGATAAGCGAGGAGTTGAATAGGTTCCAAAAATGGTTTAGTCCGAGTATGATGGCTGGACAATCGAGAAGTGCTCTTCAAGAAATGGGGTGCCGAGCATACTCCCAACAATAGCCCCCAGTGCACCAAGTTAGCGCTCCACCAGGTTGCACCTACATGAGTGGATTTCATTGGCTGACATGGTCCTTGGATACTCGTCCTTGGGACCTCAGAATCCTTGAGGCCCTTTAAGGTGGTTAGTCAAACTCGACTAACATATGTCAGGTCTCCATTAGTTGTTTCCTTGACGAGCGTAATCATAGCGCTTATTCAATTTCCATGCCCGACCTTTGGCCAAAAATAGAGGAAGCCCCCTCATTCATTCAGCTTACATTGCTTACGAATTCTTTAGAGCTTATTTCTAATTGCCAAACAAAAGACCAACAACTTTGAAAGATAGTTTTCTTTAGACCGGAATAGGTAATTCCCAAACACAAGATGAGTGATTTGAGTGACTCCCAAAACCGTTCAATGAGTGTCTTCGAGTTGGTGAGAATGCTAAGTTTGACTCATCAAGCTTTGAGGAAAGGGGAAGTATTGGGTGGGTGACTGAGCCAGAAGGTGTGGCTTAGTTGGCTCAAATCCTTTGCTTGGGACATAGGACTACCTTCAATCAAGAATTCTTGGATCTTCTTGAAGGAAAGGTCTTGATTCGACTGTGTAAGGGTGAGGACCTTTACATTAGGGCAGCCACCATGGGCATGTCTTGAGTGACTAAACAGAAGTGTGCTCACTTGGCAGTCACTGTGACTGGGCTAAGCTCCTATGGTCGAGATGCTGCCAAAGGGGCCCAAGTAGTGGGTGAGATTAGCGTTGAGGCAAATAATGCTGAAGAGATGCAACTGGTCTAGGGAGGCCATAACGACAGGACGAAAAGGGTGTGCTAACGGCTTTGGAGATGAGGGTTTATGGAACCATGGTCTACTGAGTGCGCCGGCTTGGCTAGACTTTAGCCACTGAGTACATTTTAGTGATGACCCAGGCTCAATTGGACACCCTTGGTCAGGAGTATGAGATTCTTGATGACATGATTGGCTGGGGTTTTTTCGGTCAACCAAGCAGAGGGGTGCATCATGCTCTACGCGGAGTTTTTTCGAGCAAGATTTTGCTACCTCTCGTTGATTGGCATGTATGTGCTGTGGTTGTACGGCCATGCTACCAAGATGTCGTGGGAGTTTTTAAGCATATGTTCAAGATGAAGAAGCTTCCATGGTAGGTCGAGTGGTACTACTTTACAGGATTCTTCAAGGAATTCATTCTCGGCATCCCTGATTAGAATAAGCTGTGGAAATACGAGTAGTTTTATGCCAATTGAAAGTGGCTATCCTGGCTAGGGGAAAGTGCTCCTACCCACCAGACCATGCCGATGAGGTTTGAGCAAGGCCATATGCAGTCGAAGAGGCCATGGGCACCAAGGGTGCTAACAAAGTATGCCGAGACTTGCTAAAAAGCCTAATTTTATTTGGTAGGTAGCGTTTTTGCTAAGCAAGACTGGCATGTCAAATATGGCTGGTGTAGAGGTTCCAACTCATCTAAACCCTGACACGACAAGTCCCAATTACTCGATTGGCTATTCCTCCCGACCCGAACGACAGGTGGGGAAGCCATCATTGTCTAGGTTCGAGGAGTCTCATGGCAGTTCTCCTGGTCTAGGGCCGCCCATTGCTGACGAGGACCTTGGGGATGTAATAAGGCTACTCTACCCACCAGGCCCGCTTTGGATCGGAGGTTTACCGAGGACTAATTTTTTCTTTTGTTGGTGCCTTTCCTAATCATTTCTTGATATTGCTTCTCCCTTCTTGTAGAAATGTTGTCACGCCAGCTCTTTAAGGAAGAAAGGCTTCGACAAATGATGGAGCTCTAGGGCCAAGGCAAGGGCAAGGCTAAGGCCGCGACCAAAAGAAAGAGATATGAGCGGCCTAAGCAGCCTAACTGCGTCGCTCCCTCGAGGTCCTACTATAACACCCACCTAACATAATCCTAAAAGACCCATCTAGTTACATTAAATAGTGTTACATCTTACCTTTTTACTTACATTAATCTTAATATGTTATTCAACAGGAGTATAAAAATACAGGCAAATTTGAACTTTTAAAAGTTTTAACTAGTGAGGGTATCAAAACATATGTAATATACCCCAAATGGCTGGCCACATATATACAATATAATACATCTCTCAAAAATAGGCTTAGTTGTGTACCATATATAATCCCCTAGCTCACCAAAATGCATATACAATAAGATAGTCCAGGTAGTCCATATATGTTAGCCTCCAGCATTAGGAGTGCACGAGCCAACCATCTAGTCCTTAGCTAGTGCTGAGACGTGCCCTCATCTACATCACCATAAAAATGAGTGAGCTAATGCCCAGTAAGTAGAATTATATAAACATGAGTAGCATTTGAATGAATAAGATCAACTAATATATGTTTACTCTTTAACTTTTCACTTTATCATCCTTTCATTTCATTTTCTCTTCACTGTATCTTTCATACTCTTAACATAGCATGCACACTGTTTAGTGTTTCTTGGAGGGGGAAGTATTACATCTTAGATGCTTAAATCATTGGCGTCCTAAATGTTTAACATCTCACATGGCATCCAAGATGCCTAATCGTTGCATCCCAGATGCTTAACATCTCACATGGCATCCCAGATGCTTAATCATTGCATCCTTGATGCTTAAAAGTTTCACATCATTGTGTCCCAGACACTTAGGCTCAAATTGGTATGAATGAAAAATGAAGGGAAAGAAAACATTGGATGCATTTTGGGATGAAAATTGATATGATAGGGTGTTTGGTAGAACATAAATTAGAATGAAAAGGAAAAATGGGTGGAAGAAATGGCATGTGGTTCCCACCAAAATTGATCTCTCTAAATATGGATGGATTTTATGAGGGAAAAGTTTGACAACAATGCAAAGAAAGTGAAGTTACCAATTTGTCCTTTTTTTCCATTAAAATTCCTACAAAAAATTTAGGCACGAAATTAGAGAAATAGATAGACAATATTTAGGCAAAATGGTAATTGTATTAATAGTAGTTTATCTAGTCCTTTAGTTTTTCTTACAATACCAAACAAGAGAAGATAAAATTACTTTCTTTCCACGTTCACATATTAAACAAGTAAAGTGAAAATCAAAATCTTTCATTTCCCTATAATTTTCTTTCCTTCATAGTTTTCTGTTCCTTCTTATTTACTTTCCTTCTTACCCAACGGAGCATTAGAGTCTCGTCACAGCTCACTAGTATAATCAATTTTACATTTTTTGTAATTCTTTACATGCTGGCATATATTTGAAATCACAACATAGTGAAATGTACATAACTTTCACATATCAATTCACAACATTAAATATACAACAATTATGGTGATACTGGTGAAATTCTAATTGCCTTACTCAATGAGATTGTCAATAAAGCTCTTGTAGGGTTCGATACTTCACATATTTGAAAGAATGAAATTTATACTTATATTACCACAAGTCCGAGAATAACTAATAATGAAACATTAAGGATCTCATTTGCCTACTTTAGATATTTGTTCTAAGTCTAATCCTTATCATTAGCTTCACTTTAACCTCTTAAATTACAAAATATATCAAAATTAAACCTAAATTGAACTCATGGTTTGAAAATACTAAAAAAAGGACTCCGGGGACCCAAAAACCCCTATGTGTAGGCCTTGTGCATAGGCTGCTGGCCTGGCACGCCCAGCCAACCTGAGGGGACCATTTCAACCACCTTTTGAGATTGTTTTGGTCTGAAATGATCCATCTTTATCCTAAAAATTGTGCCATAGTTTTCACATATATTTTAAGACTCTCCAAAGCTTGATTAACCTTGAAACACTTGTTTCCAAGCTGTGAATATGTTTTAGATTCCCAAAATGTCAAAACCATCACAAACCATAACATCTCAGGAACCAGGTTCATTTTAAAGACTATAACTCCCAAACCAAAATTGAATTTGCTAAAACTATTTTAGGGATCTAAATAACATATAAATGAACATATCCTCATATGTTCAGCTTCAAAGGAGCCTTCTAGCCTAGGAAATAAAGGCAAAACTTGAAGCACTTTGAAAATTTACCTTCTTCTGGATAGCCACCAAAAACAAACATGAAACCACCACTTCCCAATTGAATTTAATTAAACCCTTTTGTGGGGATGTTCCTAACACATTAGAGATCATTTTAATCAAACATCTTATCAAAACTCAAAGGAAAACCTCCTAAACTAACACTAAACATCCAATAAACTAAAACAGCCCCTTACCTTGACTCGGCTAGGTTTTTCTTGCGATTTGGCACCCAAAACTTGACAAACCACCAAGGAATTTTCTTTTTCTATCAAAACATAGATGGGAAATGAAGTTTCCAAGCTTGGAGAGTTAGACTTAGAGTTTTTAGGTCTAAAAATAACACCTAGTTGCTTATAAGCTTTTTAAACAACCAAGAACACACCTTAAATTACTTCACCATGAAGTGGCTTCACCTTGGCTAGCTTAGTGTCCTTATTTCAACATACTCACCTCTTTAATGAGGTGTTAAACATTCAACAAAAGCTCAAGTAAAAATTAGTCATGGCTAATCATTTTGCCTAACAAATTTGGAGCATATGTTCACACTAAAATTTCGGTACACTACAAACTGCATCTTTGAGTTCTTAACAATTTATTATCAAAACATTATCTATTCCTCAAGAAATTATCCATAAATTATCAAACATTGAATAATAAATTTTTAAGCAACTTATAATCGGACAAATACCCTAATAATGACTCAAAAATCCAAACATTAAAAATTTTGTAATTTAGGGTTTTTTAGAGCATTCTAACAAAGAAACTTACATGAAACTCAAGTCCTCCACTCATTATTGTATTCATAGCTATACATCATCATCATAAGAGATCTCACATCGTTAATAGATTCTTTTTGTTAACAAAACCTATATTAAAACTCTTCGTTTAGGTCAAAAGAGACTATTTTCCCCTAATTTTGTACCTTACAGGTATAATTGAGCTCCTTTATCTATTAAATCCATTGTAATCCCTGAACATCATTATTGCAACTTTCTTTTCCATCATTACACTTATTGGATCCACCTTCGAGAAATTTGTCATACTACAACATAGTATACATAATATAGTATTTAATGTATACTACCAATATGATGATGCATTTTAAATGAATAATCAAAATACAAATCTTATGTATATCATCAAAACATCATGCAATATATTGGTCAATGAGTATGTGAGAATTCTAGGTATCATAGCCCAATAGCTCGAGCTTGTGTCTCACTAAGGGGATTTGATGAGCCAAGATATTCTTCCACCTTCACCACTAGCGATTCCTCCAACCAACTGATCGAGGATATGATATCCTCTGTACCCATCCGTTGTCTAGTGATTCAGTGAGTTGGAACCCTGAGGAATTCTTTAGCTTCATCCAGCATAAATCCTATCGAGAGTGCTATGAATCGACCTTCCAATAGCTTGTTCAGGTGGGTTTGGTATCTGACTTTGAGTGTTTTTTCCTTCGGATATTTTTATTTGGCTGTACTAATGTTGAACTTTTCATGCTTGTGCGGCCTTCAAAATTTCAAACTCAACGCGAAGCGACAGGTCAAGGAACAATGAGAAATGGCCACCAAGGCCACTGTGAAGACTGCCGAGGCCAAGGACAAGTTAAAGGAGAGTGTTGATGAGCTGGCCTAGGTCAAAGCTAAATTAGAGGTGGCCAGGGAAGAGGCTAATAAAGCCTGAAAGGAGGTTCAAAGGGCCCGAGCTGACCTTCTTTGAGCACAAGAAATGACCCGAGAAGCCAAGGCAGAGCACCAAAGGTTCCTTGGAGAGGAGCTGCCGAGCAGGCTAGCTTAATCCATGGAGGACTTCAAACATACAAAGGAGTTCTCTGACAACTATTTCCTTGGGAGGAAGGACCTATAATGCTACATCCTAACGAAGCATGCCAAAGTGGCCGTATTTGACTAGACATTTAACGTCGACCTCGAGGAAGAGGATGGAGGCAAGGAAGATGAGAACGAGGAGGAGACCCCAGCCCCAACTAAGTAGGATGGTAATGGGCAGGAGCAACACACAACGCAAGCTGTTGTTGGCTTGGACATCGAGGATACCAAGGACAACACTCGACCTAACGCTTAAGGTTCTAGTTCTCATTTTCTTCTTTTTTCTTTTGTTTGTGCCCACGTATAGGAGGTTTCCAGTTATTGTTCCGTCCCTAGACATTTAATTATATAATATTTTAATTTTTCCAAGTATTGAATTGTTTATATTTATTTATTTATATATATTTTTATTTTTATAAATATTTTTTTGAGCACGTTCTACTCGGATTTGAGTTATTGTGTTGTAATACCTATATACCCACTAGACTTGTTAAGTCCTTTAGGAATTCTACAAGTCTAGTTATGGTCGAAAGATTTATCCTTGGTCAACCAATACTCGGTGTGCCCGAGTTGGGTAATCTGTGGTCTAATCATACTGGTGAACTACTATTTTAAGTCCACTTATAGTCGGGTTTTATGCTGACCAGCCCCTAGTTGGGAGTTAAAACGGCCCCTTAGTTGAGAGTTAAAGGAGTCTCCCCCTGGTTAGGATTTTAAAAAGGTGGGCCCAGCTTGAGCTGTGTTGTCTTTTCGGTCCATATTTGTTCTATATTTTAGAGAATGGGATTCTTGAATGTGTATTTCTTCATTGATGTATATTTGGCTACATTTATTTACAACCTTGGTCAGCATATCTTTACAGCTTTTACAAAAAGAATCTGTCAGAACTAGAGCTCAATAAAGGGTCTGGCTTTTAGGTTAGCAATAGAATCTCTTTAGGTTCTTGGCATCCCATGGGTAGGAGAGCACGCTTCCTTTGATATTGACAATTTTTTATATGCCAAGCCAAACAATGCCGAGCAGTCTAAATGGTCCGTCCTATTTGGGCCAAAAAGATCCAAGCTTAGGCTACTGGACAATCACCTTTTTCAAAACTAAGTCTCCAACCTTGAAGCTTCCATTACTATGCACGATGATTAAAAAACTATCCTCAAAACTTTAGTAGTGGTACAAAATCGAGTTTTTATGACGGTTTTTTTAAAAATCGTTGTGAAAGAATAGAGTTTCCACGATGGTTTTCCAGAAAATTGGCGTGGAAACTCCACATTCCATGACGGTTTTCTAAAAAGCTGTCATGGAATAAACGTCCATGACTATCACTTCCATGACCCTTTTTTGCTAAAACCGTTGTGGAAAATTGGTATTGCCGAAAAAAATTAACAAAATTTGTGCTTTCTTATGGGATGGCTAGTCTTGTGTTATCCATTACAACGAGGCCTTGATTGCATACAAAAATTTATGTATATTGAAATTACAAGGTATTTACAAGATCATTTACATATGAGCTATTTTGAACAATTATTTATCTACTATCTCTATCTATCTAAAAATGATATACTTATTTACAAATTGTACCTACTCTAATCTAACTTCATTTATATCCATATGTATATAAAAGCTTTTCTTTCTAAGGCTTGTATACCACTAGTAACTATATCTCACTTGAAACGTAAAATAAAAAAACCATATTCTATGTTTCCTTGTTCTCTTGGACACTTACGCCTATAATATAGCATTCCGTTCAGTGGGTTTGTGACACCGCTTCCCGCTTGAAGCTTTCAATCATTAAGTGCCTTAACAATGTGTCATGATTAAATTAACTCATAGACAATACAATTATGTAAAACTCAAAATAGTTAATTTTATAAGAGAACATTAATACTTACAATCTTGTGACTGATACGAAATCATCATGTGGTGCGTTTCTGAGGGGATTAAACCAATATATTTGGTCCTCCCATGGCAAAATAAGTGCCAACATCCAATGTTCTCTAATATTGTATGGCACGAAGAATAATTTCCCCCTCGGTGCTTGAGCTAATAGGTGGAGGAGTATGGCGCGCTCTCTGCAATCACTCTGTAGGTCTCTTGCAGCACTTGAAACAATCGCCAGAGATATGAAGCCAAACTTGTGCACCATGCCTTGAAGTTCACAATATTCCACCAAGAAACTACAATAAAAAACAATACAATCAATTATTTGAAAGCACCTTGCAACTCTGTCTATATTTTAAAATTTATGAATTAAGGATAGAGTTATTACCTGAGGTATACTAGTATATAGTTTGCCCTGATTTGTTCAAAGTTGATGAAGTAGTAAACATTTTCATACCCACATAGATAGGCAATTCATTGCCAGTGACATTTACCGGTATCAGGCACTAAATCATCAACCCATCGTGCATGAAAGAATGTGCGTATAAGTTAACTATATAAATTCTAAAGGTACTGAATCGAAGTTAAATGCAAGCAGTGGCTCATTCGCAACGGGTTGTTCTTGTTCTTGTTCTACCTCATGTTGTGATTGTCTTACTTCGATAGAGCTTTTCTCTTTTTGGCGTTTCTTTTCACTTAAATCTTATAGAACCTGGCTAGGCGCTCAACTTGTCTTCGTCATTACAATAACTTCAACTATCCTTTTTAACCATGCAACGAAGCTTCCGATGGCTTCACCCATAATTGTTGCTTCTAGTTTTGGAACATGCAATTTAGGTATTCTAACTCTGCTTGTAGTGATGCTAATGCATATGTTTTCTTCCCTTAATGGTCTTCCATGGACTGTATCAGTTGGAAGACTCTCCATCCACGCTTTCCCAAGTGCACACCAACCATTAATTCTATCCTCAACAAAGAGCTTGCATTTTTGACCTTGCTCAGGCTCTTGATGATGAGGTGATAATTGGACTTCTAGAGCTTATGAAGCTTCTGCTACATTATCGAGAGGGTTACAACTAGCCTTGAACTGTTGCATTATGAGATGCTATCATCCGTCGACCTGGCACTTCTTTGGAAAATGAGCTCGGTCGCAAGACCTCACAGTTCTGCCATCTCCATCTGCATCTTTGACATTTGGGAATTCAATTTAAAACCTGATTTAAGGTCAAAGTATTGAGACTGCTTCATATACTTCGATTGATCACAAACATGCCCTGAATGTTCTAGTTTCCCCAGTGCCCTCGTCAATATGTCATTATTATCGATAGATTGGAAACTCCCTTGACTTTGTTGCATCATATATTCATCCTGTAAAATAACAACAAAACCATGTTTTTCTTATGATCCTTCAACAGATGTTAAATTACAAATAATGGTTTGTGTTCAATAAACTTACAATCAAGTTCCCAATTTTTGCTACTCTTGGATTTTTAAACTATCCATCGGGAGATTGATGTGATTTTACTTATAACTCCTCCCGTGTTGGTAGCACACCCGTCTTAGCAAACTATATTACGCTATGTTAGTAACATATTAATGATAGAATAATTGATATATGTAATACAAGTAAGATATTAATTTACGAATGATTTCTCGAGCTCTCTATATCCAACTCGACCAACCATAGAGCAGTATTCATTTTTTGCTCTTATTTTTCTTACATTAGATGATACCAGTTGGAATTTGACAGAATGTTGATACCTCACAAAAGCTTCCCAATCATCATCATTTATAGAGCAGTAGTAGTGTACTACCATAAGAGGCTGTTTATATACATTTTCATCCTTTTTCGGAATGGAAAGGTATGACTATACAAAGGTAATGCAAAGGTCGGATCTAAACTCCTTTGCTAATTCGCCACAAACCTTCAAAGCCTTCTTATTCTACCAATCCTCGACTGTGAAAGCTTTGTAAATCTCTCTCTAAATTACATTTTTTTACTTGTTCCAATTTCTTAGACCTCTAATCTTTTATCCATATAGGAACGTGTTCTTGGCTAAGAACTCCAATCCAACTGCTTAATTCATGGCCGAGTGCGCCTTCCGGTTGGCTTTCAAATCAAATGTCACTTTTATTCTTAAACCTTTCTTTTTCATCCGATGAACTTTTTTCATCAATGTAGCTCTTCGCTCAAAGTCTACTTTTGGATCGAATTTGGTTTGCCTTTGTAGCTTACTATGTTGTTTTCCCTTCCTATATTGAGATGAAGATGGAGTGCATTCTTCATACTCCTCCTCATACTAGTCACTATCGATCTTGCGAAACATTGTACCTGTTTAAAGTAAGCAAAAACTAACACATACATACTAATATTAAATTACAATCATACAATGAAAAATTGACATATTATAAATTGACATATTATAAATTAACATATTAAAAATCACATATTATAAATTCACATCTTATTAATTAACAATTGTAAATTAACATTTTATAAATTGACATATTACACATAGTCACATAACACTTTAAACAATTTCACATATTCATAATTTCACAATTAAATAATATCACAATGTTACAACTTCACAATTTCACAATTTCAATTACAAATATTCACAAATTTACAATTTCAATTACACAATTTCACATATTCACATAATTTCACATATTACACATATTCACATAACACTTTAAACAATTTCACAATTAAATAACAACATAATAACACTTTAAGCAATTTTACCTATTCATAATTTCACAAAAAAATAATATCACAATGTTACATCTCCACAATTTCACAATTTTACAATTTCAATTGCACATATTCACAAATTTACAATTTCAATTACACAATTTCACATTTTCACATAATTTCACATATTACAAATATTCACATAACACATTAAACAATTTCACATATTCCTATGTTCACAATTTAATAATATCACAATTTTTTGTCCTCACAATTTCACAATTTCAATTACACATATTAACAGTTTTACAATTTTAATTACATAATTTCACATATTACACATATTCACATCACACTTTAAACAATTTCATATATTCATAATTTCATAATTAAATAATATCACAATTTTACATCTTCACATATTCACAATTTCAATTACACATATTCACAGTTTTACAATTCAATTACACAATTTCACATATTCATATAACACTCTAAATAATTTCACACAACTAATGAAAATTAAATTAACAAAAACATTTAATATGGGGTAGGGGCAGGTAGGGGCTTGGGGTGGGGTTGGGGGGCAACGGGTGGGGGCTCGAGGTGGGGTTAGGTAGGGATAGTATGGGGGCTCAAGGTGGGGTCGGGTGGGTGCGTGGTGGGGGTGGAGGAGCAAGGAGGAGGGGGAAAGGGCGGAGGGGGGGAGGGGGAAGAGGAGAGAGAGAAGGAGGACTTATCGACGGGAGGCGACGACTGCGGGGGTGATGATGAAGGCGAGGGCGACGAGACAATCTTGAGATGACAGGGGAGAAAGCTTGAGAGCGAGAGAGAGAGAGTTTGGGTTTCAAAATGGCTAGGGGGCGCGTGATTTTCAAAAAATATAAAGCCTTAAACGAACATTACACGACGGTTTTTGTAATAAACCGTCATGTAATATTAGGACCTTACACGACAGTTTCTTGAAAAACCGTTGTTAAAAACCATCGTGTAAGCTAAACCTTAAATGACAGTTTTTAAGGAAACCATTGTGTAAGGTCAAACATTACACAACAGTTTTTAAGGAAACTGTCGTGTAATGTTCATAACCCGACTATGTTTTTACGACGGTTTCTATAGAAATTGTTGTGAAATATCCTTTTTTATGATTATTTCTCAAGAAAACCATTGTAAAAATTATCAAAATTACCATTTACATATGATTCTCTCTTTTGCCAAGGGTGGCCAGCCTGTGTGTTGAGCATCCAATGGCCCAAAATGTTTTTTTTTTCCTGTTTTCTTCACAAATATAACTACAAATAAATATTCAAAACCCTTGGAAAAAAGTGAAAAACTAAACAAATAAATTTATATATTTAATAAATTAACATTTTTTACTCTTTTTTTTCATTGGTTCCTTAATACATATCCATTCCATATCTTCACGAAGCAAGTGCAAAACATCATCTTCAAAACCATCTCTTCAACCAGTGGCAATCCCTTTGTAAATGAAGGGATGTCTGTGTAATCCTCGGCAACTTCTTCATCGTCGATAACTACTTTTAGCTTCATCGGGACGACTAGAGATAATTCCATGACTTGGGGATCCATAGTATAAAAAACTTGGATTGCTAGTGATGCCATAATGAAGGAATCATTCTTGTATCCCAATCTTCTAAAGTCAATCATTGTGATGCCATCATTATTGGTCTTAACATAGTTGTTGTCGGCCCACTTGTACTTAAAAAGTTCTATGCGCAATCCCCAATAATCAAGTTCCCAAATATCTTCAATGAAACCAAAGTAGTTCATGCCCATACACCGGGTTCTTGTCCGTGGCAGAGGAAATATGCATAGCCTTAGGATGGAGAGTCACATTGCTATTTTGGACAAGATGCTTCTCATCTCTTTCGCGAGTGTAGAAAGTGTAACCATTTGTAGAATATGACATATAACTTGTAACTACCGATGATGGTCCTCTAGCTAGGTTCTTCAAGTTTTGTGACATGCCTCCATCTTGTGATGTGGAGGACTTGCCAAAAATGTATGCTCTAATCCACAACCTAAAGGTTTGGTTGTATTCATCTTGCAACCACTTCTCATTTCTTGCTCTTTTTGGGTTTGCTTTTTTTAATTCGTTCATGTGCACCTCAATGAAAGGCTCATTTCATTAGCATTGTGCAAGACATAAAGACAAGCTTGCTCCCACTCCTCTCAATTTACTGAGGAAGGATTGCTAGCAGATAGTCCCCTAGGCTCAATGTCTTAGTCTTTGGCACCCTAATTGCTTCTGCATTAGACAAGTACTCGGAGCAAAGTTAAACCGATTCCTCAACTATGTAACTTTCTACAATACATCCCTCTAGCCTATTTCGATTCTTCACGTAGCCCTTCAAAACCTTCATATATCTTTCAAATGGGTACATCCTTTTCAAATACACCGATCCACATAACTTAACTCCACATACTAAGTGCACTGTTAGATGAATCATGATGCCAAAAAATGAGGGTGGAAAATACTTCTTAAGCATGCATAAGGTTTGCACCAACTTCGATTGCAATGAATCTAGCATTAGTGGATCAATTACCTTGGAGCATATTGAATTGAAGAACAAGCACAACTTGGTAATTGTAAATCTCATATCCTTTGTTAGAATTCCCTACAAAGCAAGTGGTAGTAATTGCGGCATCAACACATGACAATCTTGTGTTTTCATGCCAATAAGTTTCAAATCCTTCACCAAAACCAACTTTTTAAAGTTTGAAGGATATCCTTCTGACACTTTCAACTAAGCAAGCCATTCACAAAGCTTTCTCTTTTCCACTCTTGATAATGTGTGCTTCGCCGAAGTTAAGTAAGTACAGTTTTCTCTTTTCTTGGGAAACAAATTAGGCCTAATCTCCATTTCCATGAGATCCAACCGAGCCTTTTCACCATCCTTAGTCTTGTCTAGAATGTCAAGCAAAGTGCTGACTATGGATTCACAAATGTTTTTCTCAATTTGCATAACGTCCAAGCAGTGACAAACAAAAAATGTCTTCCAGTATGGAAGATAAAAAAAGATTGATCTTTTTTTTCCATGGTCCATCAATCGGCTGCTCGTCCTTACCTTGCTTTCTCTTCCTGAATACCACTTTTATATCTTTTACTATTTCAAATATTTATTCACCCTTCAAAGGATGAGGAGTGTCTCCTTCTTCGTTGTTGCCATCAAAGGCTTTCTTTTGTTTGCGGTAACGATGATCTTTTGACAACCATCTTCTATGACCAAGAAAAATGGTTTTCTCACCATTCTTCAACCATTTGTGAGACATTTCCATCATACAAATAGGACAACCAATAGAACTCTTCACTAAATAACCAGATAAATTGCCATATGCGAGGAAGTCATTAATTTTCCATATCAACGTTGCATGGATTGTGAACGTCTCTTCTCAGTAAGCATTTCTAACTTCAACTCAATTTTCGCACAAGTTTTTTAGGTCATTAATTAATGGTGCCAAGTATACATCAATGTTATTGCTTGGCTTGTAAGGACCCGAAATCAATAAAGACAACATTAAAAACTTCTGCTTCATGCATATCTTCGGAGGGAGATTGTAGTTAACAAGTATTATGGGCCAAGTGCTTTGCCTATTACTCATGTTACCATATGGGTTTATTCCATTCGTCGACAAAGCAAAATGTATATTTCTTGGATCTGCACTAAAGTCGGATGATCAGCTTCAAAAGTCTTCCATTGTGGTGAATCTACCAAGTGTCTAAGCATACCATCGTCGACCTGTTTGTCATGATGCAATGTCAAATTCTTGGCATGTTTTGTGTTTCTGAATAAATGCCTTAAACGTGGTACTAGTGGAATGTATCCTAACACTTTCTTTGGCACTCCATTCTTATCGTCGTTTGGCTCCTTTCCCTTCTTCCACCTTGCTTGTTAACAAACTGGACAATATTTCTTGTCCTCATACTCATTCCTATAAAGAACACAATCATTTTCACAAGCGTGAATTTTTTTATACTCCATTTTCAAAGTACTCAAAGTCTTCTTAGCCTCATACATACTAGTTGGTAATTTATTACCCTATAGTAGAAGCCTTCCTAAAAATTCCAAAAGCTCTATGAAACTAGAATTTGACCATCCACCCAACCTTCAAATTCCATAACCCAACTAAAGCGGACAATTTGGTGAAATTGGTATATCCCTCATACACAGGTGTCTCGGCATCATTCATCATTGTTTCCATTAAATCTAGATAGTGCACGAAGTGTTCTTCCAAATCATTGACCATGTTAACTATATTGTCGTGATCATCCATATTATCCTCCACAATGGCTTCATTTTCTTTACTTACTAAAGTTGGATTGAAATTAGACTCGCCATGAAAATGCCATGTTTGATAACTGCTTGTAATTCCATTTCAAAATAAATGTTCTCTAACAATTGGTATTGGATGCAATCTATGATTTCCACATTGAACACAAGGACACCGAATTTTATCACAATTGGCATGACTTTTGGCAAAATCCAAAAACTCTTCCACACCATTCACATATTCTCTAAACAATCGAAAATCCCATATCCATTTCCTATCCATTTCGCAAGTCCTAAATCAAAATAATAAATAGCAATTATTCAATTAAAATGAAATTCATAAATTATATACATATCCACCATATATATATTCTAATCATAAAACAAAAACATTCACTCATCATGAAACAAATTACACATACCCATTATAAAAAAAATAAATCATACCCATGATCCACAATACAATAATCATAGATTAAACAACAAAATCAACAACAATTATCAATTTTGGATTAATTAAATAACAAAATCAACAACAATTTATCAATTTCTAACAAAAACTTACAATTAGGAATGAGATTAAGGAGTGTGGAGGTAGAGTGGGACGACAGTAGTTGTTTCGGATGGGTCTGTATTCGTATTTAAGAGGTTAGTTTTTGATTTTTGTCTAATTGTTGAGGTAGGAAAAGGGGTTTTAAGTGAGCTACCATGACAGTTTTTTAAAAAGCTGTCATGGTATGTTTAGTTTACCATAATGGTTTTTGAAAAAACTGTCATGGTAGACACAATCCATACCACAACAGTTTTCGTCTTTGCGAGTGTAACTCATTGTGTTTTTTCCCTTATCATGACAGTTTTTAAGAAACGGTCATTAAATGAAAGTCGTATAATCTTGAATTTGTCGTAATATTCTCGGTTGCATCCGCTTGTTATAGTATCAAGCCACAACTTGATTTTGAGAAGTTGTTTGGATGCAGGTGACATCTTGCTTTTTTTCCACCAAGTCTAGTTCAACCATCATGAGCTTAGCAATCTATTGTTCGTCATAATGTTTAACTGGGATTACTACTTCAGCTCCATAGACGAGGGGGACAGGAATCTCTCCCATGGCATTCCAAACAGTCGTGCGATATGCCCAAAGTACCTTTGGGAGCTTGTTGATGTAAGTGCCTTTGAGGCCTTCCAATTTATTCTTTAGGTTGTCCTTGATGGTCTTGTTGAGAGCTTCAACTTGCCCGTTACTCTAGGGGTATCCCAGTGAGGAGAAGACCTTCTTGATGTCGAGCTACTCATACATCATTAAGAGGCTCGTTTTTCAAACTGATTGGCTTTGTTAGTTACTATTTACCAGTAAATTATATTTTTCTAAATGAAGTTGGTGTGCTTAGCCTTAGTCATGTCAATGAAAGGCTCGACCTCTACCCATTTTGTGAGGTAATTGATGGCCACTATGTAATACTTGAATTGTAATCAAGCTACGGGGAGAGGTCCTATGAGGTCGATGGCCCTTTTAGCGAAAGGGCAAGTGCACACAATTGAGTTAAGCGGCTCAGGGTGATGTCTGATCTCCCGAGCAAACTATTCCTTGAAGTCTTGATCCATGGTCACCAATAGTAGCCTTGGCGGAGGCATTTATGGGAGAAGGCATGCCCACCCGCATGTTTTCCTCATAGCTCACTATGGATTTCCTTCATGAGGTACTTAGCTTCTGATGGTCCGACATACCTTGGGTAGGTTATGGTGAAGCCACATCGGTAAAGTCTTCCCTCGATCATCAAATACCAGTTGAGCTGTTGCGAATGCGCCAAGCCTCTTATCGATCTCCAGGTAGTTTAATTGTGGCCATATATCAGATGATCGGATCCATCTAGGTTCCAGTTTGTTTGGCAGCTTCACTCACAGATTTTTTTTTCTAATGCTCAACTCAGTTAGCCTCTCAATTGGTACTAATGTCAAGTCTATCTTCAAAGACTAAAGCTAGCTGGGCAAGTGTGTTAGCTTCTGCATTTTTTACTCAAGGGATTTGTGTCATCAAGAAGCTCCTGAATGGCCTAAGCAAAGCTTTAACTACACCCAAATAGGTGGTCATGCACTCATTTTGGGTTTGGAATCTGTCGGTTACTTGCTGGACCACGAGCATGGAATCATTATGAACGTAGATATGGTCTACACCGAGTTCCTGTGCAATCTTTAGATCGGCTAACAGTGATTCATATTCTCCTCTTTGATAGAGGCCTTGAAATCAAACCACAATGCATAGCTAGTTTCATAACTATCCAAACTAATGAGGATGAGTCCAGCACATAACCCGTTTGCATTGGATGATCTACCCATGACTAATTTCCACTCTCGTTTGGGTTCACTAGTGCTGCTACTAGCAAAATCAAAGTCTTCCATGGGTACCTTTTTAGCCCAAGGGGTGGCCTGATCAACGACCATGAATTCTATTATAAAGTTCGTTAGAGCTTATGCTTTAATAGTCGTCTAAGGCACAAACTGGATCTCAAATTCCTTGAGATCAATGAACACTTGGCCATCTGACCATAAATTTCTGGATTTTGAAGGACTTGTCTCAAGGTGTACTTGGTTGGGATTTCAGATGTTGTGCCTCTGGAAGTCCGATGAGAGCTTCTGAGTAGAGGCAACAAGGACCAAGGCCAGCTTTTCTAATGGTGGGTACCTCTCCTCGACTCCTTAGAAGGACTTGCTGGCTTAGTAGATAGGCTTTTGGATTCCTTTTTCTTCCCAGACTAGGACGAGTAGACTACCTTCTTGGATACTGCTTGGTAGACATAAAGTATCTCTCTTGGTAGAGGTTTGGATAGGAGTAGAGGTCAGGTAACTTTTGAGGCTTTGGAACACTTCCTCACATTGTCTGTTCCACTCATACCTCCCCTATGTGCCTAGAAAAAGGGTTGGCACTTGTCGGTAGATTAGGAGACGAATTTAGATAAGGCAATGATCATTCCAGTGAGCTTTTGGACTTCCTTGACTATGCGGGGGGTGTACATGTCCATCACTACTTAGGCCTTGGCAGGGTTGACCTCGATGTCGTGGTGACTGACCATGAACCTGAGGAACTTTCCTGACTCCACCTCCAACGTACACTTGGTCAGATTGAGCTTCATCTTGTATTCTCGGAGGACATCGAACCTATCTTAGAAATCAACAATGTGATCAGTTAGTCAGATTGACTTCACAAGCATTTCATCTATGTACACTTCCATGGTTTTTTAGATTGGCTAAGCAAACATCTTGTTCACTAGATGTTGATACATGGCTCCAACGTTCTTTAACGTGAATGAACATAGTAGGATAGCCCTTGATTGGTTGTGAATGTAGTTTTAACTTAATCTTCCTCAGCCATCCTAATCTGATTATACTTGGAGTATGCGTCCTTGAAGCTTAACAGCCCATGCTTAGTGGTTGCATCTACTAATTGGTCGATCTGAGGTTGGTAGAAGCAGTCCTTGGGTAGGCTTTATTTAAGTCTATAAAGTCAATACAGACTTGCCACTTCCTATTAGCCTTCTTAACCAGGACCACAATCGCCAACCATTCAAGATAGATGACCTCTTGGATGAACCCAGCCTTCAGCAACTTCTAAACCTCCTCATTGATGGCAGCGTACCTTTTTAGGTTAGAGGCTCTTCTTTTCTAGATGACTCATTTATGGTTGGGATTGACATTTAAATGATGGCTGATGATGCTCGGGTCCATCCCTGGCATGTCTTTGTGGGACCAAGCGAACACGCCTGAATATTTTGTTAGGAACTTCTCCAGGTCTACATGGATCTCACCGTTCGGTTGGGCTGTTCGAGATCTAAAGGGTATAGGACAAGATCTTCCATGGGTGTTGCTTGTACTTCTTCTTCGGGGAGCCTAGGGTCTAGGTCATACAACATTTTTGCTCCCTCCTTAGTAGGGAATTCGATCTCTTCCACTTTGAAAATAGCCAAGACATTCATCTACCAGGCTGCTACCTTCTTTACGATTTCATCAGACAACATTTTTGCTCCCTCTTCTATAGGGAATTCGATCTCTAGAGTCCTTTTGTTTTTACCTTGCTACTCTGACTCCATTCTTTATGGGGAAGTTCATGGCCAGATGATAAGTGGAGACCACTGCTTTCAGGGTATTTAGGGTTGGCCTCCTAATGATGATGTTACGTTGGGATAGTTTATAGACCACCAGAAATTCAACTAGCCATGTGGCCCGAGCACGATCTTCGTCGAAAGTGACCGACAAACAGATCTTGCTCACTGCTTGGACACACTCTCTTGAGAAGCCACACAAGGGATTTACACTAGGACGAGCACTGCATTGCTGATCTTCAATTTGTGAAAGGCTTACTCGAATAGAATATCTATCAAGTTGCCATTGTCAATCAGCACCTGTCGAACTATATTGTTCGCAATCTAGAGCTCATACACTAGGGCATTATTGTGCGGGTGGATAAGCCTATCTGCCTCCTCCTCGGTAAAGGTGATTGCAATGTCTTCCTGCTGGCATATCTTGTTAATACGCTTGGACATGTGCATCAGGTCTCCCCTTTCAACCTAGTGGCCTTCCCAGGCATAGGCCTACCGACCACTAGTAGCATCCCTAGTAACTGGCTCGTCAAAGATCGTAGGCACAATATTCACCAGGTCCAAGTCGTTGATACCATCTGCATTTTGTATTCTCAGCTAGGCTTCCTTTGTCAGCCAGTTGTTTTTTCTTACATTGTTTCCGAGGGTGAGAACTCGTTCAACAAATTCCCTATGGTGTCCATCTCATATGAGTTTCTTGATTTGGTCTTTCAACTAAATACAGCCCTACGTGTTATGCCTGATGTCCTTGTGGAAGTTGCAATACTTATTCTGATCTCACTTTGCTCAGTTTTCCTTTAGTAGAGGTAGGTCCACTAGAAGATTGCAGTTGCTTAGTTGGTTCAACACCTTGTCAATAGTGGCGACTAGAGGTGTATAACTTTGGAACTTCTCGATTAGAACCTTTGACTTGTTAGTTTTTGGCTTCTTGATCTAGTTAGTCTTACCTTGGTCAGGTGGATTCGTGTTCTTATTTCCCTTCTTGTTGCTCCCTTCTCTATCTCGTCGGATCTTCATGTAGTCCGCAATGTCCACATGTCTCTAGGTATATGCGAGCATTTGGGAGAAGATGCTTGGTTGTTCTAGGGTGAGTGACCAAGGGAGGCCCTTGTCTCGTAACCCCTCACAGAAGGCATGCTTGAGGGTCTTATCTTCGATGTGCCTCACCTCTAATGCTACTTGGGTGAAGCGGTTGATTTAGTCCCATACATCTCTGTCTCTTTGCTTTACAGTACAATGGTGAGTAACCTCCTTCCTTCTTAGCATGGATGGGGTAAAATCAGTTGAAAGCACGTCAAAGAGCTACCGAAAGGAGCTCATAGCACCTGGTTAAATATGCCTAAACCATTGTTGGTCCAGTTAGAGTCAATGAGAATGCCTTGCATATTGCTGCATCATTGGCGTTTTACAGCATCATGCCGACCCTATAGAGTTTGAGGTGCTTGTTTGCATTTGTCGTTCCATTATATGCCTTGATTTGTGGCACCTTGAATTTGTTTGGCATGGGGGCCCTCATAATTGCATTAGTGAAGGGTGGTTTAGGCATGCCACCCTTGTCGACCCCATAACGGTTGCTTCTAATCTAATCAATTTGCCACTGTAGGTTTTATAATTGTCGGCTATTAGTGTCTTTGGGTAGCTCCACTTTGTACGGTGCACCACCCTTTGCCCTATCATTACCTTGAGCTTCTTGTCAGTCTAAGGCAAGGTGAGCTCCTTGGTTCCTAAGCCTATTGCAGACTAAGGCCCATGAACCTTACAGGAATGGTCGCAGCCATCTCTAGCCTGAGCCGACCATCTTGGACAAAATGGCTGCTTTGGGAGACACTCTCTAAGGCTAGTGTTTTAACTTGCTTGGAATCTCCCTCGCTATGGGACCTGTTCCTAGGCCCTACTTGATCACATGTCTGGTCTTCCTGGGTCGATGGAAGGAGCGTTGGAGGCGGTTGTTGTCGAGCTTGTTATTATGCCATCTACTTTGTGAGGAGTTATACCACTATAGTTAGTTCACGGATTGGGTCCTTGACGGCTGGTGCTGCTCTACCTACGCTGTCTTGCCTGCCAAATCAGGATCGGGCAGCGTAGGGCCTACCATGAGGACTAGCTTGGTTTCGATTTTAGGCATTCCCTAACCTCTCTTGTCAAGGAGTCTTATCTTGAGTGTTTCCTCTTGTGGCCATGGCAAATGGGTATACTATCAATGGGAATGTTGGAAAGCATGGGGCTTTCCTTCTTGTGCTAAAATATTGATGCTTTGCTGTTGATCAATGTTATGTGCAGCCACACATGGTGGTTGGACTACTTGTCTTGCTCATATCGGCTTCCTAAGAGGAACCTACAACAAGAAGAGGGGATGCCTCGGACGTCAAGGGGACACTAGTGTGGTGTCGGCCAAGGCCTCTTCGATGCTTAAGTCAGGTACGTATTCGACCAAGATCGAGGGTAGGGATAGGTGAGAGAAAGTCCATGTACCGTTAAGGTAGAGTAAATGTTTTATATTCATAGGCCACCATTTGGATTGGGTGTAAAGCAAGTTTTGACCCTTGACTCAGGTGCTCTATTTGGTAGTGTCAGGGGTAGGTGACAAGTGTCATAATCCTAAAAGGTGGAGAACCCTTCATTTAAAGGCTATAATTAGGCCATGTGTTAACCTTGGAGATGAGTCGCTACTTGGTTTCAAGTTGCATCTGTCCGTCCCAAGCACATGTTCTCCCTAAGGAGGTGATATCCTGTGTGATGGCCAAAGGAGGCCCTAGGGATCACCTGGAGAAAAAGTGCCAATCAATGGGGAGTTGAGTAAGCTTTAAACATGGCTTAGCCTAAGCATGGTGGTCAGACAGTTGAGGAGTGCTCTTCGGGAAATAGGGTGTTGAGCATACCCCCCAACGTGTTGGGGGTTAACCCAAGTGTCCCTATGATGATGCATGTCACCCCAGTTGTTTATGGTAGGCATCGGTTGCTAGGTTATCGTGTTGGCTTGACCAACAATTGTGTTAGAATTATGTATTCGATTATCAAAATTAACTTTTACAATAAATTTTAATCAAAAAAATTACTAACCTTCTTGTTGTGATGCTGTGTGTACAATATCCAACCATGAAAACTTGACCACTTTTGGTTGCCACGAGTATTTTTATGCATCTCTAAGCTTTTCTATTTATAATTATGTTAAGCATTAGCAAAATTGAATTGTGTATAAGTACTAAATCATCAAATTTGCAAATGTACAATTACCTAAAACTTAAGAGACATAAACTTATTGCAGTAAGGGTTCAATGATCGAGATTCCTGAGGTTGCTCAGGGTGTTGGTTCTAACAATGTGCTCGTTTTTTGCCCCACTAATTTCATTGAAGTAATTATATAGATAACTCTTCCAGTCTTTATGACATTTTGCTACCTCCCTATCAACTATAGAATGGATGAAACCATACTTGTAGCCATAATCAAGGTTAAACCATTCCTACAACACATTCATGTTAAGCAGTTTTATTATATTTAACTTTAAGGAAGATTTATAACAATAAAGTTGGATGAATATAAAAAGGTAGTCCTGTATTGATCATACTTTCAAACTAGGTACTAGACTTTCCATATCCTTTCCAAGTGCCTCCATCCTCCACAAATTTGACTAAAATTTTTCCATGCTTCTCCATGCTTGCAACAATAACATGGCCCTTTGCCTTAGCTTGACCTAATTATCAACGAGGTGCAGTATTTGGTGCTGTAAATATGAATAAACTTTTCAAAGACAATGAAGTTCAATATCATCTTAACTTATTTTTAACATTGATAGAACAAAGTTGATAATTTTGTAATTAAGTTTTAACATATCCGACTAACAATGCGGCGGAAGTCTATATGGATCAAGTGGAGCTTGTGCTCCCCTGATGAGCCAACACACGTATAGACTGGGCCAGACGTAGTACTTGTTAACAAATTAAAATTAGTTCAATATCATACTTAATTATATATAAAAATACTATATAGATTAGTATTTGTTTGAGTGTTACATAATTTCTATTCATTGTAATTGCTTATGTCTATGATCATGCTACCATCATTATGTCATCATTGTTTGGTTGGATCCACAAGTGCATAGAATCGTGCAAGTAATAAATTGTACCAAGAGTAACGGATATCGTTCCTTTGGAGATTGTGTTTAATTTTCGTTAATTACCATAATTGGATTAGCACCATGATTATTTAAAAGATCGATTAAAAACTTAAAAACTAAATTAATAAAATTTAAATAAACTAAATGAAACTAATAAAGTAAAATAAAATAAAATAAAATAAAACATTTTGGGGATTCAATTACACCTTAACATGTCGCTAAGCATCCATTAGTTGCCTTAATTGTGTTGTCTAGTTGAATAATAGCCGAAACCTCCTAAACTCTCCAAAAGCCCCTTTCACTAGTCATTTAGAAATATTCTATGTTAACTAGTAAACTATATTCTTATGTCTACTAATTAATTAGAATTTATTAGATTCTTAGATTTTGTTAATGGCTACATAATCATAATGGGTATATTCCTATCCAGCTAAGTCCACGTTACTCCATGATTAGCCTAGTGATAAATCCCTTTCCTAGTAGTAATTCACAGCTTTCTAATCGACTAATTGCTTATTAATCAACTAGGAGCATAACACCACATAGAATAATTATTTAACATAAATTAGACACTCATAATTAATTTGAATAAATGAAAAATTAAGGAAACATGAATAAGCTAAATTGAAATCCCTAAAATACAAAACTAGTCCATAATTAAAAATAAAAATAAAAATAAAAATAAAAGACACCAATATTCAAGCATTTAGAATATACATAAATTTAGGAAAGAAAAATAGGAAAGAAATCACCAAAATAGAGTTATCACAAACTCCAAAACCTCTGTCCTAAATCTTCTTCTTCCTCCTTTTTAAAGCTCCAAAATTGCTCTTCAATGGTATCTCAAAAGAACAATAAAATCTAAAACTAAAACCAAAAAAAAAAAAAAAATCCTAAAACTAAAAATAAAAATTAAACTAATAATTTATTATTATTATTATTATTTCATCCTTTTTTTCTCCATAGGGATCAGCTCCCAATAGAAAAATAGAGCTTTGAAACTCCAAAACTCGGGCTCTAGATGCCAAATGGAGGCTGATTCCCCTTAAACCCCCTCCCCCTTTCCTGGCATGGGGAAAATCAGCCAAATTGGGCTTATGCACTTCTGCCTGCTGGCAAGTAGCCATTGGCAGGCTGGGCTGAGAGGGCGATGTGGCAGCTTGGTATTTAACGAGAGACGAGGCTGCATGAAACAGACATGAGGCGCTTAGTATACGATTTCTAGCAACTGAGGTAAAAGCTGGGCCATGTGAAGCCGTATGAGAGCGCGAAACCTGGTGTCATTTTGTACTTCACACACTGTTTTCGGGGTGTTATCCACGCGCAAATCACGACCGTTTATTTTCTGATCGGATAGTTCACATGGAGAGTTTGGGCCTTTCTTTAGTCACGCTTTCTGGTGGTGCATTAAATGTTGTTTTTAATTTGAGTTTTTCTATTTTTTGCCACAATTTCATTCCAAATTATCTTTTTAGCCCTTGTCACCTATTTAACATACACAAATGAAATAAAATAGATAAATGGAGGGGATGATGATGATGATGAAGATGATGATAATAAAAATAATCAAATCAAATCAAATCAAATCAAACAAATCAAATCAAATTGACAAAAAAATGAAATAAATATCCTAGAGTGTGTGCCATTCCAATTGGATTTTTCAAGTGTGTATGTGCATAGCCTTTTCACTCTTTCTTGTATGTAGTTTGGATAGGTTTATGTAAACATAAAATTAGCAACAAGCTCAAAAATGCAAACAAGCACCATAGGTTTGCTTTTCATGTCTCTCTCCACTAATATAGATCAACACCACACCAAGGATCTTAGGACTTCATTGGCTTGTAATGTAAGGCTTAGGTGAAGGTAAAATGAGGGAGAATTTGTGGCTCAAAACATCCTAAGCACATTAATCATTCTAGGACCATTGTAGAGCTCAATTCTTCAATTCCAAGTAATACCTCCAAACTTAAGTTAAACTCTCTTTTGTCGTCCACTTCATTCTTCTTCTTCTTTTTTTTTTTTTTTTTGCTATTACACTCCCAAACTTGTTTCTTTCTTTCTTTCTATCAACCAAAGGTGTAGCATCTTTTGTTTTTTTGCACAAACATAAAGACTTAAGACAAAAAAGAACACTTTCTAAATTGACACTTCCCCTAATAACTGAGTACAGCTCCAAAACAATTTATAGAAAGATTAATATGCTTAAAATAGGATAAAGGATGGAAATTATTTAGTGGTTAAGCTAAAAATGTGGCTCACAAAGAAAGGGAAATATAATGCTTAAAGAGGTTTAATAGGAATATAAATATGTCATGATTGGCTCAAAAAGGCTCAAACAGTCTACGGATAGCCTAAGTCATTTCCTCAATGAGATTACATCTAGGATTTTGCCTCGAGAGCAAATCAAACAATTCTAGGACTTGAGAGTTCACTGAAAATCACATAATCACACAAACATTCTCCAAAATTGCACATAACTCAAAGATCAAGACATGGTGCTCGAAAAGAAACAATCACAATCGAAATGAAACAAACTCAGACACTAAGCACAAAACTAGACAATATTCACACTTTTCCATAAGCAATGCATAATTTTCAACTATAATTCTCATCATTGGTCCATGAGAAATCAGCAAAGAAAACTCAAAACCTCTAATTATTCAAAACTTTTTTTAAATTCTCTTTTAAAAAAAAAATTCATTTTCTGCCAAACTCAATATGCACAAATTCCTCAATATGTAAGAAAGCACAAAAAAAAAAAAGGAAAATTTTAAGAAAATTCCCCTCATTGGTGCTTGTTGGTGGTTAGGCATGATTTGATGTCCTTAAAGCTCATAGGCACCTTCCGTGTCTCCAACTTCCATTGGCTGTGCCGCTTGCTCCTACGAAAGAAAGAGAGAAAAAGAAAATAAAAAGATCCAAAACTTGAAAACAAAACCTCAAAATTTAAAGCAAAAGAAAAATTTTAGAGAACTTAGGTTGTCTCCCAAGAAGCACTTGATTTTAAGTTGTTGACATGACTCTTAGAGAAGCACTTATCAAAGAGCAGCTTTTGCCCATAGGAGGTGTCATATGATACCACATATGGGTCTTGGTTATGAATGCCCTCAAGCTTGGCAAAATGTGGAAGTATTCAGCTTATGGCACCAACAAGACTTGGCTTTATTGAATGTGCTTGGTGAGAGAACTACAATCTGGGCTTGAGCTTGTAGAGAATATAATATGGTGATGATGGTGATGTATGCCAAAATGGATCAGTTGGTAGTGTATATGTTAGGACCAAAGATGAGCTTAAATCAATGGTTTCATAAGCTTCTTCATCTGCCAATGACTCTTGTATATTTTCTTCCTATAAGAATGCCTCTAATGACCTTCTTAATTGCTCTTTACTTTCCACTTCTCTTTCCATCTCCATGCTTGCGATTTGATCCTCAAAGAGCTCATGGTTGTGGATGGAAATCTTTTGATTTAGCAACCGTAAATCAATGATTGAACAGGATTCTAACTTAGCGAATGTTTGAACGAAAACATCTTGGATGGGTTTTTGTTCTTCATTTTGAGGAGTTATTTCTCCTAAAGGTTTAAATTCCCAAGAAGACTCCAAATGATTCAAATTACTCTCTTGACCTTGGTCGTTTGAGTAATTTGAATAGCAATCATTATCACACCACACCAAATCCTCCATCAATTCATGGTCACTATGAGGATTAGATATTTCGATGTCCTTCTTTTGGTGGCCTTCTAAAATTGTGGTCCTAAGAAGCTCTATTTTTTCATCAAGATGCCATTTAGAGTTGGTCACTTGAAGATTTTCCTCGACGGTGGCCTTGAATCGATCCAAACAACTTCTAAGGGTGTCTTTTCTTCTTGTTGGTGGCAAAAGAAATGGCCGATCATGTTTGGGTGGCTACTACATGAAGAGTTTTGGCAATAGTCATCAAAGGCCACCATATCCTCTAATATGTAATAGGCCTCATCATCGATTCTTGAAAAGAAATAACCGCCACCGACAATGGCCCTATAGTCCACCCAATGTTTAGTTTCACCACACAATCCACAATAGAATCTTTGGAGAAGGTACAACTTTGAGAACCTGTGATTGAGAAACCTTCCTAGCAAATCTTTGAACACATATTATGGTTCATATCATGTTGGGCAAATGTGGAGATGGAAAGATTCATCTCCAATGTATTCATCCTTTTTTCACAAAAACAACAAGATTAGAAGTAAAATCAAAATCCAAACAAAACAAAACAAAACGAATGAAGAAAATAAAATTCAAATCAATCCTAAAGCTAATTAGTATCGATATTAACCAAAACTAAACAAAACATTCCCCGGCAACAGTGTAAAAAATTGTTTGGTTGGATTTGCAAGTGCACGAAATCATATAAGTAATAAAATGTATCAAGAGTATGAATATCGTTCCCACAGAGATTGTGTATAATTTTTGTTAATTACCAAATTGGATTAGCTCTATGATTATTTGAATGATTGATTAAACATAATAATAAAAACTAAAAAACTAAATTAACAAAATTTAAACAAACTAAATGAAACTAATAAAGTAAAATAAAATGAAATAAAAAGCTCTAAGGATTCATGTCGAATCCTATGTTAGCTAGTAAGCTATATTCCCTTGCCTACTAATTAATTAGGTTCTAAGATTTCATTAATGACTACATAATCATAGTGGGTATATTTCTAGCCTACTAAGACTACAATACTCTTTGATTGGCCTAACAGATAAATGCCCCTTCGGGTAGCATTTTACGGCTTCCTAATCAACTAATTGGTGATCAATCAATGAAGAGCATTAACGCCATGTAGAATAATTATTTAACATAAATTAGACAATCACAATTAATTTGAGTAAATAAAAAATAAAAAAAACATGAATAAACTGAATTGAAATCCCTAGATCACAAAACTAGTCCATAGTTGAAAATAAAGCTAAAAATAAAAATACAAATAAATACCACCAATATTCAAGCATTTTAAAATATACACAAATTTAGAAAAGAAAAATAGGAAAGAAATCACAAAAATAGAGGTGTTACAAACTCCAAAACCTCTTCTCGAAATCTTCTTCTTCCTTTTCTTTGAAGCTCCAAAATTGTTCTTCAATGGTGTCTCAAAATAACAATAAAATCTAAAACTAAAAGCAAACCAAAATAAAATAAACCAAAATTATTATTTTTCTTCCTTTTATCTCAATGGGGATCAGCTCCTAATAAAAAATGGAGCATCGAAACTCCAAAACTCAGGCTCTGTATTCCAAATGGAGGCTGATTCCCCTTAAACCCCTTCCCTTTCTCTTTTTCTCCATGCCAATAGCACATCAGCAATGGTAAAAAATCAACCAAAATTGGTTTATGCAAGTCTGGCTAGGTGGCAAGTAGTCATTTGCAAGCTAGATTAAGAGGGCAAGTGGTAGCTTGAGGTTTGGCGAGGGAAGAGGCTACATGGAATAGAAATGAAGCACGAAGCACAAGATTGCAGGCAACAGAGGTAGTGTGCCTAACGATTCGGCCACGAGGCGCCATGCGAGAGGACTAAACTTGGTGTCGTTTTGCAATTCATGCACTATTGTTGGGTGTTCTCCACACTTGAATCGCGACTGTTTGTGCTCTGATCGGACCATCCACATGGAGAGTTTCATTTTATAATATAGTCGCTAGTGGTCATGATTCTTATAGTACATCTAAAATGCCTCTACCAAGTTCATCCTTACTGTGGTCACCAAATAAAAGTATATAATTAGACTCTACACAAAACTCAATAGAATCAAAATGTATCGCATGAAAAATTGATTTATATTAGGGCTTTGTAGATATCGTTGAGCCATAATTATGACGACTACAATATGTGCGCTAGGTTCCGTGGCTATTTTACCACGACAATATGAATATACACTGGGTTTTCTAAAACAGTTTTAGAGAAAAATAGTGTAAAAGTGGTAAAGGTACAGATCATATATAACAAAAAATTTGTATTTAAAATTTTATATATAAAATTTTTGAAATGTGGAACTATACATTATTTTTATTTAATGCTTAATAAATTTATATACACAAATATTGCTTCTTTCGAAGAGACTAGAACGAAACTCTTTTATGGGCAACTTTTTCTATAAAACGATTGTCTTTTTAGCCTAGTCTTTGTATGTGTGGGCGTAGAAAGAGCAAGGGATTTCTAATTTGATCACTATTCTCACTTTTCTCTCCCATTAATCTCACTACATAAGCAAAACGGCGCTATGAATGGAAGAACTCTTCTCCTTTTTCTCTGTATTACACACCAACTACAGGCTTTTTTTAATAGAGTTTCTATAGCCAAAATATGACTCTTTAATTGTGTTTTGAATCAATAGAGGTCTCTCTTTTTAAAGAGAAAAAGTGACAGCCAATCAATCATTGAACTTTCCTTTTTATTCTTAATTAAATATCATATATTTACTTCTAAGGAAAAGATAATTTCTCCCTTTTTCATATCTGATATAGGCACCACAAATAAAAAATCTTTTTGTGCATGTGGCGACAATCACCTTCTAGTAGGGAGAAAAATACTGCTTCTATTATGTTTTGTTTCTAAAATTCAAACCCCCAATTTATATGATCCTACTTTTAAAGTTGCACACTTTTGAATTTATTGAAATAGTAAATGTGGAAACAAGTGTTACACTACACAAGAAACTCTTTTCTATGCATCTTCCAAAATTAATCATTATTATTAAACAATCATATTATTAAATAATTAATTTAATTAATTTATAAAACCAATAATTATACTTGTCTAAACAGTATTTGCAAGAATGATTGGGGACTAATTGGCCCATAATTTCAAGCTTCAATGAAAACAATTTATTAATTAAACTATTTAATTAATCTACTATTTTATTAATTCCATAGTTACTCCTTTAATAAACCTTAGAAATACAATCTTGAAATTACAAATATATAATTACTCATATTTACACATGTCCATTTAATATAGTCATTGTACATAATTAGATCTTCTATAAATAATTCACAATTAGAATAAGGTAAAATCTGTTAGCCTTTCTAATTAGATATTTACCCTTGAGTGCTATAAATTTCTAATGAATAATAAATTTATGAACTTAATCATGAATTTGAGCACTCGTATTATTTAAAACCCAAATCAATACTCAAGAAAATTTTTTATCTTCTTTTTAATAAAGAGGGATTGGATTCCATCTTGTGAGATTAGCATCTTGTAATATTAATATTCCTGACTACTTACTTCAATATGCCTCCAAAATACAAGGGATATGATTAGCATTTTCAAATCTATACCAAGTAAATCAAAAGGCATAATTCCATAAATAGGAGTTTGTTGATAATTCAATACTAAGGTCATATGATATATGACTACTGGACGATGTGGCTAAACTTGCTATATTTTAATGGAAATTATTCGTTATTCATATAACATCATTCCAGTCTTATATAATTTTATTATTCAAGGTGTACTGATTTAATGACTCACTACATTAACGGTTTGAAAAAGACCAATCAATTCTTAATAGAAATGATCTACACTATAGTAACATTCAATTAAATTAATTATATATAACTAATTATTTTAATTATCATCTTTAAATATTATTTTCTTGTATGTAACATTTATATACAATATTTAAGTCATATAGATAATTATAGAATTTTAATAATATTCATAAAAAATTCAATATATTGCACATATATATATGAAAATTTTAATTAACTAATTTATTTATTAATACTTTCCAATACAAAACATCATACGGTTTAAGGGCATATATCCTAACATATATAACACAATAAATTGAATTATTTAAAAAATAGAGAAAATTACATGTTATATTATATTTTTTAAAGTTGTGTTTATTTATGCGACACTACTTAAAAAAAGTTTATGTCATACTGTCATTTATATTACATGTTAAGTTATGCCACAAATAAACATATGTGACATTTACAAAAAAGTAAATATTTAAAAATAGTATTTACGAAGATTTCCAAAAAAATTAGGTGACAGTGAAATTCCAATAAAACAAAATATCTTACTTTACGCAACTTATAATATTATGCAAAATTTGTACGTTATATCAATTTTCATGAAGTAATAAAGTTAATTTGTTAATCATCACCTGGTAACAAAATCTTCCTAACCTCACCAAAAAAAAAAAAAAGACAAAATCTTCATAAAAACAGCTACATATGTTCTAACATATTAATCGTGAGAGAGAAAGACACGACTGCGTGTGTATTAACTACATATCCTGCAGATCATCTGGGGTAGCCACTATCATAAAAAAATGGCGCAGAGAATCAGCTAAACAATTAATGCATTTTTAAAGGAGTTAGGTTTCCCTACTGTTAAATTGTCCCCATATCTACGACTTTTCCTCTATAACTTACCCTAAAAGTTCCCCCATAACTTTGTGAGCTAAATTCACGCGTATAAACTACCACCAAGTTACCACTTCGATCCACTCCAATGGCTACTCCAAAAACGTCATCATCCTTTACACTTCCAATAATGGCATTCCTTTTCATCTTCCTCCTTTTCTCTGGCTTTTCCCAATGCAGTTTCTGTTGTAACGCTGACAAAACTGAAGGCGACAATAGCAAGCATATAAAAGGTATGTTTGTGTTTGGAAGCTCTCTAGTGGACAATGGCAATAACAACTTCTTAGGGAACTCTTTGGCCAAAGCCAACTACTTGCCTTACGGTGTGGATTTTCCTCTGGGGCCTACCGGGAGATTCACAAACGGGAAGAACGTCATTGACCTCCTCGGTGAAAAGCTTCGCCTTCCTTCGTTCCTTCCAGCTTTCGCTGATCCCTTGACGAAAGGACGTAGAATCATTCATGGTGTCAATTATGCTTCTGGTGCTTCTGGTATTCTTGACAATACTGGCTCCATTGCAGTAAGGGGCAAAAAAAAAAAACCCTCCCTTTGTCGTCATTTTTTTTACTTATGCACAGTAAATTTTCAGTTGTGACAGTAGCTTGTAATAACTTAAAGTAGGGTTTTCTTTAATTGCGTTACCTGTTTACCTAAGTTGACCCCTCTGAGGAAATCGACACCTTCTCTAGTAATTTCTTACCCCTGTTAAAATTAAACAAAAAAAAAATTTTTCCAAAAAAAAAAAAACGATTTGACTTTGGTAACTAGTTAATTTATTTTTGATAAATTATTTATAGATCTTGGTATGTTGTTGATTAATTAATAATTGATTTACTAAGGTAACTTTCAAGAGGAAATTTTTTATTCTTATTTTTTTTTAATCAAATATTAATCAATGAGTGTATATAATTATTTGGCATTCTGTCCTTGGCCCTATTAAATTAAGATGAGATGTTTATAAGCCCTAGTTACCTCATTTTCCATATATAAGACACATAATTAATGGTGTGGGACGCGCGCGAGGTGTATTCAAACGTTTGGTTCTGATAGTGCTGGTATTAAATCCAGCTAGAATTAAAATAAAAGCAAAGAAAATAGATTTCTCATAATTAGCATATAATAATGGAAGTAACTTACATGCTATATAGTCCCAGAACGAGTAAATGCAGGAGTTCAGTTACACTTTGAAGTACCAATTTTTATGCAATTTTACTTGCTCTTCTCAACTTTAGAGTCCCGGCGTCCTTTGGCAATATAGGAGCCAAAAAGTTCACGTTTTCTTCCGGCCAGACTCTGTATTGTTCTGGAAATCTTGACTACCTATTCTGGTAAACAAAAAAGAGGAGCATATTTACTACAAATAAATTAGGATTTTATTGCAAGTAAAAATATTTTCCCTTATGTTGGACAATTTATCTCTTTTTAGAATGTTTCCAATATAACTTGAAAAGAAGTGTTTTCCAATATTAATTATGGCTCTTTTGGCGTACATATCCGCAGGGCAATGTAACAAGTCTTAATCAACAAATAAGAAACTTTGAGCAGGTAACTTTGCCGGAACTAGAGGCTCACCTTGGTGGCGAAAACATGAAATTGTCACTTTCCCACTACTTGTTTGTGGTAGGAAGTGGCTCAAACGATTATTCATTCAACTACTTCCTTAGCGGCCTTAACCACAATGTCAGCCTCCAAGCTTTTACTGCAAACCTGACTGCCTCTTTGTCCCATCAAATTAAGGTATGCATGCATTACTCTACATATCTGCCCCTTCTTTTTCTCTCTCTTTTACGTAGAGATACATGTATATTTGGTCCAGGTTCCCTAGTTTAAACACAAAAAAAGGTGTGCATTTGATACTATATGTATACATATATATATATATATATATATGTATATAGATATATGTATAACCATCAGCACGTATGATTAGGTAGTAAGAAACCCATTCTTCCTTAAGCAAGGTCTCAGGTTCGAGTCTTGTGTATGTAGAAGAATTTGTTGGGAGAGCTTCCCCTACTACAAAGTCCAACCCTGCTCAGTCACTCTTTGTTTGGGTTTATACTTTTAGCGATGGGTCAAAATACTAGATGGTTTATACCAATATATATATATATATATATGTATATATACGTATGTGCGCATACATATGTATGTATATATATGTTTTTTTTTTGTTCATTCCAAGTTTTATACCTATTTTATGTATATTTTTATATTAAATTTAATATATAAATTTGTATCTTTTTTTAATCAACATTAAATTTTGACCTAAAAATACCCCAAAAACTTCAAATAAAAAATAAAAAACTCTAACAACTTTAAAAAAAACTTTTATCTAAGGGTTTGACTTAAAATACTCTTAGAATTAGGTTTTTTTTTTTGTTTTTTTTCCTTCTTATTTATAAAAGTTGTGGTTTTCAGTGTATTTTAATTTGATATTTTACAGGGTAGAGTTAATTATTGACCAAAGTAGGCTTAAATTTTTATAGTAAATTTAATTCATGGGTATAAATTTAATGAGATTAAAAACTAAAAGTATAGTTTTGAAGTAAATCTAAACTAAAAGGTATAAAAAAAGATATATATATATATATATATATATATATATATATATACACATACATACATACATGTATAGTTGAACAATGTTACATGATTTACCGTTAGCGGAGATCGATTATTTTTATCCTTTTTTACGATCAGGAGTCGCCCAACTTGCTTTCCTAGTAACGAGATCACATTGTCAATAACCAGTAATTATGTACGGATTGTTTGTTGGATCCCAACGTCCTCATTCTGACTAAACTTTAAATGCATCTTTTGCCGGATCCTAGATTTTAGATGGTTGGTACAAATGAGACCATCTATCGAGCCTTTGATATCTATCAACTAGTTCATGTGTATTTATCTAATTCTAAAAATGCTTCAATATACCTAGGTTCCAAAAAGGGGTTCAACGTTCTCATTGGTCAATTAGGCTTACTCTTAGAATAGATATTAATTTTTTAATAAATTGCTTGACAAATTTGTACACTATTTAAAAAATAGCTTGTTAGCTTTTGTTGTTGTTTTTGTTTTTTTTGTTTTGTTTTTTTTTTTTTTTTTTTTTTTTTTTTTTTTTTTATGCTTAGCTAACTATGAACTCGAACAAGGTCTAGAAGGTCTAAAATACTATGTTAATTTTTTCTTTTTTTTTTTATCACGTGCCAAACACATAACCCTCATTTACCTTAAAAAACTAAAATACGTCTAATTAAATCAACTACTATTAAAAAACAAAAACAAAAACAAAAAAAAAAACCTCATCTTCCCCAACTCATGCAGCGCCTAAATCCGGCTGTCCCCTCCCTTTGATCTCCACCGGCCTTTTTTTTCAAGATTTGGAAATATTTTATCAATATCATGAACATTGCAAATCACAAATTGAAAAAAACGCTCATCTTCCCCAAATCCACAGATTGTTAACAACCCATTTCATTGGGAAAAAAATTAAAAAAATACTTTTTCTTCAGATCAAAAAACCCAGATCCCTGAAATTTGATTAAGCCATACATGACGGTAGTCGTTCTTTTTCAACAAAATATTTTTCCGTGTTGGTGTCGAATCTGGGGATAATTGGGCATGATTTTAGTGGTGGTGGTGATTTTTGGATGAGAGAGACGAGTTGAAGCGAAGAAGAAGTTTGTGCTTGTGAGGAGAGAATTTGGTCTAAACGATCTGAATCAGGTTTTCGTGATTACCCGCAAGAAAAGTAAGAAAATGAACTCAGATCGCTCGAAGAAGGTCCCTATATATATATATTTTTTGCCTGGAATTCCCTTTGCTCTATGTTTTCAAGTGCTTGAAGATCTCCCTTTGAGTTCGGGTTAGTAATGCACATAACTTTGGTTACGATTCTAATTGGTGGGAAAATTGTTTTCCTCTTGTTTTTATAAACTAATTGTAACTATAGAGAAGAACCTTCAGACCCAGATCAGCTAATCTGAAAAAAAAAAAAAAAAAAAAAAAAAAACCTCAAATCTTACTTCTGGAAAAGGATTGCGCTTGTGTCGGGGCCTAGAATCGTCGGGAGTTGCTGCGTGGTGAATGGCTTAGAGAGAGAGAGAGGTTGTTGGAGTCGGAGGTTGGTGGGGAGTTGCTTGGGCGGTTGGGTCGCACCGGATCAGCATGAATCTTAGGCTGGCGACGACTGAACATTGGAGAGGCTGGCCGGAAATGGTGAAGAAGAAAAAGGAAAAAAGTGGGGATCGGTAGGTGGTGGGGGGAATCTTAGGCGACAGGATGGGACCATGGTTGAGGGTATTCTGCAACTGAGGGTGGAGCGGGGAAGGGGGTGGGTTTTTTGTGTATGGATTTTTCTTTTTTCGTTTTTGTTTTTTATTTGATTTTGA
The DNA here is from genome assembly GCA_025403435.1 of Artocarpus heterophyllus. Taxonomy (NCBI): domain Eukaryota; kingdom Viridiplantae; phylum Streptophyta; class Magnoliopsida; order Rosales; family Moraceae; genus Artocarpus; species Artocarpus heterophyllus. The sequence goes on along the minus strand of CM046333.1, from coordinate 35,254,388 downwards.
TTTTTATTTTGTTTCTTATTTTGTTTTTGTTATTTTAACGTTTTACCATTTTTAGTTTTATTTTTTATTAAAAATGTAGTAAACAATTGTTATTTTACTAGAACACCATATGAAAATTATTCACGTACAGTGCATGAGGTCGTTAACATGGCGGTCGTTAGGTATCTTACTCCTTTTGTTTTTTGTTTTTTTTTTCTTTTTTTTTTTCCTGAGCTCTGTGTTAGCTGAGCTAAAAAGGGATTAACAAGTCATCTTTTAAATAATTTAAAGACTTATTGAACAATTTATTTTATTTTTTTTACCTTTTTATTAATTACATTATGCCTTTGTTTAAAACGTCAGTTAGAACGTACGTTTTAAGTTAAAACCTAAACTTACATTTGGTTCGTCATCAGCTACAACTGATGTTAAGCCCAAGTATTTGAAATTGACGGTTTCAATTCCAACTAATATTTTTTTTCTAATATATATTTTTAGTTTAAACATACTAAATATTAACTTAAGCTATCAAATTATAATTTAAACTTATATTTTTTCTTTAAACCTTAAACAATAATCTTAACTAATTTTAGTTAAAACTATAAATTATAAATTTAATTTATATTAACAATTTTAACTAATATTAGTTATAACTCAAACTGTCCATCCGAACGAAGGCTATAGATTATCTGCTCAAGGAACGTATGGGAGCATGTGGGTACATCTTATCCATAATTATACGGAGCAATTGTAGTGTCTTTCCGTTTTCGTTGGCAGGGTGATATTTTGTCATAGACGATTGATGATAATAAGGACATATCGATAATTCTCGAATATTGTTTCGACAGTTTCACACCTGTCCTTGCATTAACTGCTACGCCAGGGTCCCCAGCCGTCATTATTGCTTTTTCTTGACAATCTGCGCACGTACAAAATCGGGAACAAAGGTGCTTTAATACATGCGTCACAAGGAATACTACCAAAAGAAATATAGGTCGCAAGGAGTTAAAGACTCCGTGGCAAATGAATTTGAATATGCGAGGGTTTTAGGTTATAAACGTATAAACTTATGAATTTGAAGTTATTTATCAAATACAAAGTTAGAGTAATTGTGAGACACTGTTTTACCTAAATTATACAAAAACACTTATTTACCAAGATATTTTATGCTAACAGGCTTTTCTTCTGACTCTTTTAACTTTTGATATCTAATTAACAAAATACTCGAACAAATTTCAATCATCGACTTACTTGGCGCCTTAATCTTAGCCATTGATAATGTCAAATTTTTTTAATATACTATTACTGCTAGACGCTCAAACGCCAGATTTTGAAATCACATAGGTGATGGGCCCAACATTGGTCTTTTTAAAAAGGAAGAAGGAAGAAAATGGGAAGAATATGGGAAAATTGCCAAATTAAGATAGGAATAAAAATTAATATGTCAAGATTTAAAAATAGGTAATAAATACGCCATTTAGGTGTAATTTTGGATTTAAATCCATTTAAAATTCTAGGATTGTCCCTACAATAAAATCTGAAATAGAATTATTTTCTTTTTCTTTTTAAATATAAAAATAAAATTCTCTCTCTCCCACTAGCTCCGGCCCCCCCTCTCCCGCCGTCACAGTAATTTCTCATGTTTGGACCCCACTGTCGGTGTTGCGATTAACGGAAGGAAGAGCAAGAAGTCGAGCAAGTCATGGGACGAACTTTGTGATGAACTCTTCTCTGAACTTTGCGACAAACTTTCTTTTCCTTCACAAACTTATATGAACTTCGAACTCTTCTTTTCCTTGATGAACTTCGCAATGAAAGCTGGACAAACTCCGCCAAAGTTGAGCGAGGGATATGCGTCGTCGCCAAAGTCGTGTAGGAAGCGGCGTCGTTGCTGGAGACGCACGGGGAGCAGACGGTGAAGTCACAAGAGGAGAAGGCCTTGTCGTTGGAGTAGTGCCCATCGCAAGAGTCATCATTGGAGTTGCGGCCGTGGCTAGTGTCGTCGTCGGAGTCAAGCAAGGAGCTATTGCTGAGGTCGTCATCGGAGCCGGAGAGAGAAGAGGAGGAAAGAGGGGAAGAGAGGAGAGCAAAAGTGTGTTAGGGTTTTTTTTGTAGGAGTTGAAGAAAATTAAGGTAATTTTGATATTTTACAATAGTTTGGCCTATATACTTAAATGTTTTTAAAAATGTGTTGTTTTACATGTATTATTAGAGGTGCACAAAAATCATCCCGCAACGGCCGGCCCCCGCATCCACACTCGGACCGCTCGAAAAAAGGACTCTACGGATTCAACCTGTCCGTCTATATATGTTGATGGGCGGGTACGGTTTTAAATTTTAGGGGGCAGGTTCAACCCGAACCCGCCCGCCTAATTCTTTAAAAAAAAAAAAAACCGAATCTAAACCTCCCCCTCCCCACTCCTCACTCCTTAAAAAGAAAAAGAACACTTGACTTTGTTCATCATTTCATCTGCAGTATCCTGTTATTTTCGAACCCAATGAATAGGTTTTATGGAAGAACAAGAATTCTTGACTTTGTTCATCACTTCATCTGTAGTTGATGTTTCTTGTTGCAATAAATGATTATGTTTCTTAATTTGTTGTGAATATGGTCATTATCTTTAGGCGTCAAACTTTGTTGTTGTTGGGAATGCTTCATACATTATCATCTTATATTTTTTACAAATTTTCTTTACTTTTTTTTAATAAAAAAGAGCTCAAAAAATTATATTGTACATTAGTGTAGGCCCAAACCGCCCACACCCGTCCGCCCCCAAACCGAAACTGCCCGTCATTTTACGGGCGGTTTATGGGTTGGTTAATCGCCAACCTGTTATTTAAAAAAACCGACCCGCACCCACCCAAAAACCATCAAACCGCCCGTTGTTCACCTCTATGTACTATTTAGTGCAAATTCTCAAAATATATTATATTTTTAAAACTTTTGAAGTAAATAATTAGTTTTTGAAAATATTTGTAAAAAATAACAAATTTACAATATAAATTATTTACTTACTATGTGCATAAGAATTATTTACACGGTATAAAATATTTGTAATAAATATCAAATTTATAATTTAAGTAATTTATTTATTATGTGCATAAGAATTATTTACATTGGAAATGAAGGGTAAATAAATTATTTACATCTTAAATCTAAACGTTGTGTAAAGAAGAATTATTTATATTATAAATTAATATGTAAATAATTATTTACACTGTAAATTTGGTTTTTCTACAAATATTTTTAAAATCTATTATTTACTTTAATTAGTTTTGAAAAAGTGATAATTAGTAACTTAAATAAACAATTAGAGGGACCCAGAAAAATTTATGAGGGGGCAAGATGTGAGCGAACTAATCAAGTGGAGCAAATAAAAAGATGTTTAAACTTTAGGAGGACAAAATCCCATTTTGGTAGGGATAGGGGAGGGACAAAACATACGTTTTATTAAATTTTATACACGAAATTAGAAGAAAAAGAAAGTTTAAGAAGGGTGGCCGCTCTACCCTTGTCCGTGGGTTGCTCCATCCTATAAACAACTTTTCTTCTCTTTTTTTGCTTTTCTTTTTCTTCCTCTGAAATAAAGTTAACATGTCTTGACTCCAAATTCTCATTTTTAAATATTGTACTCCGATTATACATAAATAAACACACCATATATTTCATAAGTTCGTTAAATTAAATTCTTGAATTTTTGAACAAAAAGAAACCTTGATGATTATTGCAGAAAGAAAGAAAGTTGTTGCTGTTGGGTTTAATATTCTCTTGTTAAAAAAATTAAAGCTAACTAGTTCAAGGTTGAATAGATGTGCCAAAAATTCAACGATAATTTGAATTACAAATTAAAACAGCAAGAAGTATAATTAATACAAGGATTGAGTGGATTTTCAAACCAAATTGAATGATAATTGTGCTCTAAAGCTTAAAAGCAAAAAGTAAGAATGATTTTTATACTCTGCTAGTTTTGTAGGAATCTAATTGTTAGAAATTGAAACAACAAGAGAGGTTAATCAATTCAAGGATTTACAGAACACAATGACAATTTGTTCTTCCTAGTTTAAGACAAGAAGGAAAGAGCAGGATAAATATATAATATTCTACTAGGTTTGTACGTGTCGGACAACATTTATAATTTATTGTCTAAGGAGAATTATGCTTCCTTGATTTTTAGAAAAAGTAGCTATAGGATTTGTTATGACTTTTTATTATTGTTCTACGGTCATAGAAGCTTTTGCTACTGTTTAATATATAATGACTGAAGATAATTAAGTTTGGTTGGTTAATATGGTCTGTAAGTATGATGGTATTAATGATGATCCTTCACGTATTTCGTGTGTATTTCATTGGTGGCTTAAAAAAAAAACCTCCCAAATTGACTTGGGTTGCATGTGTGGTATTAACTGTATTGACCACATCTTCATATCAAATTATTATTATTTCGTAACGTTGATGGAAAGAAAGGGTAACTGGTAACAAAGACCCTACTATTACACTGTTGACTCTTGCCACCTAGCTCTAAAGTAAATGGGATTTTTTAGTTCTTTTACATTGTGACCTTTTGTATTTTGTCTAAATTACAAAACATCTTCTTTATCTATACATTTTTACCTCTGTTTCACATTTGAAAATGAACTCGGCAACATTTAGGGCCTAAAAATGATGTTTTTACCTTTAGCTAGGGAATAGAAATGATATTAGGTGATCTTAAACACTCACAACTACATCTTGCACTCCAATGGTGGGAAACACGGATTTAGATCGTTCCAATGAGTAGATCGACTACAGATATTGTTCGGATATTTTGGTTATTTTACATCGAAAGTTACAAGTTGGGGTGAGAGGGTGTTCGATATTAAATCTTTCATCAAAGGTTTTTTTTTTTTTTTAATTTACATAAAATACAATGAGTGTCAGTGTAGTTCTCCACTTTTGATCTTTTATTTTTCATAAAAGAGTTCAATAGGAATGACGAACTTGATTATTTCTCCTAATTTCTGTTCAATTTCTTTTTTAATATGATGTAATATTCAATAATTTGTTGGTCTTGCAGAAATTGTACAGCTTGGGAGCCCGAAAGTTTGTGTTGATGTCCATAAACCCAATAGGGTGCAGTCCCATGGTTATGACGATGGCCCAACCCACACAGAATCGGTGTATACAAGGCCTTAACCTTGCAGCTCGCCTCTTCAATACCAACTTGAGGTCATTGGTGGATAGCATTAAGGCACAAATGCCCGGTTCCACTCTGGTTTATGTCAACTCTTACAAGATTATCAGGGACATTATCAGAAATCCCTCCGTGAAAGGTAATCAACTATAAATATATCAAAATTGGCTTACTTATTAACTTCCATCTCTATAGCGTGTATATATCTATATATCTGTGGGAGCATGGCTTTCAATTTAGTTGCTCTAATATTTACCTATCGATAAGTACAGTTGTATGAACTACATAATATATATCAGGCGGTTATAATGAATTAGATAATTAAGGTACATAAAATGCCACATCATCATTTATAATTAGCATATGTATTTATTTTTGTAATTTAATCGTTAATCACAAAGAAGCGTTGTTATTGAAATAAATAAATATATATATAGATAGATATATGGGAGTGAAAATAGTACTTAATTAAGTAACCTGTATTATTCATCATAGAAACATTGGCAAAGATATGTGGTCTTAATGTTCAACTATTGCAGGTTTCAAGGAGGCCAGCAACCCTTGTTGCCATGTGGCATTAGCAAATGAAGGAGGGAGTGGGGTGTTATGTAAAAGAGGAGGGCAAGCTTGTGCAGATAGAAGGAGTCATGTGTTTTTCGATGGACTGCATCCAACAGAAGCTGTGAATGTCCAAATAGTAAATAAGGCCTATACTTCTAATCTCAAAAGTGAAGTTTATCCAACTAATATTCAGCAAATGGCCGCCAAAACATGCTAGCTAGGACTCTCATAAGATATGTTTAGTTGGCAGCTATATTATATAAACTCTTTAGGTTATTAGAGAAGTATCCAATATTAATTAGGTTTCGAAGTATGTAATGTGTATTTGGTGTGGTTTTAAATCAAGTAGTAACTAGGTTATATATTTTCTTGGTTGATCAGTTTTCCATATCATTTACCTTGTGTCCTGGAATCTAATTAACAAATAATTACATTAAATTGCAAGTCTCTCATTTGTCCTATAAACTAAAACGAGTACAAAAATTTCAAAAAAAAAAAAAAAAGAAAAAAAAAAGAAGCGTTCAAATCTCTAGTAAATAAGAAATCCACTTAAATATAGTATTCCTAAATCTTTCCTTCATCTGTTGTCATTAATTTACCCTGAAACTGTTTAAAAGATGGACGGATTTCCTCTTTTGCCTATTATGGATACAATAGTGTTTTGGGAGAAAATAAAAGAAGTATCCCATTTGTTTAGCTAAATACAACATTTGTCCTTGGGTTTTTTAAAATTCAAAAAATGTCCTTTATGTTTTTCAAACCATCCAAAAACTATCCTTTTTATAACATTTAATAAAATAGATCATTTGTGAAAGACCAATATACCCTTAGAAATCAAGAAAGAGGATCTTAGTAAAACTACAACCAAACATCTAATATTTGCAGAATGGAAAAATAAAACCAACTTGTAATCAATATCTTTTGATATATACTTGTGATATTAAAATTCTATTTTAAAATATATTTTGTATTGCAAAATAAAACTAACTTATTAGAAAAACCCAATACAACTAAAGCGTCCAAATAATACTAAGTTTTTATTCTTCTTTAAAAAAGTTTCACTTTCTTCTTCAAATGAAAAAAAAGACTTGCATCTTTCAAAAAATTTTTAATGAGTGTTCAAAATTTCATTCATGTTGATGGTGAAATCAAGAGGGGGTTTATAAGCTAGGATAACTCAACACATATCCTAGATTGTGTTTGTACTTGAAGAACGATTTGGTCATTAAAAAAAAAACTAAAGTAAAAAGTTAAAAGAAGAGATGGTTTTTGTATGGTTTGAAAAACATTGAGGATACTTTTTGTATTTTAAAAAACTAAAAGATAAATGTTGTATTTAACTAAAACTTAAGGGATACTTTTTGTATTTTATCTTGTTTTGGGAAATTAATCTGACGTACGTATGTTGACAACGTAATCATGTAACATACAAATTTTGGCTTCACATAATAGTTCATTGTGTTTCAATTTGTAGGTGATTTACAGCTCCCGATTTCTATGCCCCGAATGCCATTAAGGATCTCTCTTGTCTTTCAAATTTTTGATTTATCAATAAGTTGGCTCTCTGAGTAAATATGTTCTATGTTTTTTTCCCCTCTAATACTGTTTTTCCCATTAGTTTTAGCTAAACAGGTTTTAATATTGAGGCATATTTGTACTATCTTTGCTAAGAGGGTTTTAAAGTAGGAAGGAAGAAGAAGATAAAAACCCAAGTGAAGAAAATAAAAGGGAAAGAACTAGGTTTTTTTTTTTTTTTTTGGTGTCCATAATGTTTAGCGAAAGAGAGAAAATATGAGAGAAATTGTTCTATACGAATTTATTTCTTTCATTACTAGAGTACCTCAAGGCGAAATGAGTGATTGAGATGCAACTAGAGCTATATAGTTATTTACACCTTTGTTTTTTGTACAACATTTTTCCTTCTATTTCCTTTCCAAATTGAAAGGAATAAAAAATTGCAGGCCCATGGTTTTTCTACCTTTATCCTAATTTCTCCTATGTCAAACAACCCAAAATTCTCTTTTCCACTCTTAAGTTTTCCAATAATGTTTCTTTCCAATAATGGAATGCAACTAGAGATTACCTTCAATTAATATAATTAAAGATTGCAAATTTACATTCTACTGATATTTTTACGAAAATTTCTATATTTTTAAGTGCTAATATACAAATAAGAGTACAATATCTTTTCAATAACATATTTAAAAATTTCTATAAAAATATCCATAAAAATAGATGTTTTATGAAAAATCGATATTTGTGAATAGCACAATGCTAGATGCAAAAATATCATGCAAATTTTACGAAAATTTCACAAAAATATTTCAAAAATATCCATACTTTATATCAACAAAACTAATATGTCCTTTTTTTTAACTTGCTTCTTGAATGTACGTAGTCTTCCAAACTTGTATAACATAAATAAAAAAAATATCTAAACATCATCTTTTGATATTGATATTATTTAAACCAAGGAGGTATTCTAATTTTCAAATGTCTTTAAACCTCTTAGAGTTTATTTTACTATTGATGTTTTCTTTCCTTGTATCAAACTCTAAATCTAAGGTACATGTATTAGGTTGACTTTAAACTATTTTAGAGAATTTGTGAACACGTACTCATCATTTATTGTGCTATAAATATACACACTTATCTTACAATTAGTATTTTGATGGATAGTTTCATTTAATTTATGTAAAACTAAATATTTTAGAGTTTTTAAAATCTCATTTAAAAATAAACTGTTTAAAATGAATTTTTGTATTTTATGTAAATTTCTACTGATATTAATATTTTCTTCTATATTTTCATAAAATCAAAAAACTGATCGACCATTATTTTTATCCTTATATATACCTCCCCACACCAAATTGAAAAGGTCAACTTTCTCAGCTTCTTTCTTGTAGCTAAAAAAGTGGGCCCTATTAATACCTATCTCTTCGGAGTGAACCAGATAAGGCTCCTAGGAGGGAACTTGTATTCACTTAATACAATTTTTTTGTTTTGTAATTTTATAGGAAATTTAAGTTGTGCTCCATCTTAAAATTCTAACTTTACCTTCTTTGTTCAAAACTAAAAACAATCTAAGCAAATAATTAACTAAACCTTCTCTTAAATTAATTTTGATAAATATTATAGGTAATCTCGATGGTCCAAAGGCCCAAAGCAAAGATTAACAGAGAAGCTCATAAAAACCCAAAGTCCAATGTGTAATTTAGCTAGATGGTAGCTCTCCTTAAGGTGACGATAAACCTCAATGAGTGAGGCATCAAGATATCAAAATGGCCAAGTTCACTGAAGGTTATAAGATGATTTGAATAGAAAGCAAACCGAATCTCCTTTAATTGGAAAATAATTTTTAAATGTGATTTGGGGAGAAAATCAGCTATAAAATTGGGAAAATCGTTGAGATATTTAGAGAGAAAAAATTCCCAAGCTAGTTGATGTATTTTTTATAATTTAATTACAATTAGTCTAGAAAACTATAAATAAGGCCTGAAGGCCTCAAGAAAGTATCTTATGTTCCCAATTATATTCTCAGAGCAAGAATATAGTAAAATTTCTCTAAAAGTGAACATAGCTCTTACAAATGTACCATTATAATTCTTTGTGTTTTTGTTCCTTTTCTTCATTCCTTGCTTCATTATTTCATGAGCATTTCTATTGTTGTGAGAGATTTATATTGTTGGCAAATTTCCATAGTTAATAATTGGAGGGAGAAGGAAGGCCTTAGATTTTCTGAAATGAATTTTCCATAACCAAACAATCTCTCGCAATTATCATGGTAACTACTCACACAAACCACATTGGAGCCACTAGAGGAAACTCCGTTATGCAAGGTAACAATCAGTTTGTTAGAGGAGGGGCTGGGATTTTGAGGAGAGGTAGATAGACTTCAAGAACCACCATTCTGGAATAGAGGATGGAACTAAAAAACAGATTGCTCGAAAATATCTCAGAGGCCTTGGACAACAACCAAGGCAAAAATGCAAATGCAACAGTTGATGATTCGATAGACCAAGGGAACAATGTCGATGACCAAAATAATGGTGGCTAGCAATTAAACCCCAAGGGAACCAAAAAGACTATAGGTAATAGGCAAGCCAACTCAATGGGTAGCCAAGAGAGAAGACGAAGAGCAGCCTAGGCTCTAAAGCAAGGGGCAAATCAATATAGGTAGAACAAAGTTCTTCTTCCCTTACCACCGAGGCATCAAGTAAGGCAGAACACTACTTTAGTCTAGAACAAAGGTGACCTCAAAGATCCACTACGTGTTAGAATAGTTGTTTCCTTTGGAAATAATCCTAACCTCGTCGATCTCCCAACAGTCGACCATCAGTGAACAACTCACAGGTTGACCCCAAACAGATAGCCTAACAAGTTACTCATCAGTTGTAGACCACCTTGGGACTCCTATGGATGAGATAAGGTGCCTAGCAGGATAGGTTAAAGATCTAGAGAATAAACTCGACATCCATCGTAAAGAGGAGATAAGTTATCTCTACCTATTTATGCCCGAGATTACCTTACCTGAGAAGTTTAAGCCACCTTAGATGGCTCCCTACGAAGGGCTTCTTGATCAGGATGACCATATCCAGATCTATGAGTCATATATAATGCTTTGTAGGGTGCAAGGAGAGACATTATCCTAAGCTTTCAATCAAACATTGGCAGGCCTAGCAGGACGATGATTCAGAACATTAAAATCTAGCAGCGTGAATAGTAGACTTGAGGATTGCTTTTTTTATTCAATTTGTTGGTGTTAGGGCTTTGCCTTCTATGAAGGAGAATCTCAATTTCTTGACTCAAGGACCTAATGAGTCCTTGAAAGACTAGTTGGTGAAGTTCACCCATGAGGTGGTGCAGATAAAGAACATTTACGAAGACATCGCCCTCATTAGAGTGCCAAGGCATACAAGGAATTCTTGGAAAAAGAGGCTTTATAAACCAGGAGGAGGTAAAGAGTTTGACGTACCGAAAGATGATGGCAAGTAGTAGCTAGGGTTTAAGACAAGAAAGAAAGAAAAGAAATAACCCCCAGGCCCAGAGTTGTAATGACCTAACTTTTTTTCGAGCTGTTACTTAGCTTATTATAACATCATTTCTTAAACTTGATTTATGTACTGGTAAGAAAAATTCTGAGAATTTTTTTTTCAACATACTTAAAATATACTTGAAATCATTTTGACTTCTGTCTCAATATAAGCTGAAACATAGTATACAACTTGACTTGTAAACATCAAAACATTTCGTAAAATTCATTACGCAAACATTTACTTTTGTAAAACCTTTTAAAACAACTCTCCAAAATAGTGAAAACTTTTTCTTAAACAATGGAAACCTGTTGTAGTGGTATCCATAACCCAACTATCGTATATGTCTATCCACAACGTAGAACTCTTTAACTAGTCATAGTGGTCTCCTGTAGAACTACTTATAGCTTGAAGGTACTTATATAAGCTTTTGTTCAGTAAGTTTAAACAAATCTCACAAAACATAAAAACATTCATGATAAAACTTTCCTCTTCAAGCTTTTCTCGTAAAATATTTTTCATACACGTTTCTCATAAAATGTTTTTTGTAAACATTTTTCAAAAAACATCTTTCTTGAAACATTTCTTGTAAAACGTGTTTCATAAAACGTTCCTCATAGCAACTATTTCTTGTAAAAGGAATGCAAGTAATATCATAATATATGTCCATTCATGCTTAATTATGAACCTTTATCATCATTCTTATCTTATTTGAACTATGGTCCCAAGTGTACATACCAAAAGCACATGACCATCGAACATCGAAGCCGTAACATAACTTAACAGAATGCTACCTTTGAGTCGGGAGGCTGGTACGACACTTTCTTATCTTAACATGTGAGTTTAGATTACTAATATAATAATCTTAGTGAGCATGCCAATGATATAATTTAATGTCTAAAATAATAAATGTAACAAAATGTAGACATATTGCAAATCATGACTTGATCTTTAAAATAACATGCATAACTAATGCAAACATATTAAACGCATTTGAAAGTCAATTTCTTCATGCCATAGGTAAGGTTTGAGTCTTACATGTACATTGCTCTAATGTTCCTACTTTATTCATCTTCCTTTTTCTAGTCGACTTTGTGTACTCCTCAAACGACACCCGATTATTAGAAATTATCCAAGTTCACATTATCGGTTTATTTTTTTTATCTTGTTTAATGTGAATATTTTTTATGGTCAATTTTACATCTTACTTGATGGTTTTGTTACTTAATATGGTATAGAACATTTTTTGTCTGAGGACGTTTCGCTAAATCGAAGAGCTCAGCTCCATTTTAGCCATTATATAAAATGGTAATTTTACTCTTAACGAGTTTTTTGTAAGCCATGTAACTTTACTAAACTTCACGTTTTACCTTACTGTCTTGATAATAACACGTTGCAGAAAAATTCCTGCTAAGGAAGTTTTTCAAAATTAGACGTTTCGAGGTTTGTTTGAGCCCTTTTACAAAAAATGACAGTTTTGCCCTTCTCAGATGTTAGGGAACATTTTAAACCCGTTTAAGTCAAAAATTACATTTTCTAGCTACTCATAATGTTCTGAAAAATAAAACATTAGTCTTATTTTCACAAAAATTCTAGTTTTACAAAACTTTATGGTTTTTATCTACAAGACAAAAATCTTGATGATTTTGCCCTTATCGTAGTTCTTTTTCTTTTCTTGGTAAAACTTCAAATTCTTTCAACCTTAAAATCTATGGTTACTCACTGCCCACAACAGTGCAGAAAACTAGAATTTTACAATGAAAATCCAGTTTCATATAGGTTTATGATTTTGGCTCGAAACACAAAATCTTGATTTTTTACTCTTGGAACCAAAAATAATTGGTTGTCGAGGCGATGATTGGAAATTACACTGTTTGCTAGATTCTGGTAGATAATAAGAGATCAGTCTATAACATTTATTCATATTGTTTGACCAAGATGGGAATCTCACTAGACCAGATTACACTCAATTAGTGACCACTCTTTGGTTTCATGAGGGACATCATAATTCCAAAGGGAACAATTAAGCTACTTATCACGGTTGAGGAGAAGTCTAAAACAACAACTTAATCTTTAAGTTTGTGGTCGTTAAGGGAGGAGAGCAATACAACGAGGTTATCAAGAGGTCAACATTGCTAGCTTCAAAATCTATAACCTCCACTTATCTTGACCTATCCCAGAAGGGGTAACAACATAAGGGACAATCAAGATGAGTCAAGGTTAACATACTCAGACATGGTTTATCCATATGTTGATCCTAGAAAGATGGAGATAAGGTGTTAGACATGTATGCCCTAAGGAGTAAAAATGTAATAAGTTTTTGGAGACATTTTTATCAATAAAGAATTTATTTATTATTTATATACCAAATCTTGTCCTCTTTATGTTCATATTTGTTGAATGTATGTTAAGCAAACAAAAGTCTGAGACTGTTAGTCCAAATCTTAAGAATTGGGCATATGATGGACAGATTATGTAAAAGATACAATTCTTAAGGTGATGGTCTAAATCATAAGATCTGCAATCGAGGGAATAAAGTTGGGTGCTTTATTCATGCAAAGATTGTTATGTTGTCTATATCCCTTTTGGGAGATGGTTTGTCTTGACCATCAGAGGTGGACTCCGTGAATAGAAACATTGGCACGTTGTCATAGGTGACGATGTGTTGGATCGGGATATAAAGTGAATTGATTTGGATTAATAATTCTGTCTTGGCAAATCAATTCACTTTAGACAATCATTTGTGTTGTATCTTAATCCTGAGATGAATAGTGGGCCTGTTGTCTTGGCTTGTGTCTTTTGATGTACCAAAGGGTAACACCTACATCTTAATAGTAGTATGCATGCTGGTACGTTGGAGGCATGACTCTTGATAGCATAGACCTGTTATCCATAGATATGGAATCCATAGCTCCTCTTTAGGAGTAATGATATCCTCTTATATGCGTTATCCTGCAATTGAAAAACTGGAGCGCTTAGCCATTTGGATACATAGGTGTAACCGAATGGTATACTGTCATTGGATAGTAAGTTTTCTGATGGTGAGATAATGGAATGTTAGATAAAAATAATCAGGAAGGTAAGACAGAACTTGTCCTTAAGCCGATTATGGATTATCATATGGGGATACGATATACTATGATATGTCATCGAGACTTAGCTATATGAGTTTTGTAATTTTATGTAGTTCGAGAGTGCAACTCCAAGCTTTTAGTGGAGTAGCGATGGAGTTGATAATTATGAAATGTATATCTAGGATATTAGGTTTCATAATTATCAAGAGCTTGAACTATATAGGTCCATTTAGTCCCCTTTGCTAGCTCACAACATCCTGTAACGACAGGGCATGCTTTTCCAATAATTGGTAACTTATGTCAGATTTAATGGATTGGTTGAAATTTGAAAGAATCAAATAATTCATGCTTGTTTATCGATTGAATTAATTTTGTGATGAAAATTAATTAAAGATAAACTTGTTGAATTATAAGGATCGGATAATTCTTGTCTGTTTATCAGTTGATTTAATTTTAGATAAATTAGATCAAGATAAACTTGTAGAATTATTGGGAATTGATTTATTTTTGTAGAGATTATCTAGATAAAGTTGTTTTGATCAGATAACTTCTCATTGGGTTATTTGAATTAAAACTGAGACTTTATCCTATAGAATCTTGGGTGAAAAATAAAAGATTCACGATATTTTATTTGGCAATTTGGCCCACCGTTGGTCGTGTTTGGCCTGTCGATGGGGCCTGTTTGGCCTGTCGATCAGGTGGTTCAACCTGCCGATCAACGAAGGATAAGATCATGTATTTCCATGCAGATCTTATCAGATATTGATCCAAACTTGATTCTGTTTCGAGTTTTTAAGACCTAATCTGATAAGCACTGACCCTAGGACCAAACTCTATATAAAGGGAGTAAGTCTTAAGAGTTACTCAGATCAATTTGAGAGAATAAGAGTGATACTCTGCTAGTGAGAATCTAAAAACTCCCTGAGAGCTCTTGTTCACAAATTACGAACACTAGCTTTGGGTTCTCTCGATTGGTTGGAAGGAGAGTACCTAGTGAAAGAGCTATACATGTGAGCCCACACTCACTCCGATCGTGAATAGAGAATAGCAAAGAAGATTAGTTGGTTGAGGCTCTTTTAGAACGTTACTTCTCTTCACGTTTTGCGAGGGTTCTTCGGCACACAAAGGTTAGTAAGATCTGGTTAATTTATGCATTTAGCATGTCAAACTTGTGTTTTAAAAAATACTATGATATAAAATTTTTAAAATTCAGTTGTGCACTCTTTTTCCAACAATTGGTATCAGAGCCATGGTTTTTACATAAATTTACGAGTTAATGATCATGTTATATGTATAAATTTTGTGATCTTAATCTCTCATATGCTTGAATTTAATTTTATAGAGAGTTGGCACTCTAGGTTTCTATATATTATATATGTTGTCATGGATTATGTGATGAATGTTTATTAATTAATTATGGTTGATTAAATTCTTATTTAATTATTTATTAATTAATTAATTTATACCGGTTATAGTTTCTTAGAGGTTAAAATGTGTATCTAGGCTTTTCGTATAATTAGATGGCGGACTATCATCTCCGTCTATGAATTATTATTTACTTTTAAATTTGTAAGATTTTTGTAATTAAATAATTATTCGGGGAAGACGGATCGAGAAGATGGATTTAGAAGTCGGATCTAGAAGAATGATGATAGGTTCTCCAAGGTATTTCCTGAGTCTCTAATTTTATGCTTTGAATTGTTAAAAATAAAATTGTTGAATTGCATTAAAAATTGTATTTTCTAGAATGAGAGATTTCTGCTTGGTCGGCATGCCGAACTGGTGCGATGGTCACAGATCGACAGGCCGAACTTGAGGTTCGGTAGGCCTTCAGTGGGGCAGAAATCAAGAGGCTCTAGCGGCAGGCCGAACCTGCATGATTAGCAGGCTGATCACCCAGATCGGCCTACCGACCGAGAGCTAAAAAATTTCCAAAAAAGGTGCAATTTTTTTGATGTAGTTTTAATTTTATTTTTGGGACAATTCTGAGAAACATTAAATTTGGATATGAACGGAAATATGAAGTATTCGATTCATATGAGATTGAAGACTTGAAGATGGGTATTACAAAAAAAAAAAGATACAGCTTGCGGATTCAAGGATGAAGAATCGATAATATGTCTCGATTATTCTCTTGTAATCTTAGTTTTCTATTCTCTAGGGTGGAGCCATTATATTACAGTTATTTATTATTTTGCTTGATTGCTTTGCTTGTCTACATTATAATATGATTTGCCATGTATATTGATAACATGTCATATAGAATAGGAAGTGCCGCTCATATTAAAATTGTTCATGCATATTCTTAAAATAAAACCTTGATTTCAAAAGATTGAGTGGGAGAAGGTTTTCGAAGAGAGAACGTAAGGCCTCCATTGTTGGTCCATAGGTCGAACATGGTGGTCCCGACCCCTAGGAAGGGATTTCTATCATGTACCAGATTAGATCTCTGAGAAGATAAGGTATTTTAGCATGATTTCTGATTGCACACCCCTAGGTGGTGATTATAAATCATGGATAAAATATTGAAACGATGGTTATACACTCACGTTAATTTTATTATTAACCTTCCCTAGGAGAGCTGTTAATAAAACTAATGGCCAAAGAAACGATAATTAATATATGATGGATCATACGGGTCCCGGATGGCATATATTAATTAGGAGGGGATCCGTGTTCCTGATTGAATTTGGCATGACTCTCGTAGGAGCTTGTTGAATTCTGAGTTGGGAATTATCGTTGTAAGGTTGTGATATTTTCAAGGTTTTGACACATAAACACATATGTATTTTTTACATGATTGTGTTATCTTACTAAATTATTATTATATCATTGCTTATGTTTGGTATATGATTCTTTATTGTAGAGTAAAAATGTCTAAAAATGCTTTATCATCGATACTTGACAAAAACCTATTAACCGGTGAGAATTATAATGATTGGAAACGAAACCTGGATATCGTCCTATCCTTTGAGAAACTGAAATATATACTGACAACCCCTTGTCCTCCTGAGCCTATGGGAGACTTAACTAATGAGCAATTCCAAGCGTATAATCGCTGGAAAGATGCTAATGATCAGGCCCGCTGGTATGTTATGGCCAGCATGAAAATGTGCTGCAGGCTCAACATCAAGATTATGAGACTACGAAGTAGATCTTGGATAATCTTGAGGATATGTTTGGAGGCCAGGCCATAACAAAGAGGCAAGGGGCGCTTCAGAAACTTCTAAACTGTAGACAGAGGCCGGGGACATCTGTAAAGGCGCATATGATGTTGGTAATGGGTTACTCGTTAAGGCTCAAACCAATGGAGCTGACATCGATGCTGAAACTCAGATGACTATGGTCTTTGAGACTCTGTCTAAGGAATTTGTTCCGTTTAGAGCTACTTTTAATTTAAGCAATAGACGGGATATGACCTTGATGAAATTGATGAAACAGTTATAGGAGTTTGAACTGCTGATCAAGGAGTCTCCTGCGGGTGGTGAGGCCAACATGGTAGCTGCTTCTGGTTCCAATCCTAACTCTGGGAATGGAAAGAAGCAACAGGCCAGGAACGGGAAGTCTTCTATTCCTGCTAGCACCAAGAGCAAGAAGAAGAAGAAGAAGAAGCCAAAGAAGCTTAAGTGCTTCTTTTGTGGAAAGGTCGGGTATATCAAGAAGCATTACAAGGACTTCCTTTCCAAAGGAGGTAGGTGTGATCTTTTGTATTTAGAAACCTGTTTGGTTGTGGAATCAAGTGACATTTGGGTCATAGATTCCGATGCAACTAATCATGTTTGTGTTTCCCTGTAGGGGTTCAAAGAAACGAGAAGTCTATTGTATAAGGACTTCACGCTTCAGATGGACGATGGATCCTTGGTCTCAGCAGAAGCAGTGGGAGATGTCCATCTTTGTTTTAATAATTATAGGAATTTATTTTTGCAAGATTGTTTTTATGTTCCTAAATTTAAAAGGAATTTAATTTCTGTAGTTTGTTTATTTAAAGACTCCTACTTGGTTTCTTTTAATGATAAAGTGGTAATTAGTAAAAACAAATCTTTTATCTGTTTTGGATGGATGCAAAATAATGTATATTTTATCAAACCTAAGATGGACTTATTGCTTAATGTTGAGATGAATGATAATAACTCTAAAAGACTTAAAACTTCTCACTCTAATAAAACTTATCTTTAGCATTTGTGCCTTGGTCATATTAACCTGAATAGGATTCAAAGGTTGGTAAGGGATGGACCTTTAAGTCACTTAAAGGTGGAATCTATACCTCAATGTGAATCTTGTTTGGAGGGTAAAATGACCAAAAGACCATTCGGGTCTAAGGGCAATAGGGCCGAAGGGGTTCTAGAACTTGTGCATAGTGATGTTTGTGGACTGATGAACATCTGGGCACGAGAAGGGTATGAGTACTTCGTCACTTTTATTGATGATTACTCAAGATATGGGCATGTGTACCTGATGCACCACAAAAGCGAAACTTTTGACAAGTTCAGGGAGTTTCGGGCTGAAGTGGAAAAGTAATTGGGTAGACCTATAAAGACACTTCGATCCGATCGAGGTGGGGAATACGTTTCTGATGAGTTCTTCCAACACTTATTAGAGAATGAGATTTTATCCCATTTGACTACGCTGGGCACTCTGCAGTAGAATGGCATAGCAGAGAGAAGAAATAGGACTTTGTTGGACATGATTAGGTCCATGATGAGTTATTCATCATTGCCTTTATCCTTTTGGGGATATGCACTACAAACCACATTTTATCTTTTGAACATTGTGCCTTCAAAATCGGTCCCTAAAACTCCTCACGAGTTGTGGATGGGTAGGAAGACATCCTTAAACCATATTCGTATATGGGGATGTTAGGCTCATGTCTTATTTAAGGATCTGAATAAGTTGGAAGCACGTTTGAAAGTTTGCATGTTTGTAGAATATCCAAAAGGGACTAAAGGGGGTTATTTTTCTAACTCAAAGGAAAATAAAGTCATGGTTGCAACTCATGCAACTTTCCTTGAGGAGAGTTATATGGACGACTTTAAACCTCGAACCAAAGTGGTGCTTGAGGAGTTAAGAAGTGATCTGATCACTCCGAAGGTTTCGAATGAAACCATTCCAATCAGTGTAGAAAAACCAAACAAACCTAAACAACAACCTCAAGGGCTTCGGTGTAGTGGGAGGATCGAGAGTCAACCTAAGAGGTATATGTTCAATGGGGCGGTCTTTTTAGGATCCTTATACTTATACAAAAGCTATGAAGGATATTGATTCAAAACTTTAGACAGAGGCCATGAACATTGAGATGAAGTCTAAGGAGACTAATCAAGTCTGGGAGCTTATGGATCTTCCGGAAGGGGTGTAAGTGGATCTACAAGAGAAAAAAAGGAGTGGATGGAAAGGTCAAAATCTTTAAGGTTAGACTGGTAGCTAAGGGTTCTACGCAAAAGGAAGGAATCGATTATGAGGAAACCTTTTCGCCTGTAGCCGTGCTTAAGTCCATCCAGATTCTCTTGTCCATAGTTGCCGCTCTTGACTATGAGATTTGGTAGATGGATGTCAAGACGGCTTTTCTGAATGGCTATCTTGATGAGTTCTTGGAACAACCAGATGGGTTCAAAGCATGGGTCAAGAGGGTAAGGTTTGTAGGCTGCTAAAGTCAATTTATGGACTTAAGCAGGCTTGTCGTTCTTGGAACATAAGATTTGATCAGGTGATCAAGACTTCTGGGTTCTCACAAAATGTGGATGAATCATGTGTTTACAAACACATTAAGGATGGGAAGGTGGTTTTTCTACTGCTCTATGCAGATGACATACTGCTAATTGGCAATGACGTTGGGGTGTTGTCATCAGTCAAATTATGGTTGACCAAGTAGTTTGACATGAAGGACTTGGGTGAGGCTAATTTTATTCTCGGTATCCAGATCTTTCGGGATAGGAAGAACAAAATGATAGCTTTGTGCCAGGCTAGCTATATAGATAAAATTCTTAAGAGATTTGCAGTGCAAGATTCAAAGAAAGGTGGGCAACTATTTATATCTTTAAATGAATAAATCGCATGAACACTCAAAGGAACGAGCACATCGAGGTCGTGGCGTCGTCACCAATACATATAAGGTTAAGTAAGCTAGCTTCTAAGTAAGTACATTCTCACCTGCAACATGATATGTTTTATAAGGTTTGATGCTATGCTCATGATGATATTATGATGATTTTCCTTAGAGGGTTTCTTATGAAAGATTTTCATGATTTAAAGTTATGCATGTTTGATTATGGAAAATTTCAAAGCATGAAAGTTATGTATATATGTATCACCTAATAAGTGTTGCACACCAATGTTATGATATGATATGTTATGAGGTCATGTTTGGTTTAGGATTAGCTACCCTTCTCCTCTCATGACGGCGTGCCTACAATGATGATTATGGTGCAACACTTGAGCCCTTAAGATAAAATGGAATAAGTTTTAATATGGTCAATGTAATGAAAGATATGTTTCTATGAAAATGTACTTATTGCACTATTACATTATGATGATGATGATGATTTTTATTAAATGTTTTTAAATTATGAGAATTATATGTACTTACTAAGCTTTAGCTTATTCAAGTTTATATCATGTTGCAGATAAGGGTAAGAAAGTTATGGATTAGGCAGAGGACATAGGAAGGCATGTGAGCATAAGGAAGATGAATTGTAACCGAAAGAATGCCAATGAAGCAAGTTTTATGATTTAAGCTATGGTTTAATTATTTGAACATATTTTTATAAGGTGTTTTAAAGAATTCAAGAACTATGTTTTAATATTTTATTTTATCATTTTAAGAATTTAATCTTCTGCATTTTGAAAAGTTGAATTTGTCTTAAAATTAAGTTTTCTAAAAGTTTTTGGCTCTATCGGCCAGCCGATCATCATTGGTCGGCATGCTGATGTAAGAATGTTCGTCTTGCCGAACTTTGAAAGTTTTTAAACCCTGTTTTCCAGAGCCTCTGCCGGCCTGTCGATTGACGATTTTTGGCCTGCCGACCATCTTTGGCCTGCCGAAGTCTTCAGTTCGGCCTGCCGAACTGTGGGAGCAAATAGTTTTAAATGATGTGATCTTTCATAAGTTATGATTTTACTATTTGGTATATTTACTTTATTAAAGGATGTTTATGATCAATTTAATATTCAATTGAATTATTAATAGTATGGATTAAATTATTGAATGTTGTAAAAAAAAAAAAGTATGTATGGATCCTGGTTACGATTTCCTTAACTACGTTTACAATTAAAGTTTCAAATTAGTATGTAATGTATGAATGTAACGATATCTGTGACGTCCGTAAGGGGGTCGTTACATGTAGATCTTATGATTTAGACTATCATCTTTAAGAATCATGCCTTCCACATAACCTGTCCATCATATGCATAATTCTTAAACGTTTAGACCGACAATATCAGACTTTTGTTTGCTTTTCATATATTCAATAGAAATGAACATATAGAGGACAACATTTGCTATATGAATAATAAATAAACTCTTTATTCATAAAATGTTTCCAAAAACATATTACAACATTTTACTCCTTAGGGTACCATATCTAACAATCTCTTACTTGCACTAAGTGAGTAAATATGACATATCTTACATCCCTATAGCCTCCATATGCCTCTCAAAAACTCTTGCAATTAGTGTCTTTGTAAATGGATCAGCTAAATTGTTTTCAAATGCAATATTACATACAACAATATGTCTGCCCTCAACGAAGTCCTTTATCACATAATATTCAGATGAATGTGCTTACTCTTCTTATGAAACCTTGGTTCCTTAGCATTAGCTATCGCTGTAGTGTTATCATAATATAGTGATACCACCTTGTCCATACTAGGAACTACCTCAAGATTCCCAAGGAACTCACAAAGCCAAATTGTTTCTTTTGAAGCGTCACTAGCTGCCATATGCTTGGCCTCCATCGTTGAATCTAAAGTGCAATCTTACTTGACACTTCTCTAAACAATGGCATTGCTGCCTATAGTAAACATAGAATCAGAAGTTGATCTTCTCAAATCCAAACATGATTGAAAATCCAAATCAGTGTATCCTAAAGATGTTAAGTTCTCACCTGAATATACAAGTATATACCATCGAGTCCTTTTCAGGTACTTGAAAATATGCTTGACCGCAATCCAGTGGTTGGGTCCTAGAGCTGACTGAAATCGACTTACTATCCTAACCTTATAACAAATGTCTAGTTGTGTGCAAAGTATAGCATGCATGAGACTACCCACCGCCGAAGCATAAGTCACCTTCTTTATGTATTCTCTTTCTTTATCATACTTTGGTGAGTTTTTCTTAGAAAGAGTAATTCCAGATCTAGATGCTTGCCTACCTTTCTTGGAATTTTGCATCGCATACCGCTCAAGAATTTTATATATGTAGGCCGCTTAGGATAAAGCTATCATTTTGTTTTTCCTATCCTGAAAGATCTGGATACTAAGAACATAATTAGCTTCATATTGTTTGGTCAACCATAATTTGATCGATGACAATGCCTCGACATTAACACCAATTAGCAGAACGTCATCTACATAGAGCAGTGAAAAAATCACCTTCCCATTCTTAATATATTTGTAAGCACATGGTTTATCTACATTTTGTTCAAACCCATAAGTCTTGATCACCTAATCAAATCTTATGTTCTAAGAATAGGAAGCCTGCTTAGGTCCATAAATTGACTTTAGTAGCTTACACACTTACTCTCTTGACCTTTAGCCTTGAACTCATCTGGCTGCACCATATATATGGACTCATCAAGATAGCTATTCTAAAAGGCTGTCTTGGCATCCATCTGTCAAATTTTATTGTCGAGAGTAGCAGTTATGGATAAGAGAATGCGGATGGACTTAAGCATGGCTACAGGCAAAAGATTTCCTCGTAATTGATTCCTTCCTTTTGCGTGTATCCCTTAGCTACCAGCCTAGCCTTATAGGTTTCTCCTTTCCCATCTGCTGCTTTCTTTCTCTTATAGATTCACTTACATCTTATGTGTTTTACCCCTTCGAAAAGATCCATAAGTTCTCATGCCTGATAAGTCTCCATAGACTTCATCTTAGTGTTTATGACTTCTATCCAGAGCTTTGAATTAACATCCTTCATAGCCTCTACATAAGTGTAAGGATCTCTCTCATGTTCGACTAATTCAACCAAGTAGGCTTCACCATTAAAGGTTGACGCTCGATCCTCCTACTACACCGAAGACCCTTAGGTCATTGTTCAGTCAGTTTTTCTACATTGATTGGATTGGTTTCAACCAGAACACTCAGAGTGATCGAATCACTCACCAACTCCTCAAGTACTACTTTATTTTGAGGCTTAAAGTCGTTCATGTAACTTTCTTGAAGGAATGTTGTATTCATTGAGACCACGACTTTATTTTCTTTTGGGTTATTTACAAAAATAATGGGAAAATGAATATGCTAAAGACAGTTAACAGGATTTTAAATGAGTGAGGAAGTTTTTAAACCTTATATTTAAAACAAATAACTTTTATGAAGAAAAACTTTAAAAGAAATACTGTCTTTGACATATATCTTACGGTAACTTTTTAAAGCAAACTGAAAGTACCTTTTGGCCCTAATTTTATCAATAAATGTTACATCTTAATACTAATTTTATTAATAAATGTTCATTTGGCAACATAATCCTAAGTTCCAGCCAATAAAAAATTGTAGCGCTCAAAACAAACTATACGGGGTCTACGATTTAGCATTTACTAATTTCAGACTCTATTTTGAAGTGCAATTTTAATACAAGACTTTGAGTTATGCAGATATAGTTTCAAAAAAAAATAAAAACTTTAATATTTTTTAAATGAACGTTAAAACAACTATATTGAAAACCTAATATGCTAGATCCTTAGTATTACAACGTTAGATATGGATCCAACGAACATAATAGTTTAAAAGCCCTCTCGGTTATAATTTTTAGCAATATGATGTATCAAACGCTTTAGGAACGTTTTTAGGCTTGATGGGCTCTGAACTAATTACAAGCCCAATAAATGAATTAAGAAAATAGTTATCTGGAGTTTAGTCCATAAACTCTAAAGTTAAGTAATTATTAATTTAGTTAATTTAAGTTATGTAGACTTAGTAATGATGTGATAATAAATTAATTCTTAATCTTAACATGAATTAAAAGCAATTACTAAACTAGAATCATGAGGATTTAAATCACTAATCCTTGTAATAGAAATAATGATTTTTATGATAGTATGATAAAAGGAAATATGATGTAATGATATGATAAAAAACGTTACAAATTATGTTAAAATTAAAATAGTATAAAATATATTATTCTTATACTCTTGATAGGTGTCTTTATACATAATGGATTACAATAGAGGATAGGAAATTTTAGGCAAACAGAGAAAACCGACTTCAAGAAAATAGGTAAGTAGGAATCTCGCCTACAGTATAAAAAGCTTTCAAATAAAATATTTTTACATGATTTCTAAAATTATAAAATGTATGTTTAGTGTTATGCCTTGCCATATTCTATTAGGTCATATTTACTTAGTTAAGATATGTTATGTTCATCTCTTGTTAGGTTATATATGATATATCATGTATGCTGTATTAAAATATATTGTTTACTCACTTTTAGCTAAGCATGAATTTAATATTGGTATATGGTGTTGTATTATAATGACATTCACATAATAAGATAAGTATAACCAATAAGACAAATTAAGGGTGTCGTACCAATCTTTCTACTTATGGTGAGGTTTCGATTTAGTACCTTACTAATCCTAACTTCCTAAGGATCATGCCTAGTCGGTATGATCACCCAGGCCTAATCGGTAAGATAAGATAAGGCTTAAAAAAATTAAGCATAAAACACGTCAATAAGCAAGTACAAAATGTCCACGCATATCTTATTAAATGATTTTAAATTTTGTTTATAAATTTACTTCCTACTTATAGAGTGAAAGATTATTTAAGTATCTTCATGCTATAGGTAAGGAACTTGTCAACAACAGTGGATGGGTAGTGGCGAGCGGTGAACGAATGGAAGAATTGAGAATGGATACTGCTCACGCAACATGTATCTTTTGCAATATGTTTTCTTTCATAAATTATGTATGTATGAATAATTAAGTAGTATTATGAAAGTATGCTCTAGAGGCCGATGCTATAGTCATTCGACTTGTTTAAAAAAAGTTAAGACTTTTAAATGTATATATATGTTGCAATAAGAGAGGTAGGACATGTCAACTAGGCGAGCGCCATATAAATCACTCATCCTATACTAAGTTCTTCACTTTAAGTTATATTAATGGAAAAAAATATACAAAGTGATAAAAAAGGGGGAGCTAGCAAAAATACATAGTTACACGGAAGAAAGAAAATAACTTTGCACACATTCAAGATAAAGGAAAACAAAGCACAAAAGGTCCTAAAGGGACTAGAAAGCGGGAGTTGACTCCAAAAATAAGCAAAACTTTAGCCTTATTAGCAACTCTATTTATGTCTCGTTAAAAAAACTTCTAACCAAAATCCAAAAGGAAAATAAGTACATGTTGTCTAAGGATCGATTAATTGAGATGCAATAATTTGGAAGCCTGACAGTATCATGATAAAGATGAAAAGTACAAAAAGCTAGGTTCTAAAGCCACCAATTAAGCTGGTCCAAATGAAGCCAAAATTTATCTTTTGTTTGTTATAATTGTATCAACTTTACACGCCCTTAAAACATAGATATACTTATTAACTTGATTTAAAGAATACACAATTTTATTTTTTTATTAAAAGAAATACTAGGTTTTGAATTTTTACACTTTATTTTTATTTTTTATTTATCTTTATTTTAATCAAATTTTAGCAGTTTATTTTTATTGTTTGAAAAATTAATTACCAGCTTGTATTTAGTATTTTATTATCCTACTATCATAAAAAACTTATTATAAAAATAACTTGTCATCACAATAATTGATTTAGCGATGACATGCTACAAATCCATCATTAAAAATATTTTATGTCATTGCTATTTCATGTGATGACGAACATATCTAATATGACCTCAGCAAAAGTGACATCAATGACAATTTTAACTTTATCGTCACTAAAAGTTTTAAATTCAAATTTCAAATTTGAAATTTTTATTATTTAATTGTGTGTTAGTAACAACATATATGTTTATACAAAACAAAAAAATAATTATCTAATTGCAATTAAAAAATTAATTTTAAATTCGTAAAAATTTTATTTGTACCAAATTATTTAATTTGAATTTAAAATTTTTATTAAAAATGTTTGAATTTATTTTTAAATAATATATTATTTAATTAAATATATTTATTTAATAAATATTTATTGCAATTTAATTAAAATAAGATAACTGCAATAATAATTAATTTCTATTAATTACTATTTTTATTTCATTGTTTTTTAAGTGACCTTTGTTTCATTTAACTTGATAATTATATTTGGATTAATTATTACTCAATTTATTTTATTACTATTAAGTAAATTTTCCACTAATTTTTTAGCATTTAATCTTGGTACTGTTAATTATTATTAATTATTATTTGTAATTACTAGTTATACAACCCTACATCATAAATTAACATCTATCATCACTTCTAATTAAAGTATATTATTTACAACCACCACATATTCAAATCAACTAAAATTAACATATTCAATATTACAAATAACATATTCAAAAAAGACCAAAATTGACATATTCAGCATAAAAATAACATATTCAACATAAAATATTTCAAAAATGGTTAAAACATAATTACACATAATCAAAAATAACATCAAAACAAATAAAATTTCAAACCTATTAAATTTAAAACTAACTAACATACTCAAATTACCTATTAAAATTATTTCAAAACCTATCTAATAAATCATATCCAAAACTAAAAACCAAATAAAAAAACAATATAATCCGAATTTATCAAAACCAATTACAATCAACAATTTTTCAATACATTAACCAAAAAAATAAAGAAAAAATACAAACCAAAATTTGTAATACAAAACCAAAAAAAACAGCTTTAAATCTAATCAAATTAACAACTAATTATCAAATTAACTACTAATCAAATGACATTTCAAAAAAAAGAAAAATACAAAAAATCACCTTTTAATCACCACAAAACGGAGTGAGTACATGTGGTTGGAGCAGCACTTAGAGGCAACGGTGGGCAATGAGAGCTCTTCCCTAGTGTCGATAACAGGCATGGTGTGGCACCAGGTTGGGCTGGGGATTAGAGAGAGTTAGGATAGAGAGAGATTATGTGGTAAAGAGAGAGAGAAGCATGGGAGGAAGAGGGAGAGGCGGCGATGGCAGCAACATGCTTGGGTAGTGTTTGAGGGTGCAAAGAGATAGAGGGAGAGAGATCCTAGAGAAAATGAGGAAGAAGATTAAGCTTTGGGAAGTTATAAAGTTGAGTTCTAGTGACAACTAATCGTTAACACGTTGTCGCTACATAAGAAGGTAACGATGCCGCTATGTTTCACTTAATTAAACTAATCAACTTTAAAAATGTAGCGATGACAAAGTTACCATCGTCACTAAAAGTCTTGAAAATATCTCGATAAACCATACTCCTACCAGTATTTACCACCTGAATTTCAATTAATTTTTTTGGGGAAAGTTTTTAGCAATGACAACAAAAAAGCCAGTTGGCATTTCTAGGTGTAAAAAGTCCATACTTTGCCACCCAAACTTTTAACGACAGTGCAAAGTCTTCTCTAGCACTAAAGGATAAGATTTAATGCCAGGATTTCATTCTTTACTTTTACTATTGTCGCTAAAAAATGTCCCACAATGTAGTTATTCATTTTGCTAAGCAGTTATCCTTGACATAAAATACGACAACATGTCGTTGCTATATATAGATGTTTAGGGATGACAATTGTCATTGTTAAATATGTCGTCACTAAATGCTGTGATTCTTGTAATGAAAGTTATTTTAGTAGTGATTGTATTATTATTTAAGTGCAAAATTTTCTTTGCTAAATTGAAACACAAAATGTATTGAAAGGATATATAAATCACTTTACAATAATTCATTTCAATTCTCAATTTAAGTAAATAAATAATTAAGATTTGCAATGACTTTGATTCTAAATCATGTGACCCAAATAAACAACGTGTTATGTCTCTAAATTCTCACTATCCTACTCACTTAAATTCAA
This sequence comes from Artocarpus heterophyllus, assembly GCA_025403435.1. NCBI lineage: Eukaryota > Viridiplantae > Streptophyta > Magnoliopsida > Rosales > Moraceae > Artocarpus > Artocarpus heterophyllus. The sequence goes on along the minus strand of CM046333.1, from coordinate 35,226,380 downwards.
CACACTTCAATTCATATCCACTCTAATTATGTGTGTAAACTTTGGATGACTGACATTAAAAGTCTCCCATTATCTATGCATATCATCACACGTCGACATTTTTATCATGGTGTCAAGTCAAATTCCTAGTACATGATTGCATTTCAGAGTAGATGCCTCAAACGCAGTTCTGGTGGAATGTATCACAACACCTTCGTCGACATTTTTGTTGTCATTAAAAGGCTTTTTTCTTTCTTCCATCTTGACTTTTTACAAGCTGGGACATCATCCAAGTTTTTAGACATAATCATTTCGACAAGCGTAGACTTTGTTGTATTTCATTCCCAAGGTGCTCAAAGTCTTCTTAACCTCATACATACTATGTGGTATTTTATTATCCCGCTAAAGTAGACAAATTATATAATCATACATACGATTATTTTATAATCGTCAATTAAAAGAGGCAACGTCACTTATTATGGGAATGTGATGAAGACCACAGGTGGACACCAAAGAAACAACAGGAGGGACAACAACAATAATCATCCGATTTGCTCGACGAACCAGTACGAAGGTGTTAATAGTGGAGTAGTAGCTCCTTCGATGATGAATGAAACAACCTTTATAATTTTCATTGCTACTTTTGCCAGCAACATAGTAGTTAACAATATGATCCCTATTTCTTATTTTGACTCATGCTTTATTCAATGCTGGTGCCACAAATTCTTTCATTGCAAATTCATTTGTAAATGCCTTGGATTAAAAATAGAAGGGTTTAGTATGATTATTACTTCACCTTTATGATGAGTGTATGTGAATAATGTATGTAAATATTGTAAAATAATGATTGGGGGTAAGACTTGAGAAGTGATTTGATTAAAATCCCAATGAGTACTTACGATGTAATCCTAGGAATGGATTGGCTGCCTAAGTACAATGTTGTAGTTGATTGTCACCTTAGAAAGGTAACCCTAATAACCAAAAAGGAAACGCTAATCATCTGCCGAGATGGTGATGATCAGATTATCAATGGCTGATTCTGAAATCATGTTTAGGTGAATCCTATCGTATCAGTACTAGTGCAATACACTTAGCTTGTTAAGCATTTCTTTTAACTCTAGAAGAAGAGTCAAGTGTAATTAGTATGAATCCTACCATACACGAATTTGAGGATGTCTTCCCCGATGAATTTCTCCAGATCCCCACTGTATCATGAGATTGAGTTTAGTATTGAGTTACTTCCCAAAATTGCTCTGATTTTCATCACACCACATCAAATGGCGCCAGCAAAAACAAAAGAATTGAGGAAACAACATCAGAAATTTGTAGATAAAGGGTACATCCAGAACAGTACATCACCATGGAGTGCATCAATTCGGTTCACTAAGAAACATGATGGGATTCTCAGATTGTGCATTGACTATCGGTAATTGAATTAGGTTATAGTGAAGAACAAGAACCCACTGCCTAGGATCGATAAATTATTCAAACAATTAGAGGTTCCTAGTACTTTTTGAAAATATATTCACACACATGGTATCATCAACTTAGAGTCAAGGAAGAATATGTCCGTAAGACAGCCTTTAGGACTTGGTATGGACACTTTGAATTCCTGGTAATGTTGCTCGGATTGACAAATGCTCCAGTAACTTTTGTGGACTTAATGAATCGGATCTTTCAGCCTTACTTGGATTAGTTCGTGATTGTGTTCATTGATGGCATACTGATTTATTCTAAGAGGGGAGGACCATGAGCAACATTTGAGAATTGTTCTGTAGACTCTTCAATAACATCAAATATACGCTAAGAAGGAGAAACGTGAATTTTGGTTAACAGAAGTTAGGTTTCTAGGTCATGTTATTTCTGATCAAGGTATTTTAGTGCATCCTTCTAAGATGGAGATAGTGGTGCAATGAGAATGAACAAAGAACATGGCTAAAATCTATGGTTTTCTAGGACTCATAGGGTGCTTCGGGAGATTTGTGCAAGATTTCTCAAGAACAGCGGCACCGTTGACGTAGTTGACTAAAAAGGATGTTCAGTTTGAGTAGAACGCTAATGTAACCACGCCTTTCAAGAATTGAAGACCCGGTTGTCCACTGCTCCAATGTTGATTATATCGAATAATGATGAGCCATATGAAGTTCATATTGATGCATCAAGATGCAGACTTGGATATGTGTTGAAGTAACATGGACGGGTTATAGCATATGAATCATGGCAACTGACGCCTCACAAGCAGAATTATTCCACTCATGATTTAGAACTCACAACAGTTTTCCACGCATTGAAGATCTAGTGGTGTTATTTGTATAGAGCTATATCTCATATTTTCTCAAGTCATAAAAGTTTAAAGTGACTGTTCACTTGAAAAGAGTTGGATTTAGACTTTTGGAATTTTTGCTTGCCTAGATTTAGAATATTAGAGATAAAATGTCATGATTAGTAAATACGGATGACAATGCTATGAGGGATTAAAGTTAGACCTTGGTTTGTAACTTTGTATCTGTTCCGGCACTTGTTTAAATAGTGAAATAGAATCAGTGGCGAGATCTGCAACTTCAGGGAACATGGACACAGATTCAGAACAGGGAATAGCTCAGTGAGTAGAAGGTACATTCGAATAGATCTTTGTATTTCATAGGATGTTTGGCTATGCCTGTAATGTAAGAAGCAATAGAGACTGCATTGGATGAGGCGCACTAGTCTTGGAAGTACAAAAATATATTGTGATTTGAATAGAGAAAAAAAAATTAGTGAAGAGACATGAAGAAAGATGTTTTGGGATTATGTCGCCGAGTGTATGACATGTAATCCAGTTTAAGCACAAAACAGAAGAAAGATGCCATTGGGGTCATTATGGATAGGTTGACAAAATTAGTGCATTTTATACCATTTGGATCAATGTACTTGGGGAAATTCCTATGATAATTGTATCCTGACCATAAAAGTTTCATTATCCATCACTTTAGATAGAGATATCAGGATTAATGTTAAGTATTAGAAAAGTTTCTAAGAAGCATTGTGTATGGAGTTGAACTTTGGCCTTTCATCCTTAGACTGATGGTTAGTCTAAGTGAGTTATATAGATTCTCAAGGATACTTTGTGTATTTGTATTTTGGATTTTGATGGAAATTTGAGAAAGCTTATTACATCTAGTTAAATTTGCATACAATAATAGTTACCAAACAAGCATTAGTATGGCATCGTTTGAGGCAATTTATGGAAGACTATGTCGATCATCGATTTGTTGGCTAGAACCAGGGGATAAGATTGTCATCGATCCAAAAGAGATCCATGAAAATGATGAAGAGATTACCGTGAAACAAGACCAACTAAAAGAGAGTACAATATGTGAGAAGGTGTCGGTCCAATTCATTCATTTGACAATAGCACTCAAACATAAGACAACATTTTCTTTCTTTCTCTCTCTCTCTGCGCATCACCCTCAGTCTCCTTTTCACTCATATTTCTTGCAACTAAAGGACTCAGACAAGGCTCAAGGAACAATAGCTGAAACATTAATCGAAGCCACCAAGACTTTTCAATCCAAGCAAACTGAGGTTAGCTACATTTTTAATGAATTAAACACGTGATTTAAGGCTTCTTAGCTCTAGTTTTGAAGATCAAATTCGTGTTGAATGGCTGAGTTATAGCTTCATTGTGTAGTTTTGTTTTTGAACAAATTCGTCAAAATTTTGCTTTGCATGTTATGATCCAAGGCTTAATATGCATAAACAATACATAATCTAAGATTGTGGCTTGTGTTTCAACATGAATTTATGCTTTATTTGAACTGAAATCGAATTAAACTAGTTTTTACATTTTTTTTCAATTTTCAAAATAATGTACAAAAATGCATGAAAATTTAGGGAAAAGTATTTAAAAGCGTTTTAGAGTGCTATTTTATGATTTCTGAACATTACTCATGCTCTAAGACTTGCTAAATCAAGTTGAATTGAGCTTTGAAGCTTGGGATTGCCAAGACTAAAATCTAAAAATTTTCTAAATTTCAATAGATTGGAAGACCGAACTCGATCAGTTTGGTAGGTCAAACTCTAGCAATTTCTACAGGTCGGGCTCAAATGGTCAGCAGGCCAACTGAGCATCCTAAAATGGCGGTTTTGCCCATTGCTTTTCGTTGTTTAATGATTTAGAAATCTTTTAAAAAGATTATGGTTTTGTGTTCAAAACACTGAGCATATAATAGATGGCATACATGATTATTTGAATCTAAAGGCACACTAAGGTACCATAAAATTGCATACTAATGTAGAACATTTATGTTTATATATTAATGTATCTAGTTTACACTTAAGGTTGCTTGTTGTCCCAAGGAGTTAACGTTTAGTGGAACAGGGATTTGGTGTAGGTGCGATCGTGTTAGATAATGATTTAGGACTCTAGATCCTCCTCATTTGAAAGCCATGATTTTAAAAAGAGTTTTGGCCATACTATACTTTCCTAACAATGTTCTTAAGGAATGAATTGTTTATATTGATTTATTTCCAGTGAATAATGATATGATCATAATGAATGAAATAATGAATGTAAGAACCATATTTTGATAGTATGAGACTTGGATAATGATATGATCACTATGACATTGAGTACTAAATGTATTAAAAACTCCCGTTCGAAATGATATGATAGTGCATGATACCACACACAGATGGGACACTACAGTGGTGATACGAGGCTTTGCACATAATGAATGTTAATTCATGATTCAAGATAATCATAGATGGTGAACGGCAAGTGTAAGTTTGATTAATTATTTATAATGAATTTTGATGATCACAGATGGTGAGAGGTAAGTATAATTTTGTTAAATCATTTAATGTTCCTCCGTAATTGAATTTAAATTCATTTATTTTATTTTATAATTGATGATTTTGAAACCCAAATCCTACTGAGTCTTTTGCTCATGATTTTACTATTTTGTTTTAAATCTTCCCCCTCCAGGTGAAACGTAAAACGCTATCGAGTAAGATGCTGCTAATATTATCACGTGGATCGTGAGACATTTTGCTTATCTGTTTTTATTTTCAAGGCATATAATAATATGGACTGTGTTTACTTTTTTGTTTGACTATGGTATGTATTATTTCTATATGTCTGTACTATGTGTACGTCGTGTGGGGTCTGGTGAGGCCTAAACTGCTTTTTGACAAACTTTACGACTTTAAATCTATTTTCTGAGGTCATTTAAGACATTCCACTTGCTAAATTTTAAAGTTTGGTAATATTTCAAAAAGGTTTAAAAGTTACCACATTTGTTTTAAATTACCTAAAAATGATTTTCTTGTTAATGTTAAAATAATCGGTATGTTTAGTTAAATCTATTTAATTATTTTAATTAATCTGCCATATCATCACCCGAGTTTGGGTCCATGACAAGCTCCCTGGTGGATAATGGCAACAACAACTTCTTTGAAAATAGGGCACAAGTGAATTACTTGCCGAATGGAATTGATTTCACAAACGGTCAAACTGGAAGATTTACAAATGGTAAAAATTTGGTAGATCTTCTAGGTGAACGTCTTAACCTGCCCATGTTAATTCCTCCTTCGAACCCCACAACTACGGGAAGGAAAATAGTTTATGGTGTCAATCATGCATCTGGATCTCCAGGTATTTTAGATGAGACCGGCTTAGTTTCCGTGAGTTAGCTTTCTACACGTCTGAAAAATTCTTTAAATTTGATTAATGTTTTCATATTCGCGACAACGTAGAGAAATATTGTAGCACTAACTTGGTATATATCAGTCGATCGAGTAGAATTTTTTTTACTCAAATATCATATGCAATATGCATCCTAAATTTACCCAGTTGTTGTCTACTGTTTAATTGCTTACGATTTTCTATTACTTTTTTGACTACTCAAAAGCTCACACACATTTATGTAGAATATATACAAATGATAATAGTAGAAATGCAATATATATACAAATGTCTGCTGATGTGTCTAGTCCTCATTATACATCAGTGATGAAGTAAAAAAAAATAAATAGAAATACAATATATATACAAATGTCTGCTCATATGTCTAGTACTCATCATAAATCAGTGACGAAGTCAAAAAAAACAAAAGAGAAATAATAGAAATACAACATATATACAAGCGTCTGCTCATATGTCTAGTACTCAGTCACGAAGTAAAAAAAATTGACTAGAGATACAATATATATACACACAAAATATAAAAGATTAACTTTTATTAAATGAGAATATATATTTTTTTGCTAAACTCATTTATTAACTGAGAATATAGTTAGAAGTTCCTATTATTGAGTGCAGGTAAAATTACAATTTTTTTTTTCATAGGAGCGAACAAAATTATGATATTTCTTATTAAATTGAGCACCAGTAGCATTTATAAAAAATAAATAAATACACACAAATTTGAAATTTGAAATATGAGGGTAGCCATGTGCCTTAATCAAGTATTTGTAGCTCCGTGACTGTCATAGACAGCATAAATGTTTACACCTGAAGGAAATGATAAAGTAGCTAAAAGAAAGCAGTAGTCCGTATAGAACCATGAAACAACGTCAACTATTATATTTATGCCTTTCACAAGAAATGCCTATACTAAAGTTCCTAATTTGTACTTGTGTAATAAATAACAAGGAGAATATACGTGAAATTTGACACACATGTATCTGTATTTTAACTTGGTATTTCATTTTCCTAAAAGAAAATGTGCACACACAAGAGAACCTTACACATCTCATGATCGGTCGTGTGAGAAATTCAAATACTTTTTACCTTTCTCCCAAAATAAAAGCAAAACATCTCATTAGATTATTTTGAACCTTTTATGGTAGGAACCTTTATTTTTCACTATTGATAGGAAGTGTTGTTTTAATCATGACTAGTTTTATTTTTCAATAATTCAATCTACAGTTGTATCGCATTAGATTAGAAGTTAATCCAAAGGATAAAACACTGCAATTTGTTTTTGATGTTACTAGAAAGAGGATAACTGATAATAGATTGCAGAAAATATCAGGGCAACGTGACCAGCTTGAGTCAGCAAGTTAGGGACTTTGAGGAGGTGACAGTGCCAGAATTAGAAGTTAGCTTGGTTGCAATAGCTCTGATTCACTTCCAAGCTACTTGTTTGTCCTTGGCGTGGGCGGAAACGACATCCTTTTTAACTACTTCCCCAGACAAACTTATCTCAGAGTTGATCCTCAAACTTTCACAGCCAACCTGACCACCATTCTGTCACAGCGTCTGCAGCGTTCTCTCCCTCTCTATATATAATATAGATGTACAATATAATTATATCATAAGTATACTGATATACGCCCATATTATATATATATGTATATATGCTCTAATAAAAAAAAAACCTTTTTCAAAAAATAAAAATAAAAATAAAAACGTATGGAGCGAGGCTTCTGTTAAAACCAAACTAATATGTATGTGTGTGTGTGTATAATCGAACATAAATGAAAACGTTAAATCACTAGAATCACTTATTTAGTTCACGAGTACTATATATTACTGCTAGCTAGTCTTCTTTAAATTTCTTCAACCATTTCAATGCACCATAAAATTAAAGGGTATTTTTTCAATTTTACACCCTGCTTTTTGAAATAAAAAAATTAATACCATATATTTTGAATTAAATTGCATATATACCTACACATTACAAATTCATATTAAATCTTTAATTACGTTTATACCTTCACATTACAAATTCATAATAAATCCTTACCGGTTAAAAAGTTAATTTTGAATGCAAAGAAGACATAAATGCCATTAACATTTTTGAAGTCTTTAGTTTTCCTTTTTTCCTTGTTATTTTCCTTTTTTCTTTAATTGGAGAGTTTAGGTCTTTTTGTGGTCAAAGGCGATAATTGACCAGGAAAATATAAGATTTATGCACAATGGTGGAGCCAAAAATTTTATTTTACAGGCATAAACTAAAGCATGAAAAGTGTTAGAAACCCCCAATATGTCAAACATTAATATTATTAACTAGTTGAAAGCACGTCTTAGGCATGTGCATTCTCAATTTATTTATTTTTTAAAAACGTGAATATAAAGTTTTAAGTATAACAATTCAAACGCACCTTTCAACTGAAATATATTTCTGATTGAATATAATAGATGTAAAGACAACTAAACCGTATTTTTGTAACAAAGATTTTGTGGGAGTATAAAAACTATTTACAAGTGCACATACGTAAATAATAGTTGAGATGTTGCAGGAAAAAAATTAAATAAAGAATTTAAAATTAAAAATTACTTCAACCAGGACATTTGAGTTAGTTGTGCGAAAAAAAAGTTCGAAGGAACACATTTAAGAATAATTCTTTTAATCGAGTATTTAAAAAAGGTCTTAATTTCATACTTTAATATACATTAAAATATTTTCTTACATTTCAAACTGCTCTGTCACTCTGTTGGGAATAACACTAGTTCTTCCAGTTAATTTCATACCTTTAATCCTTAATATTGTTTTGAATTTGTTTATGAGCAGATTAGACCTTTCTTTTCAATTTCAACTTACTGGCTCTTTTTTTTCTTAATTATCAAGTACAATAAACTTTAAAAAAGACTGATTTTTTTTTTTTTTTACTTATACACACAGATTTTTTTTAAATTTACAACAAACCTTTAAAAAAGACTGATATTATTGTTTGAGATGTTTCATTGTAGCTACTTTGTTTCTTGTTATTTTAGTTGATTATTAGGCTTTTAGACCTATGTTATTAGACCTATGATATTAGTAACAAGTATGTCTAGAAGAAAGTATTAACCAAGATATGACAAACTTAATAAAAAATGAAAATGATATTTGAGAATATGTATTTTTATTTGGAAAATTTTTATAAATGTCATCTTTGGAAACTTACTTGTTATAATTGCACACGTGTTTGAAATTTTTTTTGCCATTAAAAAATATTTAGCTAGATATATGAGAAAAAAAAAGGAAAAGAGAGTTAAGAGAGTGTTATGATTTGTCTATTTGAGTTCGTTGGAAAAAATTATTTAGCAACTCACACAAATTATTTCAAAAAAAAAGTAATATAAATGTTAGTGTTACATAACTTTTTAGGATATTTATCTTTTTATACCTTTTGTTTTAAGCTAATTTAAAAACTATACCTTTAGCTTTTGATCTTATTGAATGTATGTCTTCAGATTAGATTTAATACACACGTTTATACGTTACTGCAGCCAATAATTGATTTTTACACTTAAAATGACTAAATTATCATCATGTAAAAGAGAAAACAATTAAAACTTTCAAAAAGATAGAAGAAAACAAAAACAAAAACATACAAAGTACCTATTTTTAAGGGTACTTTGTACATTTTTGAAGTAAAAAATCTTGGTATAAAGTTTTTTTTTAAAGTTCTTGAAGTTCTCTTATTTTACAATTCGAGGGGATTTGGGCGCTTTTTGGGTCAAAATTGAAGATTGATCAAGAAAAGATATAAATTTGTGAATTAAATCTGATCTGAAGGTATACATTCGATGAGATTAAAAACCGAAGGTATAACGCTTGAATAAACCTAAAACATGAGATATAAAAATGTAAATAACCCTAACTTTTTTTCATGTGTGGCATGAATAAACACATTTTTAAAAAGTATGGCATAGTATGCAATTTTCTCTTTTTAATTTGAAAAAGACCTTTAACATTTTCACCTAAGGCCCTAATTTACTTGAGTTGCCACTACCATAAATAAATATTCTACGTTTTTCTTATTTGGTCTTCTAATTTATAGAATTTCTCAGTTGCCGACTCCTTGAGTAAATACATATATATATATATATATATATATATATATATATATATATATATATATATATATATATTCTCTTAGTCTTTTTCCTCTTAAGGTTTGAGTAAAAGGTTTTTAACTAACCCATTTGTAGTTACTACGAGAATGTAAGTTTTAACTTAATTCTTTGGGATCAACTTCCAGTTACATATTAAGCTTTTTCAGATCTCTTGTTTTTATTTTTGGGAGCCTATGCTGCTTTTTTAATTGTTTCTTTTCCTCAATTTCCTTAATTTGATTTCTTGTAATTTTCTCTTTCTTTAAGTAATATTGAGTGGTAACTAGCTTATGGAATAAGTGCGAAGTTACTTAGGTATCTTAATATAAGTTGTCACCTCTTCTCTATTTATTCAAAAAATTCCATCTTCAAATTCCCATGCCTTGAAACAATAAAAAATTAAACGATCTAGAACTCATTCCGTCGATGCATAAAACTAGTTATATTATTGTTAAAACTTAATATGTTCGTTAACCCAGAAGCTATACAGTTTGGAAGCTAGGAAGTTCGTGTTAACAGCAGTCTATCCACTGGGAAACCGTCCATTGGTAGAGTTGAACATGCTGAATTGTGCTGTCCTGTGTGCTCTAGCCATAAACCAAGTGGCTCAAATCCACAATAGGAACTTGAGGTCGATAGTGGAAGATTTCCAGCGGCCAATGCCTGGTTCTCGTTTAATTGTCATCGAAGCCTATAACATTGTCTCAGAAATCCTCCTAATTCCTACTGTTAAAGGTACTAACACTATTTACAAGTCTTCGCAGTTTCAGTTGTATTTGGGCTGAATAGTCACAAAAATATCTGTGGTTTTTGGCTTGAAATACTTCTAAAATGTCAAAAGTGTTAGTAGCGTAATACAATATACGAATAAAAATAACTAAAATACGGGCGAAAATTTATATTGAGATTAAATGCAAAAAGACACCAAGCACAATAACAATGAATTCAAGTAAGGAAAGCGAGTGTCCTAATTAAAACAGATTCGCCCTCACTGTTGGTGCTTGAGGACAATCGGTATCTTTTGATTAAATAAAAGAGGGAACGAACTAGCATTAGAGTTCCATGACCCATAGAACATCAGCTAGGAGTCCTCGTTGTTGAATTGATGTCAAAAAAAATATTTTCATTACATTCTGATGTAATATGAGAATTTAACATTCTTCCTCAAAGGATGAGAATTTATGTCTGCATGAATCAATTATCTCACATTTTTCACATTTCGTGCATGTGCAGGATTTACGAACACAAGGAGCAGGTGTTGCGCAGTGTTGTCTCGAACTCAAGCATCTAGATATGTTGTTACAATCCATCATCTTGTCCTTTTTATTTTTCGTGGTTTACTACTTTGTAAATGTCGTCAAATACTTTTATTTATACATTTCGTGCGAGAGACACATACACACCAGAGATAACTAAATAAATAAATAAATAAAAAGATTGGTTCAAAGGTGAACTAAAATTTAAAATAAGGGCAAAAGCAAGTTCCCAAATAAGAAACTAGATAATTAAGTATTAATTGACAAAATCTGTAACAAAGTTTTCCTTTTATTTTCTTGTCAATATGTGCAGGTGGAAATGGAGTTTTATGTGAAAGAGGTGGACAAACGTGTCCAGATAGGAATGCTTATGTGTACTTTGATAATTTACATCCAACAGAATTTGTCAACGTTTTGACAGCAAATGATGCGTATAGTTCTTGTAATATATTTAAGGTTTATCCCATCAATGTGCAACAGCTATCTCAGCTCTAGCTAGCTAGTTTTTCTTCTATTTCCCATGGATGTCTTCTGCTTTTGTTATTACTTCAATAAGATGAACAATGTCGTACGATAGAGCATTCTATTCGTACAACTTTTTTCTTTTTAAGAAGGATATGAAATACTAAGCTACGAGAATATTTATGTTATGTCCTGTATATCTTTTCAGTGTTAGCATTGTATTAATTAAGGCTATGCATTTTAGTATATAACCATGGTTACCCAACTGTTAATCACTAGAAGAGTTCTAATACTTTTACATGCAGGTTTAAGGTTGTCAGAGTACGTAAATTAGAATTATAGGATAAGTCTTCAGTCCGGTACCATTTATCATCGGGACAAGTCTTTCTATCATGGGATGGAGATTGAAGCACTATGATGTAAAGTGAGGCAAGCTAAATTATGAATAGTATACGAAAGCACAAGTTGAGTGAACAAAAAATCCAAGAAAATGTAACTAAAATATTAAAAAATGTACATCATTGAACGTAATATCATTTGGGTAGTTTTTGTAGTACTTTTGTTTTTCGCTTATTTTTTTTCCTGGTTTGAATATATTAACAAATTTTTTTAGAGAGGAGATTTCTTCCCTAATTCGGCACCTTGATTTCTTTCCTTTCATTGTGATTGGTCTTCATTGACGTTATCAAATTTGTTCTCCGAGCATTTTCATTGTTGCGAGTCTAGTGTTTTCTTCCCCAATTCGGTGTAAGTCCGAGTGTTCTTCTTTCGTCGTCCCTATTAGATCAAGTTTTTAAGCTTCCGAGCATTTTTGTCGCGAGCAGATTTCAACCCCATACTGCAATCTTAGCTCCTCCATTTTCGCCATTGCAAACCGATTTCATCTTTTGACTGTGAATTAATTATGTTTTTGTGCTCCTACATCATTCCCAAAAATGTTCTATCAGCCAACTCACAGAAATTAAGTCTTATTTCTATGTCTAATTTTGAGATTTTATAATTAGTTTCATAGTTTGTTATAGGATTCATATTTTTATTTGTGTGGCTTACAACGTAATTTCATATTATGTAAAACCACAGTTGGTAAAATTAGTTCTACTTCCTTATAACTTAACATTTATTACAAATTCTACTGAAACTATCCCAATTGCAATTTTGTGAAACTTATTGGTTTTATTTGAACAACTCATTCTAAAAACATCCCCAACATGTTCTAGCAATCGGATGGGAAATGATTCCCGAAATATATTACATGGATAATTGTTGATTTGCTCTATTTTCAAAAACAAATATATACTAATATTTTAACATTTTCTAATTACATTTTTAGTGATTATATCTCGTATGAATACACAATAGTTACTAATTTCATGATCTAAATTATGTATTATTATTCTTCTACTCACTGATTCTTTCTACTTTATATACCTTATCGTTTAGTATGGACGAAAAACATAATTGATTCCTTTTTTACTTCTTTATTCAGTTAGATTTACACTTTTAGTTTTGATATATAATATAATATTTTTCACTGCTTTAGTTACTTTTCAACAGCCTTTGCCTAATAAAAGCCTAACGCGTATCAAATGCAGCGTCAACTCAACGCCCACGTCAGTGATGGATGGAAAACGATACAAAACTTAAGACTTCTTCTAGAATTATATATCAAGGTAATAAAAGAATGACAATTAAGCCAAAACTTAATAATAAAGATCTTTATCAAGGTAATAAAAGTATGACAATTAAGCCAAAACTTAATAATAAAGATCTGACTCCTTTCAAATATATATATATATATAAAGATCTGACAGTATAATATATAATTATCTTGTGTACTTATTGCGACATAATTCTAATAATTCATTAGTTAATTCTTCTATAAGGTACACCTTTTGCTTTGTTTTTTCTTTTTTTGTTTTTGATTTTTTTTTTCGTTGGAAGTTGCTTTTGATCACTTTGCCTACTTTGCCTCGAATTTGAAACACACAACCGCTAAAATTTAAACTTCATAAAACTAATGCTCCTGCGTCACATGACTTGGACTAAAATTGATACCTGACACTGTCCCGATAACAAAATTACAAAACCAAAAAAAAAAAAAGATTAAACAAATTGAAAAAAAAAGCTAACATAAACTTTTAGGAATTAAAACTTATCTTTTGAAATAAAGATCGATATTTTAAAGAAAAGAGGCTTGATCATTTTAGTACTATCACTAGTAGAAATTCTACATATGACAATAGTAAAAAATTGTCGTGTAAAGTTACCATGACGGTTGACAAAGCCGTCGTAGAATCTAGAGTCGTGGTGACTCAAGAGATTCTATGGTAGTTTTTAACCGTTGTAATAATTTGGGTTTTTATAGGCAAGGTGTGGATGGAAGGAACTCCACACGTCAGTTTTTTTCAAAAAAACCATCGTGTAAAGATTGTTTACCATCATAGTTTTTCTGAAAAATCATCATGCATTCTTCATCTACCACGATGATTTTTAAAAAAAACCATCGTGGTATGTTTAGTTATTTAAAAAAATTCTTTAATAATTAAATTTACTAGGGGTAGCCAATCCTCGTGATCTCCATTCAAGGCCTAAAAAATTGAATCAAATGATTGAAATTATATTATATTCACATTAGTCACTAGAAAACCAATTCATAATAAGTAAGAAAGGAACTAAAAGTAATATTATAACGTATGTCAACAGACACACAAATACCGCATCTTTTGTCATCCAAAAACTTCACACAAACATGGAACCAAACATTGAGTTAAACCTTAAGTCCAAAGTGATAATATTAAAGCAAGAAAAACTATATTTATCATATTTATCACATTCAGACATTTTATCGAATAGTTACTATGTAATGTGTTGGATTAAAAAAACTAAAGCTAAAACTTGCTAATCTTTCACTCAATCAACTTAATCATATTCAATTTAATAATAATCATCCACCTCAATCACATTCAATCAACAAAATCAAATGAGAGGCGGAGTGTTAGGAAACTTACCTCACAGATGGGTCGAGGAGGAGTGGAGAGCTGATGGCATGAAGGTCAAGGCGGAATGGGTATTTCTATAAATTCAAACAATTTCTATCGATATGAGTATTTTCAGTTTATTTTCAGCAAGTTTTTCATTTTTTCGATAGATAAACAGAGGGGGGGGAGGCTTTCATGGTCCTTGTGGCAAAGAATTTTGATCTCATGGAGAATCCTACTGGCATCGATCTTGAGAGATGGAGAACAGACGCTTTTGTGGTCTGTATGGCAAAGAACCTTGATCTCATGGAGAGTCCTTTTGCCGTGATTTTGTTGTGAAAGGCATTCGCAATCTTCTTGCATGTGATGTGCTTGTTTGTCAATCTTTCTACTAAGTACATCTATCATAACGTTTGCTTTACTAGGATGATATTGCAACATGAAGTCATAATCTTTTTCAAATCCCTTTGAGTGAACAGATAGAAAAATTGAAATATTGCACCATAAAGATAACACATCCAAATCTTTAATGCATGAATAATTGCTACAAGCACCAAATCATGAGTGGGATAATTATACTCATGCGGCTTCAACTGTCGCAACCTATAAGCTATAACTCATCCATGCTACATCAATATACACCAAGTTTGCATCCTGATACGTCCATGTAGACCTCTTACAGCTCGTCACTATTTGGTATAATCAACACTATAGTGGTAGTGAACTGGGTCCTTAATTCTTAGAAAGCATGCTCACACTCACTGTCCCATTTAAAAAGAACCTTGTTCTTGGTTAACCATGTTAACGAAGCTACTATCTTAGTGGAATCCTGTACAAACTGTATGTAATTTCCTACGAATCCAAGAAAACTTTGAATTTCTACATATTCTTCAGTTGTTCCCATTGTAACACTATCTCAATCTTGGAAGGATCCACCAAAATATCTTGACCTAAAATAACATGTTTTAGAAATTTAACTTCAGTTAGTCAAAACTCAACTTCTCCTTTGCATTACAAATGATGTTACTGAATATTCTGTAGAACGATCCTTAAGTGTTGCTCATGCTCCTCCCATGTTTAAAAAAAGCAATAATTCATCAATAAAAGCTATCACAAACCAATCTAAGCAAGGCATAATGATCTGATTCATCAAGTCTATAAAGCCTATAGGAGTATTCATCGACCCAAACGACATCACTAGAAACTCAAAATATCCTTACCCCGTTCTAAAGCTATCTCAAGAATGTCCTCTTCCTTAACCCTGAGCTGATGGTATCCTGAACATAGATTTATCTTTGAAAAATACCGTGAACCTCCTAGTTGGTCAAACAACTCATCGATCCTTAGAAGTGGATACTTGTTCTTTATAGTAACTCAATTTAGCTGTTGTTAATTGATACACAACCTAAGAGATTCGTCATTCTTCTTGATGAACAAGACTTGTGCACCCCATGGTGACATACTGCTCCTGATGTATCCTTTGTCAACAAGTTCTTTAAGTTATTCCTTCAATTCCTTCATCTCAGCTGGGCCATATGGCAAGGTGTAATATAGATCACAGTAGTCCCAGGAAGTAACTCAATGCTGAACTCTATCTCTCGATTCGGCAACAATCTGGGTAACTCGTAGAGAAATACATCCTTTAACTTATAAACCACGAGAATACTAGTGTTCTCACTATTAGACTAAGTACCTTAAGGATTAAATGACATAATAGTTTTTGGAGACCTTTAATCAATAAAGAGTTTATTGTTTATTTTCATACATCAAATGTTGTCCTTTTTATGTTCATTTATGTTGAATATATGATAAGCAAACAAAATTCTGAGAATGTCAGTCTAAACCTCTAAGATTGTGCATATGATGTACGAATTATGCAGAAAACATGAATCTTAAAGGTGATAGTGTAAATGATAAGATCTACAATCGAGAGAATAAAGTTGGGCGTTTTATTCACGTTAAGATTGTTATGTTGTCTACATTCCTGATGGAATATGACTTGTCTTGGTTATCAGAGTTGGACTTTACAAGTAGAAACATTGATATATTGTCATAGATGATGATGTATTGGATCGAGATAAAAGTTGAATTGATTTAATTAATAATTTCATTTGTTTAAATCAATTCACTTTAGACAATCATATATGTCATATCTTAATCCTAAAATGAATTAATGGGCCCGTATTTTTGACTTATGTCTTTTGATGTACCAAAGGGTAACATCCTGAATTAGATGATGTTTTGCATACCGGTACGTTGAAGACATGACTGTTAATTGACATAGACTCGTTATTCATAGATATGGAATCCTTAGCTTTTTTGTAGAGTTAATGATATTCTCTTATAGGCATTATACTGTAATTGAAAATTAGAGCACTCAATCATTTAGATATATAGGTGTAACCAAATGGTATACTATTTACAAATAGTAAGTATTACAATGGTAAGATAATGAAACATAAGATAAAAATAATTGGAAGGTAAAATAAAATTTATCCTTAAGCTGATTATGAATATTCTATGGGGATGTTATACATTATGATATGTCATGGACTATAAACTTATTGGAGTTTGTAATTTTATGTAGTTTGAGAGTGCAGCTCTAAACTTTTAGTGGAATAGCTTAAGAGTTGATAATTATAAAATGAACGTGCTAAGGATGTGTTATTTTATAATTATAGGAGCTTGATCAGAATATGTCTATCAAGTCCCCTCACAATATTTCTTACAACTATACGTCGTATTTTTCCTACATATTGGTTACCTATGTTAATTCTTAGATTGGTTTAAATTCAGTTGATTAGATTAATAATTCATGTTAGTTTATTGGTTGAATTAATTTTATGAATTAATTCAAGATAAACATGTTGAATTATTTGAATATATATTATTTGATATGAGATTATCTGTATATGTCTGTTTTAATTAGATAACTTTTCTATTAGGTTATTTGAATTAAAACTGAGGCTCTATCTAAGATTCTCATGTAGAATAAGATATAGAAACTTCCAAAATTGGGTAGACCGACAAGTCGGTGCCTACATCTAGCCGACTGGTAGAGTGTTCACTTAGTTACAAAAATAATACAACAGGCAGCTTGGTGGTCAGGACCGATAGACCAGTTGAGGGAAATCCTGTTGCGCATTTTTTACGTGTTTTGATGTAGATTTTGACACAGTTTCGAATTTAGTAGCCTTATCTAAGTATAATTAACTTCCTACCAGCCACTATAAATAGGATACTTATTCCTATTATTATTTAGATCACCAGAGGAATCTAGAGAGAGTATATTAAAAGGAGAAACTCTGAAACTCCTGTAGGGTTATTGTTCAACATCCCCAATCTTAGCTATTGGTTTTCTCTCGTGGTTGGAAGGAGAGGTTACTAAGAGGAGAATTGAATGGGGTGTGCCTACTCGTATTCCGATCGTTGAAATGAGAATAGCAAAGAAGTCTAGTTCATTAAAGCTCTTCCAGATGCAATTCCCAGTAGCAGTTCTGTTGAATTTTTTTGTTTTGTTAGAAGTACAGTTCCAATTCTAAGAAGTATGTAAGATCTTAATTAATTTATATATATAGTATGTCTAACTTATTATTTGGAAAAGTACTTTGATTTAAAATTTTAAAATTATGCTACATTCACGTTTTTCCAACAATTGATATCAAAGCCAAGATTTACTTTATTTCTACAGGTTTGTGATCATGGGTTTATGATCATACTACGTACATAAATTATGTGATCTTAATCTCTTTAATGCTTGAATTATATATTTTTTTTAGAGAATTGACACTCTAGGGTTTCTATATAATTATATGTTGTCATGAGATTATATAGTAAATGTTTATTACTTAATTATTGTTGATTAAATTTTTGTTTTAATTATTTTAATTAATTAATTTTTTGCCGATTATGGTTCCTTAGAGGTTAGAATGTATATCTAAGTTTTAATGTAATTAGATGGTGGACTTTGATTACCGTCTAGGGTTTGTTATTTTATGTTATAGAAATTTTGTAAGCCAGAAACGACATAGGTTTTGTTTGTAAATTTTCTATTAAAATATTAAAAATGGATTTTGAAGATGGAAATGATTGCAGTTCTATGTATTTTTTATGTGTTTATAATTTTTTTATGTTTTTGAATTGATAAAAAATAAATTAAAACTACATAAAAATTATTTTTGTAAAAGAATGAAAAACGTTGATTCACCATTAGACCAGTAGATCAGTTACCCTATATTGGCCATCCAGACGCTGACAGAGCCAAGGGTTTTTTTATGAAACCGATAGGTCGGTCTCGTGCAGAATCGTTTTAAAAAATAAGTGCGTTTTTTGGTGCAATTTTTTTGTTTTTATTTTTGAGACAATTCTGAGAAACATGAAAGTTTATGATAATTAGAAAAATAAATTTTTTTCTATCTATTTAAGATTGAAATTGAAGACAAACACCACATGAAAAAGAATACAAAGAGAAGATAAAAGATGAAGAAACGATATATGTTTCGATTCATCTTTTTATGATCTTTATTTTCTTTTCTCTAGAATGGGACTATAGTATTGTGGATAGTTATTATATTACTTGTAGCTTTGCTTATTGCGTTGCCTATTTGCTTTATAATATGTTTTGACATGTATATTGATAACATTTCATGTAGAATAGGGAGTGCCACTTATTAAAATAGTTCATGAATGTTAACATAAAACCTTGATTTCTAAACTATTGAGTGAGAGAAGATTTTTCTTAGAGAAAACCTAAGGCCTCCATCGTTGGTCCATAGGTAACACATGGTAGTTCCAACCTTTAGGAAGGGATGCATCACGTACCATGTTAGATATCCAAGAGGATAATTTGCTTTAGTATGTTTTATCATTATTCACACCTAGGTGTCGATTATAAACCATATATAAAATAGTTGAAACGATGGTTAAACACTCAAGATTAATTTTATTATTAACTTCCCCTAAGAGCTCTATTAATAAAGTTAATTGTCAAAAAAAGCAATTATTAGTATATGCCAGATCAAACGAGTCTTGGATGGTATATACTAATCAGAGGGGAACCGTGTTTCGAATTGAATTTGGCAAGTCTCCCCTAGGTCGCGCGTTGAATTTGAGTTAGGAATTATCATTGTAGGGTTGTAATTTTTTCAAGGTTTTGACATATAAACCCTTTGTATGCTTACTTATTTATGTTATCTTACTAAATTGTTACTTAATGTTTGCTTTTGTTTGATATATGAATCTTTATTGTAGATCAAAATATCTAAAAACACTTTATCTTGAATACTTGATAAAAACACTTTAATTGGCGAGAACTATTATGAATGGAAATGGAACCTAAATATTGTCTTACCTTTTAAGAAACTAAAATTTGTGCTAATGATATTATGTCCTCCTCCTCCTACTGGCAAATCCACTAATGAACAATTCCAAGCATATGATCACTAGAAGGATGCTGATGATCACGCCCGCTTCTATATCATGGCTAGCATGAATAACGTGCTACTTACTGAACTTGAAGATCATAAGACTACTCGTCAGATCATGGATAATCTTGAGGACATGTTTAAAGGCCAAGACTTGACGAAGCCACAAGAGGCTCTTTAGAAACTTCTTAACTACAAGCAAATACCAGGGACGCCTATGAAGGGGCATATGATATTGGTCATAGGTTACCTTGCTGAGGCTCAAAGTCATGCAACTGACATTGATGCTGAGTCACAGATGACTATATTCCTTGATACTCTTTCTAAAGAGTTCATCCTATTTAGAGCTTAACATAATTTGAGAGCAATAGACAGGATGTGACTTTGACTGAGTTAATGAAGTAGTTATTGGAGTTTGACAACTTGATCAGTAAAGCTCCAGCTAGTGGCGAGGCAAATTTGGTTGTTGCATCTGGTTCCAATTTTAATTCAGGGAATGGAAAGAAGCAAAAGGCCAAGAATGAGAAGTCTTCTATCCGGCAAAAGGCAAGGATAAGAAGAAAAAGAAAAGGAGCCTGAAGAAGTTACAATGCTTTTTTTACAGGAAGGTTAGGCACATAAAGAAGAATTACAAGGACTTCTAATCTAAATGAGGTAAATGCAAACTTCTAATTGTTGAAACTTGTTTAGTTAAAGAATAAAGTGCCACTTAAATTATAGATTTTAGAGCGACTAATCATGTTTGTGTTTCTCTATACAGGTTCAAAGAAATAATAAGTCTACTACATGAGTACTTTACGCTACGGATGAGCAATGGATCCTTAGTGTTGACTGAAGCAGTGGGGATGTTCATCTTTATTTTGATTGTTATAGGAGTTTAGCTTTAAGAGATTGTTTTTATGTTCATAAACTTAAAAGGAATTTAATCTTTGTCGCATGTTTATTTAAGAATTCTTATTCAATTTTTGTTAATAACAAAAGTTGTGATTCCTAAAACAAGTCTTTTACCTGTAGTAGATGGATGCAAAATAATCTAAGATGGACTCACTGCTAAACACCGAGATAAATGATGACTGTAAAAGACTTAAGACTTAAGACTTCTCACTCTAATAAGACTTATCTTTTGCACTTGCAATTAGGTCATATTGGCTTGAATAGAATTCAAAGGTTGGTAAGGGATGTACCTTTAAGTCATTTAAAATTGGAATCTATACCACAATGTGAATCATGTTTGGAAGGGCAAAATGACCAAAAAAATCATTTGCATCTAAGTGCAATCAAGCTGAAGGGGTTCTAGAACTTATGCATAGTGATGCTTATGGTCCTATGAACATCAAGGCATGAGAAAGGTATGAGTATTTTGTTCTTTTATTGATGATTACTGGAGATATTAGTATGTCTACCTAATGCATCGTAAGAGCAAAACTTTTGACAAGTGCAAAGTGTTTCGAGCTGAATTGAAGAAGCAATTAGGTAAACCCATAAAGACATTTCGATCTGATCGAGGTAGAGAGTACCTCTCCAATGAATTCTTAGGGCACTCAGTAGAGAATGAGATTTTATCCCAATTGACTATGCCAGACACTCCGTAGCAAATTGGTATGGCTGAGAGAATGAATAAGACTTTGTTGGATATGGTTAGGTCCATGATGAGTTATTCGACATTGCCTTTATCTTTTTAGAGATATACACTACAAACAACATGTTATCTTTTGAACAATGTGCCTTCAAAATTGATTCCTAAGACTCCTCACGAGTTGTGGATGGGAAGGAAGACATCCTTAAACCATATTCGTATATGGGGATGTCATGTTCATGTCTTGGACAAGGAAAAGAATAGGTTGGAAGCATACTTAGAAGTATGTATGCTTGTAGGACATCCAAAAAGGACACTAAAGAAAATAAAGTCATGGTTTTAATGAATACAAATTTCCTTGAGAAAAATTACATGAACGACTTTAAGCCTTATAGTGGAGTGATACTCGAGGAGTTGGCAAGTGATTCAATCACTTTGGGGTTTCTAGTTGAAACCAATCTAATCAACCTAGAAAAACTAGTCAAACAACAACATAGAAAGCTTTGGCGTAGTGGGAGGATCGTACATCAAGCCAAGAGGTATATGGTCAACGATGAATCTTACTGGGCTGAACTAATTGAATATGATAGGGATCCTTATACTTTCAAAGAGGCTATAGAGGATGTTGATTCAAAGCTCTGGATAGAAGCTATGAACACTAAGATGAAGTGTATGAAGACTAATCAAGTCTGGTAGCTTATAGATCTTCCTGAAGGTGTAAAACCCATAGGGTGTAAGTGGGTTTACAAGAGAAAGAAAGGTATAAATGGGAATAAAAAAAAGGATATATGCAAAAGGAGGGAATCGATTACGAGGAAACCTTTTCACCTGTAGCCATGCTTAAGCCCTTCTATATTCTTTTGTCCATTATTGCTGCTCTCGATTATAAGATTTAGCAAATGAATGTCAAGACAGCTTTCTTGAATGGCTATCTTGATGATACCATATATATAGTATAGCCAGACGGGTTGGCTAAAGTCAATTTATGGACTTAAGTAAGCTTCCCATTCTCGAAATATAAGATTTGATGAAATGATCAAGCCTTATGGGTTCGAACAAAATGTGGACGACCCATGTGTTTATAAACACATCAAGGATGGGAAGATGGTTTTTTTACTGCTCTATATAGATGGCATTCTACTTATTGGCACTGACATTGGGGCATTGTCATTAGTCAAATTATGGTTGACGAAGTAGTTTGTTATGAAGGAATTGGATAAAGCTAATTATGTTCTAGGTATCTAAATCTTTCAAGATAGGAAGAACAAAATGATAGCTTTATCCTAAACTACCTACATAGACAAGATTCTCAAGAAGTATACATTGCATAATTCTAATAAAGGTGGACAACAATTTGAAATTACTCTCTCTAAGAAAGATTTTCCAAAGTCTGATGAAGAAAGAGAATACATGAAGAATGTGCATTATGCTTCGTAGTAGCTAGTTTCATGTATGCCATGCTTTGCACACAACCTAACATATGTCATGCGGTCAAAATAGTGGGTCGATTTTAGTCGGATCTAGGACTAAACCATTGGATTGTGGTCAAGCATATTTTCAAGTACTTGAGAAGGATGAGGTTATATTCGAAATTTTCAATCCTATGTGGATACGAGAAGATTGACTTCAGGTTCTGTGCTTACTCTAGGAGGAGGTGCCATTATTAGAGAAGTATCAAGCAAGATTGCACTTTAGATTTAACAATGGAGGCTGAGTATGTGGTAGCTAGTGAAGCTTCGAAAGAAGCTATGTGGCTCTACAAGTTCCTTGAAGATTTTGAGGTAGTTCTTAGCATGGGTAAACTAATAACGTTGTACTATGATAACATTACAGTAATAACTAATGCTAAAAAACCAAGATTTCGCAAGAAGAGTAAACATATACATTGAAAGTATCATGTGATAAAGGACTTTATAGAGAATGGACATGTTGCAATATGCAAGATTTTATCCGAGAACAATATAGCTGATCCTTTAATGAAAACACTACTAAGGAAGGCTTTTGAGAAACATGTAGAGGCTATGGTTATGAGTAACATGTCACAGTTATTCACTTAGTGTAAGTAAGAGATTGTTAGACTAGGTACCTTAAGGATTGAATGATGTAATGGTTTTTGGATACATTTAATCTATGAAGAGTTTATTATTTATTTTCATATATCAAATGTGTCCTCTTTATGTTCATTTATACTGAATATATAATAAGCAAACCAAAGTTTGAGATTGTCAGTCGAAACCTTTAAGATTGTGCATATAATGGACAGACTATGCAAAAGACATGAATCTTAAAGGTGATAGTCAAAATGATAAGGTCCGCAATCGATGGAATAAAGTTGACCACTCTATTCATGTTAATACTGTTATGTTGTCTACATCCCTAATGAAAGATGACTTGTCTTAGTCATCAGAGTTGGACTTCATGAGTAGAAACATTAGTATATTGTCATTGGTAATGATATATTAGATCAGAATAAAAGTTTAATTGATTTGATTAATAATCTCGTTTGTTTAAATTAATTCACTTTGGATAATCATATGTGTCATATCTTAATGCTAAAATGAATTAATGGGCCTGTATTTTTGACTTGTGTCTTTTGATGTACCAAAGGGTGACATCCTGAATTAGATAATAGTATGCATACCGGTACGTTGGAGACAAGACTCTTGATTTACGTAGACTCGTTATTCATAGATATAAAATCTGTAGATCTTTTGTAGAGCTAATGATTTTCACTTATAGGCATTATCCTATAATTGAAAAATGAAGCGCTCAACCATTTAGATATATAGGTGTAACCGAATCATATACAATTTATAAATAGTAAGTATTCCAATTGTGAGATAATAGAACATAGGACAAAAATAATCAGGAAAGTAAAATAGAATTTATCCTTAAGCCGATTATGAATATCCTATAGGGATGTTACTGTCATAATGGACTATAAATTTATTGGAGTCTCGTAATTTTATATAGTTCAAGAGTGCAGCTCTAAGTGGAATATCTTAAGAGTTGATAATTATAAAATAAATGTGTTGGGGATGTGTATTATAATTATACGAGCTTGATCTATATATGTTCATTGAGTTTCTTTGCTAGCTCAGAATATTTCCTATAACGATACGGCTTATTTTTCCTACATATTCGTGACTTATGTTAATTCTTATATTGGTTTAAATTCTGTTGATTGGATTTAATAATTCATG
Source organism: Artocarpus heterophyllus (assembly GCA_025403435.1). Classification (NCBI taxonomy): domain Eukaryota; kingdom Viridiplantae; phylum Streptophyta; class Magnoliopsida; order Rosales; family Moraceae; genus Artocarpus; species Artocarpus heterophyllus. Next base: position 35,201,695 of record CM046333.1, on the reverse strand, counting down.
GTAGTTTATTTGTTGAATTCATTTTATGAATTAATTTAAGATAAACATGTTAAATTATTTAAATATAAATTTTATTTGATACGGGATTATTTGTATATGGGTGTTTTAATTAGATAGCTTCTCCATTGAGTTATTTAAATTAAAATCGAGACTCTATCTAAGATTTTTGTGTAAAATAAGATATGGAAACTTCCAGAACTAGGCAGACCGATAGGCTAGTGCCTTTGTCCGGTCGGCCAATGGAGTGTAACTTAGTTACGAAAATAGTACAACCGACAGGCTAGTGGTCAGACCAGCATGCCAGTTGAGCGAAATCTTGTTACATGTTTTGATGTAGATTTTGACCTAGTTTCAAATTTAAAAGCCCTATCTAAGTAGAATAGATTCCCTACCAGCCACTATAAATAGGATACTTGATCCTATTATTATTTAGATCAATAGAGAAATTTAGAGAGAGAAACTCTAAAACTCCCATAAGACTATTGTTCAACATTCCCAATCTTAACTCTTGGTTTTCTCTTGTGGTTAAAAGGAGACGTTACCAAGAGAAGAATTAAATGACATACGCCACTAGCATTCTGTTGTTGAAAAGAGAATAACAAAGAAGACTAGTTGGTTAAAGCTTTTCTAGACGTAATTCTTAGTAGCAGTTCCGTCAAAGTTTTTTCTTTTCAAAAGTGTAGCTCCAATTCTAAGAAGTACATAAGATCTTAATTAATTTATATACATAGCATGTCTAACTTGTTATTTGAAAAAATATTTTGATTTAAAATTTTAAAATTTTGCTGCGTTCACGTTTTTCCAACACTCACCGACTATACAAGATTCATTCTCTAAAGTAAAAAAAAAAAAAAAAGTGCATAAAAAGCTAAGTTCCTTCGTCCACTGACACATAGCTTTAGGAACTAATTGATCATCATTTGACCAATGCCACTCTGGTAAGTGATTAGGGTTCCCTTACTAGTCACTAAGGTTACCTTCCTATAGTGACAGTCAACAACTTTTCTGTACCTAGACAACCAATTCATTCCCAGGGTTACACGTACATACTTATTGGAATAACAATCTGATCAACTCTCAGAATCTTACCCTTAATGGTAATCTTACATAATTTGCATATAACATTTACATAAACTCTCCCCAAGGGTTAAATTACAATTGTAGATTCATTAAGCCCTTTTTTTTCTAACCCTAAAGTATTTACAAATGAACTGGAAATAAGAGAGTATGTGGCACAAGTGTCAAATAATACATAAGCTAAAGATTAGGAAATAAGAATTGTACCCTCGACGATGGCGTTGCTAACTTGAGCTTCCTACTTCAATGGTATGGACTTGGCCCTGAGCTTTTCCTTCCCTTTATTTATGTTATTGGATCTTGGGTTTGTTGGCATGAACTGCTATTGCTGTGGCGACTACACACAACCTGGACTCTATGGCCTATGATGCAGAATGTTTTGCTAGAAGTTTTGAGGATGGGAAACTCACCAAGAAGGGCGTCTACTAAGAAGTGAACTGATGGAACTGAGGCTGCGAAACTGCTAACTGTAGAGGCTATTAGGATCTACCTTCTCCATGTTGTGGCACCTACTGAGGGTTCCTAAATGGACAATTCCTGTTAATGTGACCGGGTTGCTTGCAATAGTGACAGTGGAAGTTGTAAGGATTGGTCCCGACCATTACCGGAGAAATTGCTACTACCGTTGTTGGTGCTGCCACTATTCTAACCCTTGACTATTGCTATGGCTGTTGGTTGTTAGAAAACAAGTACACAATGGAATTTTAAAAAGTTTCTTAAGAAAGCCTTTTTCCATAAAATGAGTTAGACATTCTATATATGATAAATTAATGAAATATCTTTGTATATCTAGTGCACCAAAAACTGCACTTTTGACTGAACACAATGCTCAAAACTTCTATGTGAGAATCAAGTTTTAGAGTTTCTTTCTCTAGAAATCTCTCTCAAAATTTCTCTAGTATTCTAAATGACTATAGGAACATGTTTCCTATACATAGTGGTTGGTTGGGCACTTATTTGTATCAAATTGGGCTTCAAATTTAGATCTAGGATCAAATCTTGGAAAAAAAAAACATGTAAAATGTGTTTTGTTAATCTAGCAAGGGTGGTCAACTGGCCTTAGTGAAGAGCGGTCAATCGCCTGGTTGTGGTTGACCTGGTGTTGGCCTTTCCAAGCTTCAGACGAGCCACTCAATCCACCCATCCACTAGTTTTGACCTAATTGGATAATTACCCATTCTATTTGTTCGAAAACTTTTCATAAAGCCCCAATTTTAAATCAAATTACCCAACGCAAAAGTTATTTGATTAAAATAGTTAGAAACATATAATTTTGTATGAAATAAAATATATTCAAATAATTCAACATGTTTATCTTGAATTAATTAATCAATAAACTAACATGCATCATTAAAATCCAATCAACTGAATTTTAGCCACACTAAGAACTAACATAAGTTACCAATTTGTGGGAAAACTATGCCATATCATTATAGGATAATATGTGAGCTAGGAAAGGGGACCCGATGGACATATATAGATTAATCTCCTATAATTATAAAATGACATGTCACCGACTTGCATTTTACAATTAACAACTCCAAAGCTATTCTACAATAGCTTAGAGCTGCACTCTAGAGCTATATATAAATTATGAAACTCCAATAAGTTAATCGTCCATGCAATATTATAATGTGAAACATTCTCATAGGCTATCCATAATCGACTTAAAGATAAATTCTATTTTACCTTCTCGATTATATTTATCTTATGTTCTATTATCTCACTATTAGAATACTTATGATTTATAACCAATACAAATAGCATACCATTCGGTCACACAAATGTATCCCAATGGTTGAGTGTTCAGGTCTTCCAATTTTAAGATAATGCCTATAAGAGGATAACATTAACTCTAGAAAAAAAAGCTATAGATTCTATATTGATGAATAATAAGTCTACGTCAATCAAGAGTCATGTGTCTAATGTATCGGCATGCATTCCTTCATTTAATTCAGGATGCCACCCTTTCGTACATCAAAAGACACAAGTCAAGAATATGGACCCACTAATTTATTTTAGGATTAAAATGCAACACATATGATCTAAAGTGAATGAATTTATTCAAACAAAATTGTTAAGTAAATCAACTCAACTTTAGTTCGATCCAATATATCATTACAAATGACAATATACTAATATCTCTACTCACTCTAGTAACCAAGACAAGCCATTTCCTGTTAGAGATGTAAACAACATAACAATCTTAACATAAATAAACCGCCCAACTTTATTCTCTTGATTGTGGATCTTTTACCTTTAGACTATCACCTTAAGATTTATGGTTTTTGCTTAATCTATCTATCGTATACATGATCTTAAAGGTTTAGAATGATAGTCTTAAAATTCTGATTACTTACCACATATTCAACATAAATGAATATAAAGAGGACATAATATGATGTATAAAATAAATAATAAACTCTTTATTGACTAGATGTCTCAAAAATAATTTCATTATTAAATCCTTAGGGCACCAAGTCTAACAGGTGCTCTTTCGAGAGTTTCATTGCTGTCCACCGGTGGTCCTCGTCCAGCTTTTATAATTGTTAGCGTTGTCTCTCTCAGCTAACATTGCTGACGACATCAGGTCACCATAAGTTTGGATCCTTAAAGTGACTAACTGATGTTGAGTAGAACCACTAAGTCCCTCCTAGAATTTAATGCATCTCTCCTCTTTAGGCCTAATTGTTGACTGAACAAACCTAGCTATCTCGGTGAACTTCGCCCCACATACCTTGACCTCTATCTTGCCTTGCTTTAATTGATAAAACTCTGCAATCTTTAAAACTTTATAACCTCGGAGAAAATACCACTCATAGAACAACTGCTCAAATCCTGCCCAATCAATGTTTCAGTTGTTCAGTGCGCTTGGGTTGCTTCCACCAGGCATTGGCGCCTCGCTCTAGCTTCTACGTAACTCAACTCGGAGTTTCGCGGGCACACCAAGGTATCCAAGCGCTTCACCATGGAACCAAACTAATATTTTGTGGCTTGTGGGTCCCACACTCATCAAAGTTCGGTATTGTTGCATGCCAGAACTCCCGAAAATACTATTGTCAGTGACTAGCTACAAGATCTTCCCTCTATGCTCTCATTGCCATGTCATGGAAAGCAGTGAACATGGCATTCATCACACCCTCGTTATGAATAGGGTGGGTGCCAGTGGGACAACACTTAGGTGCAATTCTCTCGTTCTAAAAAGAAAACTAGACTCTTGGCAGTTTTCTAATGTTCTACTTTATGTAATGCATAATTCCTAAGGTTTTAAAACCTAGGGCTCTGATACTAAGACTTATCACACCCCCAAATCGAGGTGGTGATGTGGCAATTGATAAAAAATAATTAATTAAGATTTAACTTAAACTCCAATAATCAATACTTTATTTCCTTGAACATTTCATAAAATTTTGAATAAAGTTAACAAATTAATATAAATAACATAACTTGAAATAATATAAAACATAATATCAACAATAGGAATTTTTGAAATAAGATCGATAAACTAAAAAAATAAGGTTTCTACCAAATACCGTTTGGGTACCATCAAACTATATAGTAGTGCATACATAATTTAAACAAAAAGTAAATAGTGTCCTAATCACCGTCTAACAAAATAAATCACAAAAAAGCAATTCTACTTATGGACTCCGTATGAAAGCTAGCAGCAATCTAGTTCGTTGCGTACTGAACCTCTTGGGGAGCAATTAAAATAAAACACAGGTAGAAAACTATGAGCGAAAGGCTCAGTAGGATTTCAAGTTCAGAACAGTATTTAATAATGGAAGAGGAACGATGCAAATAAATCAAATGAAATAAATAAACAATATGGAATCATTTATACAAAGTGTATCTTACAGAACATTTCATATAATTTATTGCGAAAAAATAAATTATAACTTACTTACTGCAAGGCCTTGAATAAACACCACAAGGTGGCCCAATCGAGGTAAAAACACAACCAACTAGGTAATCTCATACCGGTTGATGTTTGAAAACTTTTCAAACATATTATCTCATTCGAGTGTACTTGTAACGAGATATTAATTATTGTCTCAAAATCATTTTCTCTTTAGAAACATATTTTCAAAACGTTTGAAAATACTCTTAAAATATTTTAAGAACAAAACTTAAGACCAAAACACTTAATTATCATGGCTAAAAAGGAAAGGCATAATCCTATCTTGAATCCTAACAATGGAATATGTGAGCTCCTCACAAACAACAGCTAACTTTGTAAATAATCCTCAATTATTAAAACACATTTACTAAACTCAAAGTACATGCAACTAGCATGTCACAAATGGTTTCTTAGTGTGCCATTGTTCATTCTAAATTCTGCATTTATTCACGTAATAATAAATCACTCTTTAGAATGCACTATTAATCATTTCTGCTTAGTACAAGAAGTAAAATTGCTTATAAAACACAATTGTAAGCAAAAGGGGCTCGGATGGCTGAAACAACAACTTCTAGAGTAAGTCGGTCGACCGTGGTACCCTTAATTGACCGTGATGTTGTGCATCCCTTCAATTGATCGCATTACATAGGCGTCAGTCGACAGCAGGCCTCAACACCAATGCTCTATTTCATGCATCTGAACTGAAATCGAGTTCAAACACATCCAAATCAATTTCAACACACTTTAAACACATACTAAAGGTTCAAAACTACTTTATAAGCCTTATAAAACCATGTTTTACAGGCATGCAACTTGTTTCATCATTTTATCATCAAATTTGCTCATAACTCCGAAAATAAAAAAATATATATATTGTAAAAATAATGTTAAGTGTGTATTTGCTTGAATAGAAATTAAAATCTTGTTCATAATCACTCTACCATCTCAAATAGAACACAGTTTTATGCTTATTCAATATCAGATCATCACATGCAAACACACATTCACCACAAATCCTTCAAAAACAAAGTTGTTCATATAAATAAAATAAACAACTAGACTTAATAACACAAATTTTAAACAATTTATTCGACAATAAAACTTGAAATTGAGAGTTTAAATCCTTCACAATGCTTTTAACCTCGGATCACTTGAAAATGATGGTCTAAAATTAGTGTTTCTACCCCCAACTAAGCTTAGGAAGGGTTGGTTCTTCCTCTAGTCTAATAAAACAGGAACAGAGAAGGAAAGAGAAAGAGAGTAGCATGAAAGAGAGGGCGAAAGGGAGAGAGAACTAAAAATCTGATTGACCTTGGCTGTCTAAATTTCTGAGTGAAAGGACGAACTTTATCTCGGTTTTCTGATGATGTTTGGAGATAATACTATGGGCAGCAAATGATTTTAGTTTGGCTAATCAGTTTTTCACGTGAAAATTTAATTGAGTAACTTGGGTTCAGTTTGGGATTTGAACAAAAGTTGGGCTTCTGAAATAAATTTTGAAAACAATGGGAAAGGTGTAATTAGTATGAAATGAAAAAATGATAGAATAGATGACTAGAAAATTAATTTTATATAATTAATAATTGTTGAGAATAAAATAAATAAAATCAAATAAGTTGAGAAAAGGAAGATTTTAAAAGTGATTAGTTAATAATCAAATTTTAATTTGGTACACTAATTACCATTTTACACACTAATTTTAATTAATTAAATTTGGAACATTAAAAGGAATCACCACAAGATCTGTTGGCGATGGCCTAGGAATATTGCACTTTACTGTAAGTTATAGTAGGGACACAGATCGCATTGTTGGCATTATTTATTTATTTTGACATCTTCATGCTTATTATTCTACATTATTATTATCTATTTATCTGTGTATTCTATTTGAAAAAGGTTATTTTCGAACTATATGATTACTTCAAGATTTGAACAGTTTGAAATTTAAAACAGTGGTGTTTTAAAAAAAGGAAGATATTAGTGAGCCCTTCGCTAATGTTTTATTGTTTTAAAATATTTTCCCTACCAAATATTAAGCGACTGAATGGTGAGTTAGCATATCAAGGTTTAACGGTTTTCAAAATATCAGGTGGCTCAAAATTGCAATTGAAAATGGTATAAGTTTTAAGTCTATGTTATTTTAGTAATTTTGCATCTGCTATGACTAAACTGAATGACTTGTCCCGACATGGTTTTTGATATCTGCATTTATTTTTAGAGAAAAACTATACTTTGATTGTTTTAAAAATTTATGTACTTTTAAGCCCTTGCAAGGCAGAAATTTTTATTGGCAAGACTGTATCTTTGTTAATAATTTTTCCAAGGTAATTTCTCAGATATTTTGGATTTGAGTTATTTAAGTATAGAGTTTAGTTTTCATTATGTTTAAGTTAGTCACAACCCTATTTTCAGGTTGTGACACGATTTGTCGTTCCAACTGTTTCAATGGAGAACGCGCCAAGTCGCAAAGGCTTAGGACATACCTACACTCGAATTTCCCAAATTAAACACAGTCAAGGTTACCTCAAGCGCTATCGTATACATAGGTTGTGTAGGGGATACATGTGGATGCAATAATTTATGGTAAAACCTAGAATAAGGTAATGCAACATATTAAATGTGTCCAGCCTGGTGGGACCTCTGTTACACATGTTTTGTAGTGCCGTATTACAAAGTATGGTATGGAACAAACCATACTATTAATGTCTGCATTCTGTCACCAAACAAAAAAAAAAAAAAACTGCAAGTTGCAACTCCAGTTGTTGATTTTTGGACTACGGAAACAAATTAATGCAAGCTAGACACTTTCAATACTTGAATAATTATCTAAATTTTCCAATTTTTATATATTGTCGCATCTCTTTATGTTATATTGTCCCATCTCTTACTGTTCTCTTCAACATATCACTTACAAACGGTGCCTTATAGTTTCAAAAAAAAAAAAAGCAGTGCCTTATAATCAAAATGGCTGTATCAGAAACTCCTTCAAAAATGTTCTTTATTTTCTCTCTCTCTTTCCTCTCTTATATATCCCTATGTAGCTCCAACTGTTCATTTCAAGTCGAAGATAATGGTGCTGGAGTTAGGGGCATGTTTGTTTTCGGAAGCTCTCTTGTGGATAATGGCAACAACAACTTCTTTCAGAACAATGCAAAAGCAGATTTTTTACCGTATGGAATAGACTTCCCAAACGGTCCTTCTGGCAGATTCACAAATGGAAAGAACCTGGTCGACCTTCTTGGTGAACATCTGAAACTGCCAAGCTTTATTCCTCCCTTCAAAGACCCCTCAACCAAGGGAAAGAAAATTTTTCATGGTGTAAATCATGCATCTGGTTCTTCTGGTATATTGGATGATACGGGCTTAGTCGCGGTAAGCTCTGCATCTTAATTAATCGTCATATAGACTATTTGTCCGTTTCGTTCGTAAATTTGAACAGAAAATTTAAGTAAACTGTTTTCTTGATTATCATTTTTCATCTATGTAAAAAAAATACTAAAATTTAAAATTTCTGCTCTAGGATGGAAAAAAAAAAAACATCTTTATCTCTTGAGAATATTTTTGAGTCTGAAGTTTTATATTTCTGCCATGTTATTACGTTTTGATCTATCGTACGATTTAACAATATGATTTTTTTTGGGTAGAAGATTCAACATGCCATTAAATTATGTGAAATACTATATCCCTTGACCCATAATCTCTTAAAAAGTACGTGCATTTCGTCGGAATACTTCACATTAATTGCGAAATAACATGAATAAAAAGGGTCATCTAAACAGCCAAATCTATTGTACTTTGTTCCTTTTCTTTTTCATTGATTGCTACATAACAAAAGAAATACCTATTATATATATGCTAATTAGTTGAGTAATCGAGCACAAACGTTTATAAATGAATTAAAAAAAGAAAGAAAATATACTCAACGTTTTCTTTTGCGCTGTACTTCAAAATTTAACAAATTTATTTTTAATGGACCATCTACAAGTTGTAGATAGACCACTAAACAAACATTAAAATAAATGAAAATGCCCGTGTGAGGCAACTAGAGTGCATAATAATGCACCAATTATGTTTTTCACAAGATGCCTGTTACATGTTGTAGAAAGGCATAACGGTACAACAAAAACCCCAAATTCATTGAACAATAAAATAAAATGAAATTAATAATTGTAGAATATACATGCATACACACACACACACACACACACACACACACACACGCCACAAGCTACTGATTTTCCGCGGAAGAGCTGTACGTCTACCGCCATGCCACTGATTTCTATACGGAATTTGTACTGTCCTAAAATAAAATATCAAGTAAAAAGCAAAAATAACACTACAAGAATTTTGACCTTAAGCTACCATAGATCTGGTAGCAAATATCCCCTCTTTTTAGTAGCCAAATGTTTTCCTTACCATAGAATTATGGTAGTTGAAAGTTTTTGCTATCAAATTCGTTTGGTAGCTAAATATTCCACTACCAAAGTTAGTAAACAAAATTCAAAAATTTGGTCTCTTTAAGTGGACTAGACATCACTACAAAAAATTAAACTTTTAGTTACAACATTTGTTGTGACTAACTAATGTACACTTAGTCACAAATTTTAGTTTAATTTTTATTGTGACTAAAACTTTTAGCCATGAGGTTTTTAGTCACAAAATATTTCCGTGACTAAATGTAACGTCCCAAAATTTATTTAATATTAATGTAATGTAAATGATGAATTAGTGTGCCATAATTAAAGTTTTAACTTTAATTAGATTATTTGGTTGGATTTTTAGTTTTGGTTGTTTTGTTAAAATTGATGTGTTCAAAAGATTTCTTATTGATTTAAAATGATGTTTTGAGTTTTAAAACACAACAATTTGTAAAATATTAAAAATACTTTGTTTTACAAAACCGTGGGCGGCACATGGTTTTCGCACAGTAAAACCGCCCACCGATTTTCTCTATTTATTTTCCTTTCCTCTCTCTCTCTCCTCACTTCCACGCCCATCTCTCTCTCTCTCTTCCCTCTCTCTCTCGGCAGCTCACTCTCTCTCAATCTCTCTCTAAATTTTTGATTTCCATTCGAATCCAAGCTTCGGAACAGCAAGGAGGAAGCTCGGGGACGTGATTCGGCGACCGAGAACGCGGATTGAAGCTTCGATTCGAGGTTAGATTCGAAATTTCTAAACTTTTTACAAAATTTTCGAATTTGTGTGTTTTTGAAATCTAAGTTTGTTTTAGCTTAGAAAACCGTGGATTTGTGTTAAATGAGCTTAAAACAACTAGAATCTAAACCTAGATTGAAGAAAAACGGATTGGATTCAAGATTTTCATTTTTCTTCTCTTTTTCTCATTTTCGGATTTTTGAGGATTTCGAGTTCAAATGTTGTTTAAATGATTCCAAACATGTTTTAGAACGTTTTTCTATCAACTATAGTTATTTTTCATGCCTGGGAATTGAGAAAAACAGGTTGGAATTCAGATTTGGATTTTGGGGATCGAGAAACCCGTGGCTGGGATTTCTGGATTTTCCCAGTTCGGCAGGCCGAAGTTCATGTTCGACAGGCCGGAGTGATGATCGGCAGGCCGGTGTTCTTCCGATCGGCAGGCCGAATCTGGGGACATGTTCGGCAGGCCAAACTTTGCTTCCGGCAGGCCGAACTGTACAGTTCGGCAGGCCGAAGCAGGGCGTCCGGCAGGCCGACCGAGGCATGGAAAATTTTGTGATTTTTACCCGATTTCACTGTTTTGAACCCTAATTTAAATCCCAACCTTATAGGATGATTTTAATGATACAAATGGCACACTAGGACATCATGAAATGATTTGGTAACATAGAATGTCTCGAACTAGATATTGATTGACTTAGTTTGTATCTAGGATCGTTCGTGGTTCCGTGGAGCTAACGTATAGCGGATCGGGATTACGGTGTGGGGTACCGGCACGCGTACTAAGGTAGGACTTCTATCCTATTTCTTTGGTAGCCTGGTTTTGAAATGATTTGGCTTTGAAAATGATTTCTATCAAAATGTTTTCAACGGTTGTTTGAAAATGATTTTAACGGTTACATTTTTATATACCGTGACATGAAATGAATTTCATAATGAATGTAATTGACAACACTCGGTAATTGGGTTTTGAATGATAATGATAATAACCACATGGGCATGATGCCATATCAGAGATCGGGTCGTGATCGACCTTGGGGGCAGGTCCCGAAACCCAGCTGGGCCACTACGGTGGTGATATCATGGTTTGCCTAGGTAAAAGTAAACTGGTGTTTTGATTTGACGAGTAGACTGTTCTGTGTCAGAACGGTTCTACTCAATTTATTTATTTATTTATTCAAGTTTCTTCTTGCATAACTCCTGATAATGCTATGTTTCTTTGCATTAAATTATTTTATAAAACTTAGTCCTACTGAGCCTTTCGCTCACGTTTTATCTGTTTTAAATTCCCCCCCTTCTAGGTGGTTTCCCATTTAGGTTTGGAGAAGATTCTTCGGACCGAACTCAGGAGCAATAGGAGAATTTATTTACAATATGTATTTATTAATCAAGGCATGTAAGACTTAACTTCATGTGTACTTGGACTGTAATTGTATTTGTGATATTGTCAGATCCATGTGCGTGCACAAGTTGTGGGTTGTGGAACCCATATTCGCGGTTTTTATTCAATTATTGTTATTTGTTTAATGATTTTAAATTCTTTATCAAATGTGGTGGAAAAATCTCTTTAATTCTTGCTTAATTGGATTTTTAAACCCTTAATTTCAATTAAACTCTCATTTAATTAACCTAAATATTCCGCCACGTCACCTCCCGTACTCCGGGACGTGACAGAATGGTATCAGAGCTCAAGGTTATGAACCTTGGGAATTGTGCACACATAGGTTTGACAATGAAATACCTCTGACAGTCCAAATTTTGTTTTCAGAAGTGAGAGAATGGCACCTAGACGTCGTTCGACAGCTGACGCCGAATTCGGAAATGATGAGGGCCTGATGAGGTCTATGATTGCGGCTTTCCGGCAGATGGCAGCCAGGACTAGACCGGAAGACTCCAGTGTTGGTAGTCAGCATGCCTTCTTTAAGGAATTTCGGCGGGCGTCTATTCCGACTTTTGATGGCAATGGGGATCCGCAGTTAGCAGAGTATTGGTTGGATTCGATCTTGAAGCATCTGGATACCCTTGGTGTGCCTGAGGAGTATCGTGTGGAGTTTGCGGCGTATAAGCTCGAGGGTGGCGCTAACACCTGGTGGAAACAAACTAAGCGTCTGGAGCGCGGTGGCGATATCGGTTGGGACAAGTTCGAGGATCTGTTCTATGATCGGTATTTTCCGCAGGGATATAGAGATCAGAAGGCAGCTGAGTTTTATAGATTGCAACAGGGTGATATGTCAGTTCGGGAGTATGAGGCGAAGTTTAGCGAGTTGGCTAGGTTTGCTCCATCAGCTGTGGCATCGGAGCGCGAGAAATGCATCAAGTTCCAGGAAGGACTCAAGGCTCCTATTCGGCGGCAGTTGGTTGCTCTACGGCTTAGGAGTTTCGGGGAGCTTGTGTCGTCGGCGATCTCCGTGGAGAATGATTACGTGCAGTATTGTGAGGATCGAGCTAAGGCTTCAGGAGGACCGCAGAGGAGTGGCAGGAAGAGCACCAGTAGTCGTCCAGCTCCGGGGAAAGGCAAGCAAGGCGGTGCGACCAGTGGCAGTAGCAGTTCGTCTGGCAGCGGGCGCAGCAACCCCTACAGCTTTCATTGTCATTTCTGTCAGCAGCCCGGACACATCAAGAGGAATTGCCCGATCAGGAGTGCTCGTCTTGGATCGCAGACCGGGGAGGATGCCAGTCGTTCGTCTCAGCCTCAGCCTCAGACCCTACCTCCGCCTCCGCAGTACCCGCAGTTGCAGTATCCGCAGTTTTCTCCTCAGCAATTCTCATATCCGGCACGGGGACAGCAGCCGCAGTATTTTCAGCGCAGTGTTCCTCAATATAGAGCTCCGAGTACAGGTAGTGTGCAGTCATCTCCATCTCAGCAGTATCGGCCGAGTAATGCAGGACCCAGTAATGTCGGTAGAGGAAAAGGGAAGGCGCCAGTGCAGGTTCATGCGATGGCATCTGGAGGGTCAGATTCTCAGACTGGTAACGCGGTTGTCGATGGTATGGTTTTGGTTTCTAGATCTCTAGCTCGCGTTTTATTTGATACCGGTGCCTCTCATTCTCTCATTTCGAGTTCTTTTGTACATGCCTTGGGATTAGAAGTAGAAGAGTTTAAGGAACCCCTAGTTATAACTTCTCCCTTGGGGCGGGTGTGTGTGAATTGTATGTGTAAATCTTGTAAAATAAAGGTTGGGGATGAGATTTTGAAAAGTGATTTGATTGTACTCCCCATGAGTTCCTATGATGTGATTTTAGGGATGGACTGGTTGTCCAGGTATAGTGCAGTTGTGGACTGCCAACTTAGAAAAGTGACCCTAGTGTCTGATAGGGGAACGGTGATCACTTACCAGGGTGGTGGTGATTGGCTAATGAGTGAGCGTCTCATGAAGTCATGTCTAGGAGGGCGAAGGAATCTAGATTGTTTTGCTTTTCTTGCCAATCTAGATTGCGAGCCCTATGTTTCGAGTAGTAGTGTAGCGATTCCGGTGGTTGGTGAGTTCGAGGATGTCTTCCCCGACGAGTTATCAGGATTACCACCGCATCGGGAGATTGAGTTTGGTATCGAGTTGTTTCCAGGGACATCACCGATTTCTATGGCACCTTATCGGATGGCGCCGGCAGAAATGAAGGAATTGAGGAAGCAACTTCAGGAGCTTGCTGATAAAGGATATATTCGGAATAGCACATCTCCGTGGGGAGCACCAGTTTTGTTCGCTAAGAAGCACGATGGGACTCTCAGGTTATGTGTGGATTATCGGCAGCTGAATCGTGTTACGGTAAAGAACAAGTATCCTTTGCCTAGGATTGATGAGCTATTTGATCAGTTGGGAGGTTCGCGATACTTCTCGAAGATTGATTTGCGGTCAGGTTATCATCAGCTCAGAATCAAGGAAGAGGATATTCCCAAGACAGCTTTTAGGACTCGGTATGGGCACTTCGAGTTTCTGGTTATGTCTTTCGGGTTGACGAATGCTCCAGCAGCTTTTATGGATTTGATGAACAGGATTTTTAGGCCGTATCTGGATCAGTTTGTGATCGTGTTCATCGATGATATTCTTGTGTATTCTAAGACATGGGAGGAGCATGAGCAGCATCTTTGGATCGTGCTTCAGACTCTGCGGGAGCACCAGTTGTATGCTAAGAGGGAAAAGTGTGAGTTTGGTTGACCGAGGTCAAGTTTCTGGGTCATGTCATCTCAGAGCATGGTATTTCAGTGGATCCGTCCAAGATTGAAGCTATATTGGAGTGGGAACGACCAAGGAATGTAGCGAAGATTCGCAGCTTCTTAGGTCTTGCTGGATATTACAGGAAATTTGTAAAGGACTTTTCGAAGATTGCAGCTCCGTTGACAAAATTGATCAGGAAAAACGTCAGGTTTGAGTGGGATGAAGATTGTGAGTCTGCTTTTCAGGAATTGAAGAACCGGTTGACTTCAGCTCCAGTATTAGTTATTCCTAGTAGTGACGAGCCGTATGAGGTTTATGCTGATGCTTCAGGGCGTGGACTTGGATGCGTGTTGATGCAGCATGGACGTGTGGTTGCGTACGGATCGAGACAGCTACGACCTCACGAGCGGAATTATCCTACTCACGATTTAGAGCTTGCAGCGGTGATCTACGCGCTGAAGATTTGGAGATGTTACTTGTATGGGGCATCGTTTCAGGTCTTCTCCGATCACAAGAGTTTGAGGCATTTGTTCACTCAGAGGGATCTCAACTTGAGGCAGCGCAGATGGGTGGAGTACATGGAGGATTATGATTTCGTGTTGCAGTATCATCCCGGGAAAGCTAATGTGGTAGCGGACGCGCTTAGCAGGAAGTCTTCAGGGATTCTCGCTTGTTTGATTTTTGAGGACTGGAGCAGGGATGCGACAGTGAGTGAGTATCGGCTACAGTATCATGACGACGGTGATCGAGTTTTGTTGTATCATGTGGAAGCGACTCCAGCTCTTGTTCGGATGGTGAAGCAAGGTCAGTGGCAGGATCGACATTTGCAGGGGATTTGGTCGCGGATTCAGAACGGGGAGCAGTTCGAGGAATGGAGCGTGCATGCAGATGGATCGTTGTACTTCCGGGAGCGTCTTGCAGTTCCAGTTATCGCCGAGGTGACGAAAGCCGTTCTAGATGAAGCTCATAGGTCGCAGTTCGCTATTCATCCGGGGAGCACCAAGATGTATCGTGATTTGAAGAGGCACTATTGGTGGAGAGGCATGAAGAAAGATGTTCGCGAGTACGTGGCCAAGTGTTCGACGTGTCTTCAGGTGAAAGCTGAGCATCAGAAGCCTGCAGGTCAACTTCAGCCGCTTCCTATTCCAGGTTGGAAATGGGAGCATGTGACGATGGATTTTCTCACAGGTTTGCCGAGGACGGAGCAGCGGCATGATGCAGTTTGGGTTGTAGTCGACAGGTTGACGAAATCGGCGCATTTCATTCCGTTTAGGTCGACGTGTTCCAGGAAGATTCTCGGGGAGTTGTATATGCAGAACATTGTGAGGTTGCATGGAGTTCCTTTATCCATCACCTCTGATCGAGATACCAGGTTTAATGCTAAGTACTGGAGGAGTTTTCAGGAGGCTTTGGGTACGGATTTAAACTTCAGTACGGCGTTTCATCCTCAGACTGATGGGCAGTCTGAGCGGGTTATTCAGGTTCTCGAGGACATGTTACGTGCTTGTGCGTTGGACTTCGGCGGGAATTGGAAGCAATATTTGCATTTGGCGGAGTTCGCGTACAACAACAGTTATCAGGCGAGTATCGGTATGGCACCATTTGTGGCGTTGTATGGGCGGCCGTGTCGATCACCTGTGTGTTGGGCCGAGCCGGAAGATAGAGTTATTCTTGGGCCGGATGAGATTCGTGACAGCAACGAGAAAGTCGTGGTGATTCGGGATCGGTTGAGAGCAGCTCAGAGTCGGCAGAAGAGCTACGCGGATAGGAGACGTAGACCTTTAGAATTCGCGGTTGGAGATTTTGTTCTCTTGAGGGTGTCACCTCGTAAGGGAACTATGCGGTTCGGGGTGAGTGGGAAACTCGCGCCGAGGTATATTGGGCCGTTCGAGATCACTCAGCGTGTTGGTGTGGTCGCTTATCGGCTTGATCTTCCGCCCGAACTTTCTCATGTGCACGATGTGTTTCATGTGTCTATGCTTAGGAAGTGTCCACCTGAGCAGGGTAAGATAGTATCGTTTCGCGATGTGCAGGTTCAGGAGGATGCGACGTACGAAGAAGTGCCGATTCAGATCATCGACCGGAAAGTGATTAGCTTGCGTCGTCGTGAGATACCGTTGGTAAAGGTCGTGTGGCAGCATCACGGTGTTGATGAAGCCACTTGGGAACTAGAGTCGGGTATGCGGGAGTTATATCCGCATTTGTTTTGTTTTTGAGATGAGTTGTAAATTTCGAGGACGAAATTTCTTTTAGGGGTGGAGAGCTGTAACGTCCCGAAATTTATTTAATATTAATGTAATGTAAATGATGAATTAGTGTGCCATAATTAAAGTTTTAACTTTAATTAGATTATTTGGTTGGATTTTTAGTTTTGGTTGTTTTGTTAAAATTGATGTGTTCAAAAGATTTCTTATTGATTTAAAATGATGTTTTGAGTTTTAAAACACAACAATTTGTAAAATATTAAAAATACTCTGTTTTACAAAACCGTGGGCGGCACATGGTTTTCGCACAGTAAAACCGCCCACCGATTTTCTCTATTTATTTTCCTTTCCTCTCTCTCTCTCCTCACTTCCACGCCCATCTCTCTCTCTCTCTTCCCTCTCTCTCTCGGCAGCTCACTCTCTCTCAATCTCTCTCTAAATTTTTGATTTCCATTCGAATCCAAGCTTCGGAACAGCAAGGAGGAAGCTCGGGGACGTGATTCGGCGACCGAGAACGCGGATTGAAGCTTCGATTCGAGGTTAGATTCGAAATTTCTAAACTTTTTACAAAATTTTCGAATTTGTGTGTTTTTGAAATCTAAGTTTGTTTTAGCTTAGAAAACCGTGGATTTGTGTTAAATGAGCTTAGAACAACTAGAATCTAAACCTAGATTGAAGAAAAACGGATTGGATTCAAGATTTTCATTTTTCTCCTCTTTTTCTCATTTTCGGATTTTTGAGGATTTCGAGTTCAAATGTTATTTAAATGATTCCAAACATGTTTTAGAACGTTTTTCTATCAACTATAGTTATTTTTCATGCCTGGGAATTGAGAAAAACAGGTTGGAATTCAGATTTGGATTTTGGGGATCGAGAAACCCGTGGCTGGGATTTCTGGATTTTCCCAGTTCGGCAGGCCGAAGTTCATGTTCGGCAGGCCGGAGTGATGATCGGCAGGCCGGTGTTCTTCCGATCGGCAGGCCGAATCTGGGGACATGTTCGGCAGGCCGAACTTTGCTTCCGGCAGGCCGAACTGTACAGTTCGGCAGGCCGAAGCAGGGCGTCCGACAGGCCGACCGAGGCATGGAAAATTTTGTGATTTTTACCCGATTTCACTGTTTTGAACCCTAATTTAAATCCCAACCTTATAGGATGATTTTAATGATACAAATGGCACACTAGGACATCATGAAATGATTTGGTAACATAGAATGTCTCGAACTAGATATTGATTGACTTAGTTTGTATCTAGGATCGTTCGTGGTTCCGTGGAGCTAACGTATAGCGGATCGGGATTACGGTGTGGGGTACCGGCACGCGTACTAAGGTAGGACTTCTATCCTATTTCTTTGGTAGCCTGGTTTTGAAATGATTTGGCTTTGAAAATGATTTCTATCAAAATGTTTTCAACGGTTGTTTGAAAATGATTTTAACGGTTACATTTTTATATACCGTGACATGAAATGAATTTCATAATGAATGTAATTGACAACACTCGGTAATTGGGTTTTGAATGATAATGATAATAACCACATGGGCATGATGCCATATCAGAGATCGGGTCGTGATCGACCTTGGGGGCAGGTCCCGAAACCCAGCTGGGCCACTACGGTGGTGATATCATGGTTTGCCTAGGTAAAAGTAAACTGGTGTTTTGATTTGACGAGTAGACTGTTCTGTGTCAGAACGGTTCTACTCAATTTATTTATTTATTTATTCAAGTTTCTTCTTGCATAACTCCTGATAATGCTATGTTTCTTTGCATTAAATTATTTTATAAAACTTAGTCCTACTGAGCCTTTCGCTCACGTTTTATCTGTTTTAAATTCCCCCCCTTCTAGGTGGTTTCCCATTTAGGTTTGGAGAAGATTCTTCGGACCGAACTCAGGAGCAATAGGAGAATTTATTTACAATATGTATTTATTAATCAAGGCATGTAAGACTTAACTTCATGTGTACTTGGACTGTAATTGTATTTGTGATATTGTCAGATCCATGTGTGTGCACAAGTTGTGGGTTGTGGAACCCATATTCGCGGTTTTTATTCAATTATTGTTATTTGTTTAATGATTTTAAATTCTTTATCAAATGTGGTGGAAAAATCTCTTTAATTCTTGCTTAATTGGATTTTTAAACCCTTAATTTCAATTAAACTCTCATTTAATTAACCTAAATATTCCGCCACGTCACCTCCCGTACTCCGGGGCGTGACACTAAAACCCCGTGGCTAAAAGTTAGAAACAATAAAAATTAAACTAAAGTTTATGACTAATTGTACATCAGTCACAATATTATATTGTGATTAAAAGTTTTACTAAAAATTGTTGTAACTAAAAATCCAGTTTTTATAATGCATGCCGTTTCACTATCAAAGTTTGTAGCTAAAATATTTTAATAGCGGAAAAAACATGTCAACTACCACAGTTTTAGTAGGAAAATGTTTTTGCTACCACAGATTTAGTAGCAAAATATTTTTAGCATCAAATATCTGGACTTGAATACCCTTTGGTAGCCAAGACTTTAAGAATCTGCCACCAGAAATTTAATAACAGAATGTTGTTGCTACCAAAATATTTGGTAGTGGTATGTTTCTGCGACCAAAGATTTTGGTAGTAGGTACTTATCTGGAGCTCCAAAAAGTCATGAAACTATAGAAGATTAAGATAAATTGTTCATAACCTGATAGAGTGAAAAAACAACGTTCTATACACACTGACCCCTTAGCAATGCCATAAACGATTAAAAAAAAAAAAAACACTGTGTCAAATAATGTGCATGAAAATTAATAGCATAGTGATATAATTATTTAACTTAACTAAAACTCTCATAGAAAAAACCACATGTGCTAATCACACCGAATATAAGAAGGATCTATTGATATTAAATTAATTACAATGATTTGAATCACAAGAATGCCTATAAACTGTACCAAGCAAGAACAAACGATATCTCCTTCTTCGACTCGCCTTTAGACTCCTCATCCTACTCCAGTTCTTTAGTGCTCGTCTCCCGTCCAACTAACATACTCTACGCAACAATCATCCTTCAGCTCCTCCTTGGACCTACTCAAATTGACAAAGCACAGCAGCAATAGGATCGAGAGCAAAGTTTTGAAGCCTAATGATCA